>JANQDE010000062.1:518447-570375 GCA_037157785.1 Cephalotes varians
TTATATTTCTTTAGACATCAAAGATATAAGAAACGACATATTTATCAGTAAGTGTGAATTTGTTGGAAAAGAGAACGCAGTAGGTTAATCGCGCCGAAGAACAGGTGTATAATGAGACAGTAAACACTTATCTAGGCTACGCAAATCATCGTTATTCTCGACACGCGCACGGCGCATTAAACGCGTGCGGATCTACGCGCGACAAATATCGGCGATTCGTTATTCGCGCGGATAATAAATGAATTCAAGACGCAGAGGAGGCGTAAACAATGAGGCGCCACCGCAGGAGCAGAGGACAGGGGGAAGGCACAGGAGGCGCATTTCCGCATTGCATATTTCTTTTTTGCGCGAGGAGCGCTCGCAGATACTACAGGATGCGCAATTACGTTATTTCGCTGCATTCGCACGTACAAGTGCGTAAGTGCTACAGATGTGCAACCCACAAACCTAATTATACGTGTTCTTTATATATTTCTTATTATGTATAAATACTATTATTTGTAAAGAGAAAAGTTGAAAGTCTTTTTATTTAGCTGATAAAACCAATTAACTTAACAGCGTCGATAATTCGCGAAACTTGAAAAGTCTCAAAAAAATAAGTATATCGTATATAATTTTTTATCCCTTTTAACCGATTCGAAATATATCCGCATTCTTCGGAATTTTTTTTTTCGTTGAAGTTTGTCTGAGACTAACGTCTCTCTTTTGAGACATCACATTTTTTCCTCCTTATTCCTCTTTTCTAATTATATTCTTTTATTACATTCATTATTTTATTTTAATTTTCCGTTGCAATCTCCGCAACGTAGAGAGATTTTAGAAAATCATTTCCGAATAAAGTAAATGGTATTTCGCGTATCATTAGCAATCGTATATCGTAAGTCCGAATTCTTCGTCGGCTTTGGTACGCAAAGGCCATCCTTCTTAATTAGCAGTGGTCACGAGAGCTGGCATACATCTCGCGTCAGTCGAATAGTCAAACTACTTGCTAAGACTGTACGCAACGTGCCCGACGTTGGTGCGCAGTATGCCGAATGCTACTATCAGCAGCAGAGCAGCAGCAACGACGACGGCAGCAGGGACACACACGAAGTGGTGGACCAATCGTCGCATGCGACGCGAGGGGCACGACCGACTGGCTCTCTCGCGCAATTTCGTCGTACACGCGCTCACTCGCTCACTCACTGCGCGTCTTTGTTGTTTCTTTATCTCTCCTCGCGCTTTCTCTCTTCCTCTCTCTCCAGCATATCGCTAATCGCGCCTTCGTGACGTCTCCCCCGGGGTCAAAGTCAACCGCAGACATCATCTCGTTCACGGAGGCCACGGGAACGCGAAGACGAAGGTGGGTTCTCTACGACGACGAGAGGTGAGGCGCGGGCGACACGGCGCGAAAGACTTTTTTCGGTCAGATCCCCTCGGTGTCGAACCGCATATCCGTTCGCACCAAAGTCGGAGCCGTTCGCGCGTTCCCCTGCCATTCTCCGAATACAGAATCAGCGTCGGAGCGAAGCCGCTGCGTATTTCGCACCAACTTCCATGAATTCCATCTTGTATAAATCTGATATACTCTAATAGCGTATTGTGAAATCAATAGATTAAAAATATATTATTATAAATAATATAAATTATAAATAATATATACTAACTATTATTATATTATTATATATTGTTTATATATTATATTAATTTATATTAATTGTTAATAGTATAACAGTTAATAATATAAACTGTTATACTATTATATTATTGACTATTAACGATTCAAATACTAAAAAGATCAACATAAAATACGTACTGTTATGCATACGATTTTTTGATCTGGGACAGTTTTACGGATGTCCCAGATCGGAAAGTCGGAACGAGACCGCGAACGTACCTACTAAACGGTTAGTGTCTCGAGCATTCCGATGGTGATTATGCGCGCGATACGAGGAGAGCTACGTCGCTCTCGAGTCGGTCTCGCGTCCTCGGAGCAGCTAACGCGCGCGCACACGCTCGTGATTTCGTTATCCAACAAGTGTCGGACGCTGCGAGAGATGGGGAAGATGACGGCGGCGGCGCGGGCACGTATCATCGCGCTCTAAACTTAGCCTCGCTCATAAGAGCCGCGATCGCGTCGCCGTGTGGCTTGCATAATCGTTCTGTACTTTTTAACACGGCCGAGAGAGATGCAGATGCGAATAGGCGGAGCCTGTCATCATGATAGCGGCTATCGCGCCTCCGAATTCGGTCGGTTACGTAAAGACGTCGTCATTGTCGTCGAATTGGCTGACTGGTTGGCTGAGACGACGGGGACGAGGAAAACGTGACTTGTGTGATGTTTTTGTTTCTAACAATTGACAAAATTGCGGTTTGTTTTTCTGGTTTTTCTTTTCTGTGTATAAATATTATGAGATTGTCCGCTATCAGATTCTATTAATTGTCGCTGAATTAATGTTGTTTATTTTCGATTCTTTTTTTCATAGTTTTTTTTTTTCATTTTAAGAATTGTTTTTATCTCGATCGATGATCAGTAAAAAAGTATTTAAATAATAGTTAAAACCAAACTGTTTTGTAAATGTTATTTTAAAGAATTTTTTTATTATTTAAACTCCTCTTTTAAATGTTTTTCTCTTTTCAAATTTTTTTAACGTCTTATTTTTGCTTCTTGAATATATTTAGAATGAATGCGTGAATGTAAATTAAATAAATTTTTAATGTATACGTACTTAAAAAAAACGTTTTCATACGTAAATATTATTTGTTTTGAAATGTCTTCAATAGTTGTTAATTATCATACAATATAATTATCTAATAACTTGATATATTTTTAAACCTGATTTCTGATATTTTTAAACGGAATCGACTCTAAATTACTTGGAAATCTGTTATTAATACGTATAATTAGCAAGCATTAATGAATATTATTGCTGTTTGTCTATCATTTTTGCTGCGGTTTAAATGGCATTGGCTTTTTCTACGCGTCGTCGCACAGTCTAATAAGACGCAAGACTTATGAAGCCGCACTTAAACGGAAACAACACGTGCGCGATATAAATATTTTATATCGACACCGTACAAGCATGATTTACAAATATATGCGACATTGAGTTGTTTTGAGCGTGCGAACTCGCTTATATTTGTATCTATTCATTATTTGTTATATATGTGAAAATCGCCGGCGCTGCAAAAAGCGGTCGCAAAACAGTCAACTAACGATGGCGGCGGCGCGTAAATTTGCCTATCGTGTGACAAATACGATAGTTTAATGAATTACTCGGTAGCTCGATGATGGAAATACGTGGCTTGCATTTCCCGTCCCGTTCCCCGGGACTTCCGAATGCCCCCCCTATTCTAGTCGCGACTGAAATACTGAATGCGATCGTGCTCTATATTCTCATCTACATTGAATGGCTGGCGCGCCATTCTTAGTATTTAGACGCCGATAAAACTCAAGTCGAAAACAATGACGTTTACTAATAACGTGTCAGCCAGACGTACGTCTATGTTTCGTACATCCGTTGTGCATGGCACCCCGTCTCGGCGATACTTAGAAACAGACGGTCACCTTCACGGGCCCGAACGTGGGGAGCCGTTCGGTCAAGTTTTCCATCGAGTATACATAATATATCGGTTGAAAACATTAAATTGAGACACTCATTTCCACACACAGAGATTTTATATTTTAGAAAATGTGTGTTTACTAGACGATATGAAAATAAACTCTACAACCTTGTGATTAGCGATATCAACATATAACGAGATTTTTAACTGCACGAAATATACATGATATTTTATGTGACATGAGTAATTTATATTGACGCGCGACCGCGATTTAAGTGACAATTTTTATTTAGTTCCAAATATGAAGCGCAACCGCAGACCACAGCTCGAAAGTGTCTTTCGGCTTTCGCTGCATATTTAGGGCTAGGATGTTTACTCGGGCCGATCCAATCCTGAGTCTTAGATTTTCTGTCGTGAAATATATTAGCTTAATAAATCTTAGAGGTGGTCAGTAACAATTTATGTTAAGTGCGTAGGGTGAGAAAGTGCACCTTCGACATTATGAGTAATGCGGCAATCTCACTGATTGCTTGTCACGCATTGTCAGGGCGGTAAATTCTTCATTTTCTCAGTTAGCGAAACCGGCCAAACACCTTCGATGTTGACACCTTCGATTTGCAACAACAGCGGAAGTTGCTCGGTGTCAAATGTTTTCGTGTATTCACGTATAATTTTCGTGCAACTTTGTTAATTAGTTGGCTAATTAATAAATCTATTTTAATAGAAATTGTTACCAAAAATATGTTAAGATAATCTCTCGTGATAAATTATAGTCGATTTTTAAGTAATAATTATTTTTAACAAAATGATATAATATTGTTAAGAAATGAAGCAAAAAGAAAAATGTCTTTTCCAATCTAATAATTAATGTTGCATAATGTAAAAATCTATTTCCTTAATTTCCTTATTTGGATCATATTATCATATTATATGTACTGTTTTAGAAAAAATCTTTTAGGAAAAATCGACCATGATGATACATGCGATCGATGACATTAAACATGCATTAGAACACGATTGAATGAATCCGCGATATATGTTCATCTACCGCGCTTTAGAGCAGATAACCTATGATCCGTGATCAGTATAGCGATTCTCCGCTGACTGCTGATCTTGTATGCGTAATTGCGAATTATCGCCTCATCGACTTGCGCAACGTTCGCATGTTCGTCCGCGGCGCGAATTGCGAGGGATTATTGCGCCTCCGCGTAGCAATGAGGAATCCGATCGTAATTCGTTCCGTATACGTAACGATCTCGTGATTTACATTCATGATTACATTAAATCTTCTAAGAACATCGAAACTTAATTCACGTGCGACAAAATCATAAATTAAATAAGATATTTTGCTTAGCTGAAATTAGTGCTTCTTAAACTTTTATATTTTTTATTATCCATAATTATCCGCGAGAAGCAGATAAAGAGAAGACTATTGAAATATACCATATGTGACTATTGAAATTATATTTATGAAAACGTATATAAAAATCAATGCTTCTGTCAAAATAATTGGTTTTTGTTATGTCCGCGCGTAAAACAGTCGCGTAAAAAACGAGAGAAATCCAGACTTTTCTCCTAATAAACAAAAATTCGACAAACCTTAACTGAATTAAAAAGCGACAATCGGTTTCTCTTCTCGAGAGAGGCAGGTAGGCGACATCTCGGGAGGCCGGAGAGTCGACTGCGTAACGCAGATCTCGCGCCACGTAACGTTCGAGAACACGCTCGACCTTAAGCCGTCTTACCCTCTTCTCCCCTCTCTTTCCGAGCCGCCCCCGCACGCGGAGCGAGGTAGAAGATGCTGGCCGATGGGCTCGTCGTTTATTTTAGGAATCGCGCTCGACCTCTCTCGGACTCGGTCCCCTTACTTTTGTATACTCGCGCCGTCGAAAATAGCTCGGCCCGCAAGGTGGGCACGAGGCGAATCAGAAGCGCGAGCACGATCGAGTCTCGTGCGTTTCGCCGCCGGAAACGCGAAGTTCAGCGAAAGAAGATCGCGATCTTCCCTTACGTCGCAGATATTTTCTTGCGAGAGAAAAATTCTTGGAACGATTGAAGAAACGATTTCGATTTGTAAGCCGCGTGCTTTCGACAACTCGGCAGAATTGAACATTTTTGAGAGGGGAAGAGATCCTTCGCGTTCCTTTCATTGAAACACATATTTACGCGTATTTCCAATAATCCGGCAGGATGTACTTAGCAATGCATTGTCCCGCCTTTCTAATTTCGGGATCTTGTTCTTTAAATATTTGGAGCATTCGACACTCGCGTGCTGTGATTATAAATTTTGAGCCGTACTCTTGCATCTCGAGATACTAAATTTTTGGTATACTGTCCTACTTTTCTAATTTTGGAATTGCAAGTTTTTTTTAAAGCGACGTGTCCATTCTTAAACTGTTTACTCGAAATGGATCGTTTGAAGCGAAAAGAAAGATGATGTGAATGTAAGATTTCCACAAAGTAAGGATATGAGATTTTTAAATGTAAATAACTTTATTTTATAACATTAAATAATTGTCTAAAAATAATTTAACCAATAACAGCCAGTTCATATTGTTATCTGAACTTCAACTGACTCTCTTTTTCTGAAAATAGATCCAGGAAGGTTTAACCAGTTAACTTCAATTAATGTTTAGGGGAAGAGTGCTCCATAACTAGAAACAGGAAAACAATTTAATAAACCCTATACTAAACGAGTAACATGGGAAGTCTTTCATTTAATTGTCGTGCGACATTAATGTCTTATTGTTATCATTCATCAAAATCTCCCATCCGTTCTATCATCGACAGAGTGCCTTTGTAAAACAATTGATTTACCATAAATTTTATATCATACTAATAATTCTATCGTACTATATTTATCTCTACTACCTTACAATTTATTTCTCCGTTAAATTTTTTTACTTGCGGTATAAGGAGACAAAGTTTCTCCAAGAGAGAAAATAAAGATTGGTGAAATTCATGCTGATAAGCGGCCGGTGTCGCTATAGATTTATCTGCTCCCGACTATCGACGACTTTTACAAGTTTACAACCGACTCTGACCGTTTGGTCAGAGCGAATGCTGCAGCAGCAGCAGCAGCAGCTTTCTCTCGCCGTCAGTGACGTTCCGCTTCCTTTCCTGCGAGCAGAGGCGAATCGAGGTGAATTCACACGTGGCTCACGTTGTTCGCCGCCACTACCACCACTAACACGCACGTGTGCTTGTTGGCCGCCTCCGACTTAACCGGAGGCGTTGATGACGTCGAACGGGATGCATAAGGTCGTAACATTAACGCTAAGACGGAGACAATCGCTCTAATGTCTCGTGACTTCATTTTTCTAATTTTGGCACGTAGAGCATAGCAAAATTAAAATTTATGTGGAAAAAGAAATTAGTTGAAATTTTTCTTGACACTACAATAATCAATTGAAGACATTTGATATAGAAGAAATTATATAAATGTTACAAATAATAATATACAAAATTTTTTAGATTAATTTTTTTATTGCAAGTCTGTATTATTTTCCTTTATACGTAATTTAAAAAATCCTTTTTTTTTTGCACTATTTTAAACTTTTTTTTAACAAAGAGATGAATTTTAGAAGAATTACGTAATATTTATGATATTTTTAATGTTGAACCTTTAATAGAAATAGAATAGACGTGCGTTTTTATGCGAACTGCACGATTCCTAAAATCGCTTCCTGTCTCTCTGTGCAATTTTTGATCACTGCGGATGCCGATAGATCGTCGACTCCCATTCCGCAATTTTTACCACGTGATAACCGTTATTATTACGAGCGCGGGTAATGGTAGCTATGCAAATAAAGGCCGTGGCGCATTTTTATCGGTAACAGGCACACACGTCCATGTAGACATGTGTACGGGCGTACGGCACAACATAACGGGCGAATGCGCGATATTGAAATACAGCGGAACTGCATTCTTCGCGGGCGCGCGCACGGAGCGGCATACAAGAAGAGCGGCACTATATTTCTATTAGGCATTCCCGCATTCGATATCGTCTCATATGTCACGGCAATGACTCTGTTTTCTTGTGCGACACATGTAACGTATGTACAGCATGCGCACTGCTCGGCCGCCGTTTCGAAATTGAGGCAATACGTCCTCCTCTCTCGGTGAGCGCCGTGATTTATTCCATTTCAGCCGTCACTCAGAACTTCTACAACTCTTTTCATTCACATTCTGATATTATATTGATTTATTTATTTATATAAATATTTTTTTATTTATATATTGATTGATTTATTTACTTATGTAATTTAAATAATATTAAATTTATTATTTATATAATTTATATATTTATTTATTTATATAAATTGAAGATTTCACGTAATTTGCCGCGTTAGTTCTTCCTTCAACGAATTCCTCGCGCATTCTTCGTTATATTCGTAATATTATAAATCGAGAAAATAAGGTCATAATTATTGATAATTAGCAGCCGATGACAAATGAGACAAATGGGATTGAATCGCTTTAAGTGGAAATCCTGCTGACTCATTTCCACTGACTTCACTTGCTCCACTAACTCACCCGGTCGCCAGGAAGCAGTTACTCTTATTCTCAGTCGCTATATTTTCTCCAGAACGACAGTTCTTGACTTCAATTTGATTCACTTCTGGGCCCATTCGCTCGAAGTCGCTGCTCCACTGTCCAAGCAATTATTCATGACAAAAACTTCGAGAGCTCGAATTTTCGTAATAACAATATGCTCTATTTGCGATCAATCTATGTGATTGTTAATTATGTTATCGTTTATTTGCGATGATTATTCGAGAAATTTGATAGCGGAATGTGAAACTAGTTGAGACACTTTCATGAAAGAAAATTAATTGCACTATACGTATGTGGGCGAGAGACATCTTACACGCGAGCATACTTGAGAGTACTCGAAAGTAAAGAATTTCACGAGGAAGAGATCACGTTAGAGATTAGATTGCACGCGATTATATTTCACGTCGATTTCGACGTTCGAGTTTACGTATTGGAGTTTTTCTTGGAATTAGTTGTACATAAAATTGGGGATACTCGCGTCTTTTCAAGCTTTTAGACTTTTATGTTATTAGATCTGTTTTTAGAGGCACGTTAAAATTTCATTTGGACTCGTGTAGTTTCAGATTCGCTGACACGCGTGGAACGATAATTTCTCGATTGTCAAACAATGCGTGTTGCTCGAGAAAATGTTGTTGAAGAAGGAGAGAGGTTTCAGTGGCGTTTCTGAAATAACGTTGCTAAAGAAAGACCAAAGAATTAGCTAAAAGAAGGTGGAACGATCACCGTCGAAGAATGATTCAGGAACATGTGGTTGAAGAGAGAATCGTAGAGCCTCTCGAACGCCTTCGAAGTCATCGGCACGCCGAAGTTTGTTTATACGCGTCACGTAAACGTGGTAGTGACTCTTCGACGGACGAGGATTCCTTTCGCCTTAAAAATCTCTAATTACAGAGAACGGGCGCGTCTAATGTTGCCACTGTTGCGGGCACCGAAAATAAATCGTCGCGGGACGTAAACAAGTTCGTACTTCGCGAAGCGCAAATCGCTCAAGCTCGAATTCTTCTTTTGCGAAGTGCGTCTACTATGGTGCGCGGACGCGCAACGAGTCACTATTTCTCACTTCCTAAAATATCTTCTACAATGTTGTCACGGCGACTGCCATCAGCCAGTACCGCTGAGATTGCGCGCGTTGCGATCTTCTGCGGCCGATCGGCCGCCGATTTGTCGATTGCCTTTCAAATTGGCAAGCATTTTGAAAGTCAAGTCAGAAATACGGAGAAAATTAAGTTAACCGCACTTTCATATAGTTGTTCACATGTGAGGCACTCGTTTTAACTTTATTGTACCAAAATAAATTTTATACACGGTAAAGGTATAAATATTCCAAAAATGTTTTGCGTTAAATTGTTGAAGAGAGAAAATTTTTTGATATCGAGAGATATGAAAATAAAATCTTGTTTAATTACGAATACAATTCTCAACTGAATTGCTGAGGCTATAACGGCAACTATTATATTTTCTTCGTTGAATTTTGAATATATCGGGCGATTATGTCATCCTTTTGATCGACTGCATTAACATGTTGCATTAATCACGGATCGTATTCTTTTTACATATTTCGGTGCGGGAAATGCACGGGACAAATTGTACATTTACATTTTTATTACAAAGCCACGTACTTGTAACATATATAACTCCACGCAACCCTGCGCATTTTCGCGCGTTCGAAATAAATGCATTCTAATAGGTATGCAAGCGAGTTTGTCGTGTGTACCCGGTTTTTAGTGGATGATACCGATTTTGAAGTATGTTATAAAACTCAACGAAACGAATAAAGCAGCGGAAGCGTGACGCAAAATGATAAAAGCCAAAACGTAAAAATATATCCGTCGGAACGTTGGAATTCGCGGAAATAACGGGACAATAATCTGCAATTAAATGAATATTAGATTTTGCGGATATGGATATTGAATTATGGTGGTGATAATAATTATTTCGATGAGACGTTTTTACGGGGCGTTTAACGAAAAAGTGCGATAAGTAGCATGAAATTTAATCTTAACAGTGTAATGTGAAAATTTCAAGTTTCGCTCCGCGCTCAAGAATTGAAACGCGCGGTTGTGATAAAGTTGCAATAAAACTTTCCGCCGCTAAAATTAACCGAAGTGCGATATATCCTCTGACTCATTTGGGTGCTCTCCCAGTGTCGCGGCACAGCCGACACGCATGACCGGCGCTTTCAAACGATATGCAATAAATGTTTTGTTAAAAGTTTGATAGTATCTTGAGTTCCACGGCGTGTCTAGAGACGTTTACTATTTCCACGCGGCAAAGATCTGTCTCGTATACAGAGTGTTTCGTTACGTATATATGTATCGGATATCGTACAAATCATTATGATCTAATTATAAAGTAGCACATTTTGAAAGCAAAAGAGAAAGAGGATTTTTATAACGATGCAGATTAAGTATTTTTGATTTTTAATAAAATTTTACTCGTCCATTTTCACAAATAAGATTTTTTTTTTAAATAACAAATAATCGAGTAAAAATCGGTATGTGAAATATAAATACAAACAACAACAGAAGTGTCACTATATAACAACAGAAAGTGTCACTACAATCTAAGCTAGATCTTCGTACTGATGTTTTTTGTATGATTTTTTTAGACACCTTCAAATTTATCAAACTACTGAAACAATTTTCGGTCTTAAAACACGGTCATAAACTGAACAAAAGTAATATCACGATATTAAATTGATAATCAATTTAATAATAATGATGCTAATCGAGCATCTATTAATCCCTTTTCCTCCAATTGCTGTAAAGATTTTTTTTTTTAGTTTTGATTTGATTAAATTTGTATCGATACAAGTATTACTTTTGTTTGCATTAGCACATTCAATCAAATCAAGACTAAAATCTTCCTAAGAAGATTATAATATTCTTGCTTATATATGAGATTATCTAAGTCTTGATTTAAAACTAATCTTTTTTCTGTGTATCGGAAAGTTAAGTGAAAAATTGCAAGTTACCTTTCGACCGTTTCTGCCTCTACGGCCGTTTCTGCCTCGAAACTTATTGCGCAATACGGCTACAAGGCCGTATTTTAAAATCACATCTAAAACGTCTAATATAATAACGTCTAATTGTTTAATATATTTTTTTTCATAATTCTATTCTTCTATTCTTGATAAGAAAAGGGCATGGAGTAAACAAGCCTTCTCAAGTGCTGCGATGTTAGTAAGATGTAAGATATTATCGCTTATTATCGCAAAATATAAGTATGATGCGATTATAGTATACGGAGGTCGCTTTGTGACAAGCGACTTTAATCGTAGTATCGAAAGAATTCAATAGATAAAGCTGCGAAAATAGAATGTAAGTTACGTTCTGTTGTTATAGTGAATGGAAGTAGAATGGAAGTTAATTCAAGAGAACGCAAAAGACGATCGTAAGCTTGAAACTGAATCCTGACAGGCTGAAAAAATGCACAATGAAAGATGCTGACAGACGCACTGGGAACACCCGGTATAGCTCTGTGTCGCGCAACAGCGCGGCGCAGTCAATGTTCATCACGAAGAAGTCCTCGTCAATGCGCGCGCCGGTCGTCGTGGCAGTGTGTACGCAATAGCGCTTATTTATCATACGGTCGTGCACGTTCAGTGGCACAGCCACAGTCGTATTATCATCGATAATCTGACCCCTCGTCACCCTGTATACGCGTACATCGTCTCGTTTTATTCCGTTTACGTCTCCTCCTCTTCTCTTTTCTTCTTTTCTTCTCTTCTCTTCTTCTTTCTCTATCTTTTTTTCGCACCTTCTCGCGCGCTCTTCTACGTCGCTCCTCTCTTCATTCAACAATGTCCTCTCGCGTGCGTTCTCACCGCAGAGAGATACCGATCTATACTTACGCTAGACCGCCGACATCCGTTCTGGCTGCTGCGACGAAAACCGAGGCGTCACATAATCTATCGACTTTGTGTGACCGCGAGCGTAAAGCAAGGGAGAAAAGTCAGCGGTTCCGAGGTTGCACTTCTCTACGTCAACAAGTTTTACGACATGTTCCAACAATGAAACATATTTCGATAAAAATAAAAATTTAAACAATTGATGATTCGCTTCCAATAAGAAACCGACAATTATTATTTTATCATGTTAATACGAGGTGATGTTGTTTAATTGACTAACTTAGTACAATAATGAATTATTTTTAACATCATAAAAATGATGGCACGTGTACGCATACACAAACACATACATTTTGTTACATTGATACTGTGGTGTTAATTAAAGTAAGAATACGTTATTAAAATTAGACGGGGAGGGGGGGAGAGGGCGAGAACAAGCCGCGCCATTATTTTCTTCATCGGTTAATTGGAAACAACGTATTTCGTATCAATAGTAGCTCCTAACCATAACGAAATAATTACTCCATTGCAGAGCTAAATTCCCGCGATATAGGCGTCTTTTTGATCGGAGGTACGGAGGGACTAAAAAAAAAGGATCGCCGCCGCCGCCGCCGCCGCCGCCGCCGCCGCCGGGTAACGAACCGACACACGGCCGCGGCAGCGCCGAATATTATTTTTCCAAAGAATTATTCTTTCGCGTTCGCACGCACGTCACGAAAGCAAATGCTTGCGCGCTACGTTTAATTGGCAAATGCTTCGAAAAATACGAGCCCTTTAATTATTTCGAACTATAACCAGCCTGGGTATAGCGCGCGTATACGAAGGGGGGGAGGGGAGGGGGAGGAGGAGGGAGCGCATTGGCTTCGTTATTATAAACAGAAAATATCCGCCGCATTTTTTCGCGTAATCCGATGTTTCGCGTGCATGCGAGGGAAATTGCACGTCGGCGAACTTTATAACGGCTACCGTGTACATATACGCGGATAAACATTTTGGTGTAATTATTGCGAAGCATTTTGTATACTCCTGACATGCTATCGTCCAATCATCGCCATCCGTCTTGTCGGCGTATCGACACATTGCTGTGAATTTAAAAAGTGTTTAATAAATTTGCATTGCGTTAAGCAAAGAACATCTGCCAATAATCGAAGTCAATCTTGACATTATCGTGACACGTGAATTATTTTAATCGCGACGATCGTTGAAAATTATGAGGGGGATCCAATCAAATCAAAGTAATTGTATGACTATTATAATTATCATCGAACGTTCAACAGTATTACAATTTTTTAAGCAAAGCATTTTCTTGATAAAAGAACGAACCCAGTTTGACTATCCTTTACATTCTTTACGTTCTTTATCTCTATTCTTGACACGCTTTTTCGCTCTTTGTCAAAGATGGTAAAGATTCCTAAGGCGTTTTTCGTTTAACAGGAAGAATGCGTTCGAAAAAAGATTCATGTTAAACGTCGACAATTATGTCGCAAAAACGCGTGATTTCGAACAAGTTCTTTCTTTCCCTCTGTCTCTCTCTCTCTTTCGTAATGATAATAGTATAATTGCATGCGATCGCGTTCTATGCTCCTTTGGGTTAAGCGAACACTCAGGTTTACGTAACTCGACGACACGTTAGGTACATACGCGTGTTTTTCCCGCATGCAAAAGGCGATACAGCGACTTCGCCACTGCCGCCGCAGTGAGATGCAAATGGCGTCACAGAGAACTTTTCGCAACAACCGATTATGTGTGCGTGCGTGCGTGCGTGCGTGCGTGCGTGCGCGCGCGCGTGTGTTGGGGCGCGTTGTGCAAGAGAACGCTCGCGCTCACGGTATCTGTCGGGATCCAAAAGCGCCTCCGCAGGGCCAGCGACCTCGTTCGAACGGGGCCCGGGACCGCGGGACCACGAGAAACCCGAGAGAGACTCGCGAAGCCTCTTCGAGAGCACCACGTGGACGCGCACGACGTCCTTGGATCCTCTCCCGGCCCTTGGTGCAATTTACATTCGTCTCGTAACCGAAGGCCGGACGGACGGACGAACGGAATATATCCGRCAGTGGTGAGAGAGAGGGTCCGAGGATCCAGAGACGACGAACGAGCGGGCTCTGCTATTTTATGGCCGCTGCCAGATCGTAAGGCACGCAGCGTTTGGGACTGGTCGGGATTTTTGCGTACTTTCGAGCAGGCGGCTGAAGAAACGCGAAGGCAAAAATTCTGTTCTCGGAATTCGTTCAAAAGTACGTTCGAAAGTTTCTATTTTCGAACCTTATTAAAACATTTTCGACGCCAATCTTATTGATCTTATTACTCGCTAACTCGAGGACACAACTTATGGTTGTGTCTCGGTAATTTCAAAACAGAAATTGTTATCTTAATTTAGGTTTTGGGATTCGAGCCTCGCTTGCGTCCGAATTTTTTTCCTCTCGGGAATTTTTGATTGTATAACATTTTCCCAGAGTTATCGCCACAATTATGCATTTTTGGAAATCTCAGTTTGGTGAACGTCGTATCGCTTGCGTTATCGCAAAAATGTAATTTATAATTTGTATATATTTATATATATTTATTTATATTTGAAAATTAAATGAAAATATATATGAAATGGAAATCTGTATGAATAAATATCGAAATTTCGCGCGGATCATTACGAATTTAAATTTGATATTGTGCTTTGATAAATGTGCCTGTGTCTCACGCCCATATTATATTCAAGACATTATTTATCCTACTTCTAGAACAAGCATCTCCACGATCTATTCGATATAAAATATCCTCAGGTCGCTAGTGCGTTATCTAAAGTTAAGTATTTTATCTCCTAATTATGTAATAACTCCACGTTATCATATAAAAATACATTACGAGTCTAATCACCTAGTAACTGTCGCCTTCAAGACATTAAACATAATCGTGTTTCTCTCAAATTTCCATGCAGATCTTTCCGCTCCTTCTTCCTGTTCTTCCGCGAAGTCTCGATCTCGGTGATCTCGTTGATTACGTTTTATCATGGATAACGTGCGATGTATTTATTTCAACGTATATATCTGCTCGCGTTGCATTGTGCGGAATGTAGAGAGCGTCCCCTACCTCTCGCATTTTAATAAACCGACTGCAACCCATTGCGAGAGCCTCTCATTATATCTGCGTTGCGGGAGCAGTAAGCCACGTCAAACAGAGCGCACCGATAACGGACCGATAACGCCTTCGCGATAATGCTCGCGCGCGTCCCCCTCTCCCGTCATAGATGACACCGAAATGCGCCCACGTTGCCGAGGAGACTCGTTTTTTTTTTTTTTTTTTTCAATAGTACAATATTCGTTACGGGAATAGCTATCAGTTACGAAAAAAATTATAAAAAAATTTAACTCGACTGAATATTATCCTCTTATTAATAATTTCAATGACGCGTCTTCTTCTCGTCACGAAGATATAACGATTTTTCTTATCGAGAATTTATTTTTCTGTCAGCGTCCGCGAATTAATGACCGATATTGCATATATCGGAATACACACTTTGGACTTTAATGTCCCCTAATTCACCTGCCCTCGTACCTTGTAGCCGAGCTTAACGAGTCATAATATTTCGGCCGTGAGCCAAAAATCAGCCGACGACGTTGATAACGGCGTTGATAACGCGGGGAGTTGCGTGCGCTCGGGAGTTCGATTGCCTCTCGTCGAAAATTCCGATGCTGAATTAAAATTACCGCGGCGGATCTTCTCATGTGAATCGCGAACGCCACATTTTCGGAACACCTGTGGCAATATCGCGGCGCGAATCGGGAGTCGGCCATAAGCTCCGTCGCCATTAAGCCCCTTTTAGTCGGCCCCTCGAATAAATTCGATCGACGCAGATTTATATCGTGCGCGCGATGTAAGTTCGAACACCGGTAATCCCGACTAATTTGCATATGGTATCGTGTGACGCAACTTTAATTTTCGATTTTCAGCAAGCTGATGCGAAGCAGGTATTAATCCCTCGATCTCGTTCCTCCCCTCCTCGCGTCGTTTACTTTCCTCCAAATGACTAATCGTAAGCCTCGTTTCATACGAGATTCCTGACGGAAACCTGCTTTTTAGCGGGAATAACGTTGCGGGATAAATGTAAGGAGCACTAACGATCATTCGAGAATTTCACATTCTCTCTCTCTGCCTTTTAACTTTGATAATAAAAATATCAATCACGAAACTCAAGTGAGCATTCTTCTTTTGAACAAACATTTTAATCTCGCCACGCTGCGCTGCATAATAACAATGGCAGTCAGAAGCAAAAGTTTTGTTTAAAATTGTACATGTCATAATCGTCTAAAATTATCATTTTTTTTAACTATGTAAATAGTGTATTATCACGTAACAGACAAACTTAGGTTCAAATATGTACTCTCAATAATTACTTAAGTCTTGTACATCATGAGGAAGATTATAAATAAATTCTTTGTAATAATTTATAATGAATTTTTTAAAAATAATTCTTATAAAATTATATTAGAATTCTAAATCGAAATCAAATTCAAAATTTTGCTAAAATTATGCAATACTTATCTCATTTCATCTCTCCCTTTCTCTTCTCATCTTAATGTATATCTAAAAGTCAGGAATTTGTACATTCTTTCTAGCACGTGTGGTCATTGTGTTGTAAAGTTTTACGAGAGACGGAATAATGATAAATGTGTGTTGTGTCGCATCACGTTGACGCGTATGCAAAAATGTTCGTCGATGAAAATAGGAAAACAGGTTTGGCGAAATGACGCTCTTTGCACCATTGACGACGCGACGGCCGATTAGCATTTTCGTCGGCACGTGTAAGTGAACTGTGCGCGCCAAGTAGTTTTTCCATTCAGAGACACGCTATCTAGCGTCGTGAGTGGCGCGAATATTGTGCACGCGCATAATTATTGCCACTTAATCGTCAATAATAGCCACCTGTCTCGAAGCGCTTTCTTGAACGAAGCATTGCTATCGTTAAGCGGGGATCGTTAAAATGTCTCGTTCGCTGGAGAAAGAAAAGGGAATTAGTAAGATCTTACAAATGCAAATTCACTTTCTATTTTTTTAAAAATAAGTACATATTTATAAGTATATATTTGGAGAATGACGGCGTATTGCGAGGAATTAATTAGACACCTGCGCGTGCAGTGAGAAATATTACTCTTAGTAGAGCGCTTCTCTTATCTCTCACGAACACGATGTTGAATAATGATATTGAGTGTTTCCTCTGAGGGAGGTTTAACTGCAACTACCTCTCCTTGTTGATTAATTTATTCTGGTCAATTACTGATTAGTACGTAGTTCTACGGGATCATTATTTAAAAGAGATAAATATTGATAGCAAGACTTTATTTTGAAAATAAAATCATTTATCTGCGTTTTGCAAATTATACATACGATTATATAAGGCTTGACTTTTTGGCAAAGCAAGAAATTTTTAAGTTAATTAATAAAGAAGGAGAATCTCTCTTAATTAAATAATTTATTGCGGAGATTTAAAGAAAATGTCAATTTTAATTATTACGATATCAAGTCTTCAGTCTTGAGAAAAATAGCAGTGAAATTCATCGAGAACAACGGGACACCCAGTATGCGGCGCCGTGGACTCAGATGACCCGTATCAATAATGTGGCCGATAACGATTCAAAATTTTTACACCGGCCGTGCAGTCAGATTTATCGGCGAACGAAATTTATTCGAGCGAGCCGTTTGCGGCTCAAGTTAACGCTCACGACAAGTGCAGAAATGTATTCCATCGGCGAATTTGACGAGCGGTATCCGATTGGCAGGCGGATTATGGCCGAGGTATGGCGGATGTGTCATCCAGGGTGGGAGAGATGAGCGACCCCGTGGAAGGAGAAAGAGAACGAGAGCAGGAGCGAGCGAGAGAAGGAAAGGGAGACGAAGAGAAGACGATAACCAGCTCGCAGATAACCGGCTCTTTATCGGCCGAGACTTCATAGGGGTTATCGCACTGACCACAGTTGCTACGTCCAGCAACTTCGAGAGAACTCGCACACTTCCCCTCTCTCTCTTTCTTTCACTCTCTTTCTCTCTCGCGTATTTTTTATTCCTAGAGCTAGTTTGAGTTACAGATGAAATACGGTTGAAGTTAAAACGCAATACGTAACAGATTTCATCGCGATTGATATCTTACGCACATTCGTTATAATTACGATAATAATTTATCATTCTTAAGAGACGAAGTTACAGTTGAATCAAATTTCATTGCAGCTATCTCCTTAAGAATTACCTAAGAATATTTTATTACTTATGAAATCGATGTCGATTATAAATAAATTTTAGTAATATGAAATAGTAATGCTCATTTTGATAATTTAATGGAATGTAATATTTAACAATATAATTAATCTATAATTAAAATTAACAGAACATTTGACTAATTGTAGCGTGATTGTACGAAATTGCACTATGGGATAGCTATAAATTCACGCGTTTCTTATTATTCGTCACGCGGATTTTTAGTGAGCGTTTGTAGCACGAGCAGTTGACCGATATGTGCGCTTTTAATAATTCATAAGCAACGTCAGATATGAGGAAACGTAGAATGAAAAATGATAAGTATGTAGATATGTTCGGCGCCATGTATTCTAAGTATTTTGTACGAGACGTAGATTCTTGCGTTGCGCTATACAAGATGCCCGATCGAGACACGTATTCTTTGCATCGTTTATCGCAACATTAGCGGTTTACAATCGGTACGAAGCATTCGATTTTACGTTTTTGGAAACTGATAATTCATGTTTTCGCGATACCGCGAAATTTGAATGCGATGTTTCGATATTTATTTGCGCTTCTTTCAAAGAATTCGTTGTTTATCGTTTAAATTTTATTAACGACGTTCTAATGAACCGAAACGATATAAACGCATCAATAAATCGCAATGATAAACACAATTGTTTCCGTTGATCGTGCATAGTACATTTATTCTCAGGAATCATCTAACTAAATTATCTAATTATAATTACCTTTGAGATTATTCTTACAAAATTGTATAAACATACCAAATATTATATTTAAATAAATCACGCTTAGTTATTACAATTACAAATCTCATTTCCTTATTTTTATTTTTATATTATTATTTTCTTGCAAATGTCAATATGTTACATTTTTATATTATTTTCTAACAACCAGAATTACTTTTCCAATTTCCAAAATTTTATTTGTTTTTTTATATCTTATTTCTTCATGAAAATTTCGGGAGAGAGGAAATGCGGTCGAGAGGATGCGGAAGACCGCTTTACCTGCGTGAAAACGCTGATAAGAGGAAAAAAAATAATTATTATCATATCACAAGAGGATCTTGGCAGATTTCCGGGTTGCGGTTATCCCGTGCGACGTTTCAAAAGTTCAGAGATAGAGATACGCAACATTCTTTTATTTGCGGAGAGAATTAGGATAATTCAATTACATAAAGTCATTTAGATTTATAATGCGAGTAGAAATTTGCGACATTTTTGTTATCGTATTTTTTGTAACACTCTAAATATGAATTAATTATAAATTCTGTTTACATATATCGATGCAATACTTTTATCTGTAATATAATAGTGTAACATAATGTAATATAACAGTATATTTATGTTTTAAAAATCTTAAGCAATGATAATATGTAATAATATTTGAGATGTGTAACACATTTAAATAATTTTTATCGTCTAAGTTGTTTCATTGTTTATTGTTCTTTAAATGTATTGTCACTTAACATTACTCTTGGCATATTTTCCTTTTTATTATTTAAAATACGTAAATAATTCGATCACTCGAATTAAAATTAGTAGTAAGCGCACGTTCGAGCCAGGTTAACGATACATATATTGATGATTCATATACTGCTAATTACTTTATGCGGTGCGATATAAATTTCGGCTTAATTTAGTACTTCAGACCGGAGCGCCCCGTTGGGTGTATCTCGCTGTAACGAATCGTCGAGTATCGACACGGTGAAAAAGGGACTCCTGTGAATTAGCGTTAAAGTGCACTCTCCGCACGTTCTTGTCGAGGAGGGTCGATGTATGGTGCTACACGCCAGGTGAAACACACGCGTGTGTGTCCATGTGCATCTGTGTGTTTGCGGATGCATCTGTACGGGTACCTTTGCAGGTCCGTCACGGGTGCCGCGGGACGGGCGGCGGGGCGGCGGGAGGCACTTGGCCCGAATGGGCAACTTGTTGCATTTCGGCTGGGAACGAACGGCTCGATAATATACTGCAAGAGGCTCCCGGTTGTGCGTGTCTTCGGGAGGAACGCCGGCGGGATGCTGGATGTTTTCGGTGGATGGTGGATCGCTTTAAAAATTAATTCCCTACCGTGCAGAGAATTCACCGCTCCCTCCTCCCCACCGCCCTACTCGACACTTTAGCCCTTTCGCACGAGAGTGCTTCTCTGCTACCCGGTCAAGTCGCCGCGATATCCCGCGGTCTTAAAATTATCGAGACAAAATATGACGAAAATTAATTGAAAAGGCTAATTAGAAAAAGTAAAAAAGTAAAAAAGTAATGAAATGCGCGTACGTAATCTGGAAGTGAAATTTCATTGAACAATTTTTACTTTAATTAGTTTATTTGTTTCAATAATTGCTTTTTGAAATTATGAATCCCTTCTGCTTGCATTATTCTACATTAAGCAGCATTAATAGTACTAAAATCCCGACATTCGTATTATTTTGCGGTATTATTTCGCGGCGCAAAACGCGCGTTAAACTGAACTTCGTGGTTAATAAGCTGTTGTGCGGGATTTTCATGCAGATTGGGGAAGCTCTTCGAAGTGTAACGAAGCCTTGCGGCTCTTGCAAGTTAACTCTTTTTCCCGACGAAGCCCGTCGATGCAACGTGATCAAGTTAAATGTGGTTAAGTACATTACTATAACCACTTAAGCGATCTAAGATGACGTTCATTCTCGCTAATTACTCCATGACTGGAACTTGTCCATGTTTCGCATGAATAAACTTGACATGGGGGAAAACTCGTTTAATTATTTAAAAAAAACTGCAAACTGGAAGAACGCGATATTTTTCTGTGTTCAATCAGCGCAGGAAAATAAGAAGATAATTATTAACGAGGGGAAAAACCAATTTTTGCCGTGTTAATTCGTGAGGAAAAATAAGAACGGGGTAAAGGATCGCGTAACGCAAAAACCGATAAAATTGGCCCAATCGCGTGTTTTTCCGCGAATTTGGATGATTTCGCCCCATATAGCAGTGAGCGCAAGCGAGCTCCGTATGTGTAAACGAAATATCGAATTTTAATTTGCGCGGCCGAATTGTTTTAATTGTTTACGGTCGTGGGGCGGAACTTTTTGCTATTACAGTTGATTATTTATTTAATTACTTGCATTATAACCGCGCGCGCGCGCCGCTCCTCGTGTGGTAAATTATGCTACACACCGATGAACCTTATAGCGGTTTGTCATTTCTCCCGCGTTGCCGCGGCAGCCGCGGAGGATGTGCGCATTGATAATTAAAATAATTCAGCCGAATAAATTAAAATTCGACGATTCATTTGACCCGAGCTTGACAACGCTCAGACTCCAGATTTTACATGCAAATAAATAGCAATTGTTAATTAGAGACGAACATTACAGCGCACGCACGTACGCACCGAAATAAATTATAACGGCTGTTTTCAGACGTCTAGCGGAGTTTCGGAAAAAAAAAAAAAAATAGAATGATTCCCCGTGTGCGAAAAGATATCCTTTGTACAAAATACATTTGCGGAGGGAATAAAAATAACGAAACGTCGTGATGGAATATCGCAATGTGAAATCGGAGTACAGGGTGCGTTGATTAGAAAACACAGATTCAGCGAACGGAGCGTATGAAATATTCGCGCCCACGCTCCATTTTGCTACTCCGACGCTACTTTCGGCGCTACCCTGCGCATACCTCGCCATCCCACCCGTCGACGTCAACGGCGCGCCGTCTAACAAACCGGACACTCGATCCATGTTCGATAAAACGCCGCGATAGAGCCGACTCAAGCGATTAAGTGCGATGGCTCGTAAAACCTCGATAGAGCTGGATCCCGTCTCGTCGTCGCAAGTTTCCTCGTTCGCGACAGCGGGAAGAAAAAAAAAAAATAGGGGGTCGCTGTCTAATTCGTCCGATTCACGACCCAGGCAGGCATTCGCGAGCGTTCACGCGCGTGTCAACGGGACAACGCGCGGCTCGTACAAATTACACACGTGGAACGAACGTGGTCGACCCGCGTCGCGCCGCACGGACGAAGCGGCCATAAAGACGGCATTCGGTCGGTCGATATACGTCTTAATTGCTACCCGCGGTGGGTCGAGACCCGCGGGCATCGTTACAATGAGGCGAGTTGCGTTGGGCCCCGTGTAAATGATGCTGATTTATGACGGACTCTCATTTGGAAAGTTCTGATGTAAACTTGTCATGCTTGAACTATTTTCGTTTTAAACATTAATTTGATCCTACCGCGGCGGTGTAATCTGATTATATTGTCTTTTATAAAGTATAGCGTTACAGGGAGATTCTGGGAATTGTACACTTTGTTCTACCAAATGAATTTACGTTCTTAAAAAAATTAAGTTTCTTTTTGTTAGCTTAATTATATTTCTGATTATTTTTTTAATTTTTATTATTTCATTTAGTTTTTTCTGTAATTTAAATTATTTTAAGTTATCGCATTCAATTTCTTCTCTATCTCGCTACGACGATGACAACAATAACTAGAACGCAGTCCATATTTGAATTTATGTTCTTGCAATAAAATGAAATTTCTAGATATACTAGGATAAAAATAAATATTAGAATGGGATACGCGTGAATTTCGTGTTTACTATGATACACGTAGACATGAACGTAACACGTGTCGGCCGAACGAAAACGAATGGCAATAACATACAATCAAGCGCGATCGAGTTCTATTTATAGTACTTATCGCCACCATATCGCAACGTTACAGTTTCGTTTATTATGCATTCCGCAATTCTTTCCTTTATCGTCTTAAGTGTCGCCGCCGATTTAGCTCGAGTGTATATAGGGCTTAAACACCTCTACAGTGTGGATAGTTTAAATACCCACGTGCAACCTTGCTGCTAGTACGCACACAATGTAGCCGTGACAAGATTAAAAAAGTATTGCATAATGATACCTGTGTGTTGCGTTTCACGACGTCTGACGCTTGACGGGCTTCTACTGCCCTGATTTTAGAAGTAGCCTCTACATTTTTGAACCGGTTGCAACCGGGCGAGCGGAGTTGCATCGCGACGAGATGCAGAGAAGGGCGGTTGTGTATTTAAGGATAGATCCATCACTCAACATCTCCGACGACGGGATACGCCTCACGGTCGTAATCGAGTGAGAAGGAAGAAAAAGAGAGAGAGACTACAAAGTGGATATGACAAAGTGGATATGAATGAATTCGCACGAGGTTGATACGTGGTTTGACAAATTTAATAAAGGGATATTAATATGATATCTAAATCTATGTATTATTTATCCTGCTGTACGTTTAATTAAAAATATAACATGCTGTCTCATTTATAATGTTGATTATTACGTAATATAAGATTGAAGAGAAACGTAATATGCATTAATGGATGTCAGTAGATTAATCTTGTCTATGTTTTTTATTGAATTTATTTATAAAATCAGTTCTTAGAGCTTTTAGAAGGCAGATAGCTCCACATTTTTCCTATATAAATAAGAGACAGACTGATCGAAGTTAGCGTTCGATCTCTTTTCGTTCAGCCGGAATTGCGACTGGAAGAGTCGCGATAAAGCATTATTGAATTAGAACGGTGCTCGCTATTGCTCTGCTACGGGACGAGTACCGGTTCGGGACTACAAAGTTTCTTACGTCTTTATTAAAAGAAAGTGCCGGCATCGCCTTAGTCGCGTCTTATGCCATTTGTTGGCAAAAGCGAGAATCGAAGAATTCGGGCCAACTGGTCCCGGTCCAAGTGCGTTCTCTCTTCGCGCGAGGGTGAAGGGGATGACGAGAGGGTGGTAAGGAAGCTCATGAGAAAATTACTACGCGATTACATCCCCTTGTAAGTACCCCCGACCGGTTGCGCAAAAGGGTGTGAGGTTTTCCCCTCTAGGCTCATAGACGCCGTCTTTTTTTCTTTCCTTTTCTTTTTCGTCTCCTCACTTTGTTTAAACTCACAGAATGGAGAAATGAGAGGCGACCCGGGCCACTGGCAAGGCTCCCGAACTCGATCGTGTTCGCCCTGTTACTTCTCGCCTGGTCGTATAATAAGCAGTAAAATGTGATTCATCGCGAAACACGGTCAGCGGAGCAAGGAATGTCATATCTCTCGCGTTCGTTTAAACGTAATTGAATCCGAAAACTAAGTTTCATGCGAAAAGAAAAATGGCTTGTTTGAGGGACTGCAGAAGTGTCGAACGTGTAGCATTTGATATCCGCTTTTTGAAATGTCACGTGAAACGAAAATTGTTTTTCCTCTAATGTCAAATTATTTTTCTCTAATGTCTCTTTAGTTTCTTTTAGTTTCTCAAAATTAGCGGTTTCTGGAATCATAAAAATACAATCGAGCTACTCCATTTAACATAAAAATATTGTTTATTTAATATAAACATAATACTGGAATATTTACGTAAATTACACCCAAGTGCGGGATGTTATTTACGCAAATAATACACTATATACATGCGATGGACATTGAATAAATGATATTGAATAAATACTTGTAATAAAGATAAATTATCGATACATGTTTTTATGCGTGCACTTTTAACCGATAAATTTAATAGCTGCTGCCGAATTCCGTATCTCTCTCCCGTTGGTTGCGATAAACGTGCGCGCGCGCATTCTCGAGCCTCCATATTTGTGAAATATTTATAATTAGCTAATGAATTGCAATAAAATTTCGTTGCGCGATAAGGATATCGAGCATTCGTTTTCCATTTGAAAAATTTATAATGCGAGTGCGAATGTCGTTTTTATTAATTGGACTGTTTATTTAACCAATGGCTGTAATTATTATTTTCTTTTTTGTTTCAGGTAAGTTCGCATTATTTTACTGATGTTGATGGAACTTCTCAATATCACAACGAGGAAAAAGATCATTGTTATCGATATTCGTAATCGCGATGCGATAAGATGGTTATTTTACGTCGGTAAGTAAAGCTTTATCAATAAGTGAATCGCCTTGAAAACAAAATGTAATATAGAGAATAGAGTATTATGTGGAGAGAATTCTACATATATATTTTAGAAAATGCTCGCGGGTCTCTGTATCTCTTTTAACCCTTTTCCTCTTGCAAACAGGGATGATTCGAGTCCAATCGACTTTTATTCATGAAAGTTTTTCGTAGCTTCCCTCACTCCTTATCCTCTCCTAAAAAATTTTCGTAGTGGGGGAGATCTTTGTGTGATAGGACCGAAACTATCAATTTCCCTGCGAACGACACCGAGCTAATTTTTGTGTCGGATTCCAGTGATCCCCGTTTATATTGAATGTCGGCCTTTTGTTAAAAGTAAAAACTTTGCACAAATCATTGTAAGTATTCTATTTCCATTTTAAATTAATATCTGAATATCTGTTTTTATTGAAAAATAATTTCTCTAAAAAATGATTTATTAGGAAAAATGGATTTAAAGAGTAGAATTGAGGTGGCGAATTGCCTTATTATGAGCGAACAAAACAATATCGAGTCTCCCAGAGAAGAATCCTGTGATGAAGATCCCGTATACAAAAATGCGTACTTTTATTTGCATTTTCCTCTTTGCCCCTTATTGAAAATCATTTATTTTTATGTGTCAAAATAATTATACTTTTTGAAGAATTTGGAATTCCTGTATTTTTTTTTCAAAGCTTTATATCTAAATTAGGAAACCCTAGAGTCATTTTTCTATATGCATTTATTATAAAAAGTCACAACTTTTTAAATCAAATAAGGCTTTTATCCTTTGATTAATTTTCAGTAATTAAATTATATTACATTTAATCTTTTTCCAAAATGAAGTACGAACATTTTTTCTACAAACTTAAAAGCATATTCATGAATTTTTATACATTTTTTTGAATCATTTTAAATAGATAAAGCAGTGGTCAGACTCGAAATACTCCTGTTTGTACAGATAAGATGCCGTTTTTCACATGGTATTGTAAGAGTTAATTTGCCAGATTGATATAACATTAATTAAAAATTAGAAGATGCGAATGAATTAATAAACAATGTAGCTCGAATTTCTTTAAATAAATTTAAATTTGGTTTTTTCTTTTAAATTTTGAATTAAATTTATCTGAAACAGTGATACGTTCACTTATTTTTGTACACTTCATGTCGCAAATTCGAAAACTGCACAACGAAAACGTCTTTTTATTGAATTATCACCAAGAAGAGACATCGGAAAATTCGAGAGGAGGACACCCAATTTCCGGGACACCCCGTAGACGATGGGGAGTCGAGAAGACGCTTTTCTTCGTCCGTATTTCGCTTCCTTTAATTGAATTGGCGAGACGCGGCGAGTCCTCCCGGACAGTGTCAAATGAAGAGAAATTGCGAGCGTGGTCGATCGGGCTATACAACGCAACGCAGTCGCGTTTCGCAGGCTAATACTGCGGCGACGGCGATGGCGACGGCGACGGCAATGTACAAGAAACAAATTAGCATCGATATTAAGTTCGATTCCGTGATAAATGATTATACGAACGTCATTCAGATACTACGCGACAAATCATTAATCGTATGCATTTTCTCGGTTGCACATTACGCAAGTCTTTCTGAATGGCATTGAGGATGCAACTGCGCTTCCGCTCGTAAACTGCGGAATATCGGAATACTTTTCGATTTAATTCAGAAATGATTTGTGGTTTTTCCAAAAATTGTATTTCGAGATTTACAAAAATTCGAAAAGCACTTATTGAGATTATCTCTGATAAACGTTCGAATCGCGCTGAAGAATCTGGAATTGAAATAAAAATTTGGTGCACGTGCGACCGAACTTAGCGCTGAGGATCGATTAAAGCGTTGAGGATTGAAAGCCGAGAGTCGAGAAATTTCACGAAAATTTTCATCGAGTTAACGCACCGAATCTACCGCGGCGCATCCTCGTCGCTCTTCGCGAGACTCACGGGCATCCGATATCCTCTTCGTGCAGCACTGTGCGGCAGGTAACCGGACCTGCGTTCTAAAAAAAAGAGAGAGAAAAATGGATGAAGAGGCGTTCCGATTCGTGCGTTTGTGCTCTTACGTGCCGCGGGAATTCGCCTAATGATCCGCCGGTTATCGCGCGTTACACGTAAACCTCATCAAGCCGAGATGAGGCGCAAGGCCTCTCAAATTTGTGTATTAAACAGAGAGAATCGCTACGACAAAACTGTACACGAGTCGCGTTTCACTATTTCATAGGGTAGAGCGCGTCGGGCTTGGAGCCGAAAGCGTGCTGTATCCGGAAAGAAGTACGCGCGGGATTAATCACGTGTTCGAGAAAAGATGTTCGACCGTTTTTCATATTTCACTTTGCGACGCGTCGAACGTTTCTTGCCTGAAAATGACGACGATCGCGACTTAATAGACGTTACTTACGACGCTGTAACGCGATTTGCATTCCGGTCGGGCCGGCTCGGCTCCTCGCAATTTTCGATTAATGAAATTCGCGTCGTTCGGAGAATATTATTGATTTATACACTCGGCGGATTCGTAAAAGCGATTGTTTCGGCGAACCCGACGACTTGCACGAGTGTAACGTAATTTGCATTCCGATTGAGATATTCGGTTTCGCAATTTCCTATTAGCGAAATTTACTTTTCTTGCAACAATGTTGACTCTTGATCTTCTAAGTCTTATCTCGCAGTGTATTCTCAATTATGATAGAATTATATAGGAGATTGTGTGTGAGTGTGTGTGTAAAATATTCGTGAAAATATCGAGGATATAAATTTGCACTGAAAAAAGAAACCCTAATAACTACTAATGCTTTTGTTTAGCGTATTAGTGGTAACATTTAATAAGTATTATCAAACATAATAATAATAACCAATCGTTTAGTAATAATTATTAAATAAAGTGAAATTAGCGTTTAGTTGGTCAACTTTAATTTTTTGATTATATTAATCAAATATTTGATTGAAACTGTTTCACCAAGCATTAGTAGCTATCATCTAGGCTTGATTATTACTACCAAACTCTTTTTTCAGTGTGTAATAATATTAGGCGTGCTACAAATTAATTCGGTATCTTTATCTTTAATCAATTTTCGCAAATTCATTATTGGCGATGAAAAGCGAGTTTTGTACAACTCTAAAAGGGGAAAATCGTGGGTGATCGACATCGACCGCGAAATCCAATATTCACGTAAAAAAGTTTTGATGTGGTAAGGTAAAGGGCACCGAATTAATTTGCGCATCTAATACTTTAAACTTCTGCGACACTCTGGGCGATTTATACGGCAAAATTTTTCGGTTAATTTCATCATCCGTAGGTCGATTCGTAGAGTGAATTAATACTTTGTCGAATAGCGAAAACAGTTTTCCGCCCGCGAGTGTAATTAGTTCTTCTTCGGCGAAGTCTCGTAACGATATTGCCTACGAAGACGCGCAGGTTAACTGCGTAAAATACTTGATCCCCACCTGGTGCGCGCCGACAGCCAGCGGCCGTCGGTTTCTTCTGCCTTGAAGAAGGTTGTGCCCCGTGAGACGTCGCCGAGGAAACGTCTAAATATATTATCTCGCTACGTATTAATAGTCGGTAGCATGTATGGCAGGCATACGCATACATACATTCACGCGCCACTGTATCACGGTTGCCAGAATTGCGTGCTCAGATCTACGGGGTGTTCGTCTCTTTCTAACATTTAGATTCACGTGATCGTAAATTGATGCATAAATTTATTGAAATATCACATTTAACTTCGTTAAAAATATGATGATATCGTTTAGATGATTGAAAGTTTAATCGATCTGTTTAAAAACTGGAGAAAAATTGGGAAAATTATATGTACTTTAAAGATAAGAAAATTAATTTTAGATTAGAATTTTTTTATGTTTGTAGAGAAGCAATTTAGATTATTGCAATTTAGATTACTGCTGCACTAAACTTGGATTTGTCTCATATATTGATTTTTCTAACATATATAGATTAATATATATTAGATTATATATAAATAGATATATAGTTTAATTGATTTTTCTTTTTATCAGAAAGATACGATGCATAATATCTTTGATGACGCACACGTTACAATTAAATGATTCTTAAATGATTTTATTCATGGGATGGAAATGTATGTTAATTGCGCAGAGAAGAATTGCGTCACGAGCAAAATATCGATAAGAAAGTGATATTATAAAAGTGATTGCCATTATCATCTCGTTTGTATAGTAATTCGTAAGATTCAGGCCGTAATTATGTTTTAACATTATATCTCTTGCAGTTAAAGTATTTAGCTGAAACGACGTCGTAAGCAGCAGCGTTTCAATTATTGTTAAATGTCGATTTGTTATGATGACACGATATTTAAATGTCATAAATGGATATCGCCCATCATAAGATGTTGTTCTTTGATAAGATGCACGCACGTGCGTCATCAATGATCTATGATGTTCGCGATTTTGCAATGCTTACCAAGAGTCGCCACCTTGCATTGGCAGTATAAGTAGTAATACTTCACTTATTTGCTCACATTTTTTTATCTAAGAGGAAGAAAAACCTATTTCGCATGAACAACATCCATGCAGTGCAATTATGGGAGATATTGTTTCTGCTTATCGTCATTATCAATTTGTTATATCCGTAAAAAATAATATTTTTTTCATGATTTAATAATGATTTACTCGAAAAACACAATCGTGTCTATATTTAAGATTTTCGAATTATTCGCGAATTTGCAGTAATATCAAATGTGATCTTTCAATATAATTTAAAAAAAAAATTGATAAATATTGATAATCACTGATAAATCAAGAAATACTTAAAAAATTTTTTTCTACTATGTATAATTTTATAAAAATGTAAAAGAAGTAGCAATAAAATAAAAATTGTGACTTTATCGGATACTGTGACAGATTCTTATTTAACATTCATTTAACACGAGCATTTTCTAATCGTCGTGATGTCGTGGATCGCGACTGTCGATCGCGTCTAACGCGTCAAATGCCTGTACCAAGATCGGATTTCTTTTCTGCGACGATCGTCGATGAACGACGCGCGTACACGCGTACCCGCTCGCCTCCGCTCGCCTTCGCTGCATCCGGGCATGTGCAACCGCGCTGCAAGTGCAACGATACGCTCCGCTCTCGGGCGTGATGCAGACGCAGAAGAGGTTGACGTCACCATCGCGGGCGATTGGAGACTGCAGTGGTTCTCCGTTTTGTTGATATCCTCCGTGCACCAGCGGCGATGGAATGGAATGCGCAGAAAACGCACGAATAGGTTTATGCGAGCTGTCAGACGGGGCAATGCTATTACGCGTGTTTTAATCGAGTAAACACGCGGTGTTACGACAGTACCGCATTGTTTACGTCATTGGTTCAATTTGCTGCGACAATTGTGAACGCATATATACGGGGCGTTCCTCTTTGCAAGCGCGTTATTTTTTAACGAACGTATATTTTCCTATAATTTAGAATAAAAAAAAATCTTCACGCAGCAAAAATGTCGAGGCAAGTGATTACATGTTGCGACTCTTTCTTCAAAAGTTGTCTTGATAAATTTTTTATTGTATTAAACTATAAAAAAGCTGAATATATTCAGCAGATAAATGGCTGAAATCTTAAGAGATTCATTTTTCAGTGAATATCGAAGGAAAAAAAGTTAGATTCGATGCTAACTCTTAATCTTAAAAAAACACCCTTAATCCTAAAAAACACCATTCGCAGAAATCCGGAAAGTAATATAAAAAAAAAACTGCGTGACTCGTTTGCAGCATCAAAGCACACAGGAATTTTCCCGCGTGGCTCGTTTGCATGCTCGCATACCTTTGTAACGTTGCGTCCGTAGAATTTCGAGGACGTCTCTACGCGCGCCTCGCGCGTATTCTGAGACACTCGATGGATAGTTTCTAGAGAAGCGTATAGCAGCCTCGGCGACGACGATACTCGTTATTTAAATGCCGGCGCGCACGAGGGTCTTATGCTAATAACGGGCGATAATTAATTCATCTCATGTGACGCGAGATCATTTGTTCTTCCGCAGGAGCTCGGCGTATAGTCACAACACTGACATTAAGCTGAGGTCACACCGAGCGCTATATACACTACGTACGCTATGTTCGCTATGTTTAAAAAAAATAGTTTTCTTTATTTCTAATATAATTGACTACACCGAGCTATGTACGTTATGTACACTATGTTAGCGACGATGCAACGCGTCGTGGAGTGTTTGATTTTCAGCTATTTTTTTGAAAACGTTGCCGTGGCGTGCGCAGTAGGATCGAGAATAAGTGTTTTAGTGTTATTTGCAAGAGTAATTATCAGCAAGATGTCATTTGTTAAAGCTGTTATTGAAGAAGTTAAAAAATATAAATGTTTGACCTGCTCTTACTCGTTCAACAATGATTTCTTCTCCTGCATTTACCGCCCACATGTTCTTTTCATCAGACGTATACGAAGAAAATACGTATTTAACTATGTATAGAACTATAGAAAACAATGAAATTTCATTAATTTTTAACTTAAAATTAATTTGCTTTAATTTGTAGAATAAAGTAATTATCTACTGTATTATAGATATTGCACACACACACGCACATACACACACACACACATACACTTTCTATAAATATCTACTTATCTACTTATCTTAAAGCTAATCGTGCTGATATACTTTCCCTATAATTACTATTCTGGTTTTTTCGTTTTTTTCGACAATGCACTAAGTGAACATTGAAATTTATTCATTTGAAAATATCTAACTATTCTATCTAAATTTTTTATGTTATCTTTACGCAATTGTTTCATCAAATGATGAAATTCATCATGTTTTGATCGTTTTATGTTTATTTCATTTATTCACTTTTTTTCCGTATGCCCAATGACATTAATAATAATATTTCGGCGTCAAATCGCCACTACTCTTTCAGGGCAAATCCGCCAATATCTTGGACAGAAATCTGACGAATAAAAACATTCGTCCAAACATAGCTTTCGATGTGGCAACTCAATGTATGTAACGTACATAGCGTATGTAACGTACATAGCGCTCGGTGGTGTGGCCTCAGCTTTACGGCGCCACGTGTACCGCGCGATTGGAGGTCGATGCATTTTAATAAATCGCGAATCTCATGCGATCGCGATCTTATCGGTGCATTATGTTAAGTTGCAAATGCAAGTTGCAGCTTATTAGTTATTCGATATCGCAGCTGCGACCTTGTCAACGATATGCTGTTGTTCTGAGATCGTATCTATGGATCCTTCGATCCCTAAATCTCAATTGTTTAAATTGTTACATTCTTTGAAAATCTTAAATCTCCAAAAGTTGAATTCGCGAAATTTTTGATTGCTTAAATTTTAGATTCTCAAATAATCAGATCCTCAGATCTTTTAGATCTTCATGTAAAGATCTATATTATTGAATCTTTAATCTTTCTTACAGATGGATTGGATTCCTAGAATGTTAGATCATCATCTGGTTGTATAATTTTATTATCTATTAAAAAAGTAATTAAAAAGTCGCTTTATTTTCTCATTTACGTCTGCGAAGCATTAATTCGATTCGAGTTGTCCCTGGTGAAATACTTGATAATACACGTCCTCGATTTAATAGCATTTTTGATTCACATGATCTGGATCGTTGAGTGACAACTATAGTTAAGGTCTATTTTACACGAGATCACGTTTCAATCGGAACGCATTTGCATCCGAGTTGGACTCTGAATTAAAATGCTTAGCAAACGCTCTTTATGCGCGCAGCAAAGCACATTTGTAATTAAACATGGGTTGTAAAAAATCGGTCTTTATTGCGCTCCAACTGATCGTTGGATGCAACTCGTACTCGTCGCGTTACTTTATGCTAAACTCGTTAATACCGCCATTTAAGGTTTGGCGGGCGTGCTTTTGCTTCGTCTCGATGCAGCTTTAAAGTCTTCCCGTTTTCAGGAAACCCGTTTGACGCCTTTGATCTCGCGACTTTAATGCCTACGCGTTAGCCTCGAATTCTCGAAGACGGAATGTGAATGAAGAGCCGGGCGAGCCAGCCAGTGAGAGACTACGACTTGTTAATATTCCGTCTGGCTCGAAGCGCGACAGTGTTCTTTTCAAAGATGCCCGCGTCCTCCGTCGATATATTGTTAAAGGATATAAATGTTGCAGTAGATCGTGAACGTGTGCTTTTTCCCGTTTTGTGCTTCGCAATTTCGTTTCGATTCAATGGTTTAAAGATGCGGACAAAATGACTGGCGAGTCATTCTTTTTCGCGTTACATCGTGTGAATAGAACGGTTCCATATTTTCGATGACAACCGAGACTCGTCAATAGTGGCAGAAGGCCAATCTACGCGATGAGAGTTGAGAGTTGGGAGTTGAGAATCGAAAGAGAAAGAGAGCAGAAACTTTTGAGCGTTCGATACGAGTTAAAAGTAGAAAGTAATAAAGTGCGAAATGAGAGCTGAGTTTATTAAGTACGTTTTAAATTATGTTGTTAGAATATTAAAACGATATGGAAAAATTTAATGCAAGATGGAAAACAAAAACGAAAATAACAATGATGATCTCTTATTATATTATTGCGAGAAATAATATTTTAATATTAAACAATACAGTAGGAAGGATTTATATATAGCGTATATATTAATTTATCCTAAATTCGCGTCATAAATTTAGTAAATGAAATTAACAGATGTCATTAACTTAATGAATAAATTATTTCGCGTGATATTTGCATCGACATTTCGGTAATATTGTGTTATCGCTATATGATATCGCTATTAATGTCGATTAAGAGCAGAATTTCTTAACAGACGTTCTTCTTTGTAATGTATGGTGACAAAGCTTCATGTAATGTAGCTGTAGTGTGAACCTTCACTCGTAAGGGTCGCAGTCTGCGTGAATAAACTTGCACTTTGATTCGCTTGAGCTGCGTCTTCGATGATGATACATTTTACACTATCGTTACATGAAAGCAAAAGAAATCATTAGCAACAAAAAAAAGAATACCGCGTTTGCTTGCAAATCCAAGATTCGAAAAGAGTTAGAGAAATGAATCGGCGTGGACTTTGATTCGTGTATCCTGAATTTATTGTGTTATGTTGCCAAGGATTTATCTGATAGAGATTTTTATATTTTTATTGCAATAATATGAACGATATTAATGTCGATATATGCAAAAGAAGGACTAATTAAAAAATGTATTTCTTCATTTTCTCAAATTAAAATCCTGATTATAGAACTTTATACGTCATCTTACATACGTTAAATATATTGCTATAATGTATTAGTAATGCTAGTAATAATATTCGAAATGGAATATTTTCAAAAATAGCATTTCCATCGCTCCTAAAGATGAATGCTCGTCTATGTATTTTCATCTTAATCATATCTTTAATCTATTGTATTTAAATATTTTATTGGTTAGTAAAATTCAATTCAGAAGTAACAGAAATTTTAGATAAGAACTGTTCCAATTTTATCCTCTTTTTCCATTTATTTATTTTRGCAATTTAAGTAATTTCTAAAATGTATGGAAATAACATTGGAAAGACATATATTTTTAGTAAGAGTTTCTGTTAATCGGCCAGTCTCATGCATATTATAATCAACTTAAAGTTCAGAAGGTTAAAGAATATATCTCGAATGATAACGGCAAATTTATCAAAAATACATTGAAAACGCGTGGAGATACGTTCAATAGCTTCAATTATAATATTTCATAGATCCGTGTGATTAATGGCATATTTTTCGCCATCATTGTTGCGATATTTATCGAGTCTATTTTCCGCGAGCGCGGCGCGCAGCTGGATAAAAAAGAAAGGTCATTATATGCACGTGCAAAATGAGTACCTTGATTTCTAGATGCGTTAATTTCCCCGGAGATCCCATCGCCCAGAACTCGCGAGCGCGTCCGCGCATCGGCGCGTGCATGCGACTCGTTTAAAAACTAGGACGCTTTTTTTTGTTTCGTTTTTTTCCTTTTTATCAATATTCGCCGGCAATCGACTTTTTCTTCGCGATGTATCGGGCCGCGTGTTGCATCGCTTTTTTAAATCGACGTAATTATCTGGCGGCGCGCCAATATTTTCGCACAATGTACGAATTATAGTCTCGTCTTCTTGCATATTCATGCCGTGTAATTAAAGCCTCGAACACGCTGCTGCTGTCGGCGTTTAAATTTTTCACCTGTAATTTTTTTGATCCATACACGAAGAAATTATCGATTTGACAATTTGTCAAACTCTGTGGAATATTATTCAATGTTCCGTATCTAATGGGACTTCTTATTTTTTTTACTTAAACGTTTGAATTTAAATTATCGTCTTTTAATCATAATCCATGCAAAATTGTAATTGTCGGTGATAAGTTTTAATCGCAAGTCACTTTTGATTGACATATCTATCTATCTGAATGTAATTTCAAACATAATTTGTAATACGAAATTTCTCACACACACACATACACACACACACACACACACACACGCGCGCGCGCGCGCGCGCGCGCTCTCTCTCTCTCTCTCTCTCTCTCTCTCTCTCTTTCTTGTGAACAAAGATTAATTTCATATACTAGGAACAAGATTACAAGTAACCAATTTTCTTAAAATATGCATAAAAATTTACTGAAATAGAATTAATAAAAAAAAAAGAAACAAGAGGTTCATCTGCAAAAAACATGATAATTTATCCATTTATTAATCTTGTTAGATAATTATAAAAGATAAGGTTTTGATTGATTACGTAAAGCAGCATGCTGATTATACAAGATTTCGAGGCGATGTGTGCAGCGGATTGTCTTGGTAGAAATCACAGGCGAGTAAGGCTAAAATCGCGCGATTCAACGGCGCGAATCCTGCTGCATCGGACGTAATGAGAAAGTTCGGTGGAAAATTACGTTAACAGCATCTTCGTTCACCGTGTCGCGCCCAAGTTAATCGCCTAATCGTCGTGAATCGTACACGGTGAGGTGTGAGCGCGGTTATCGATTCGCTTTCCTGCCGGATAGATAATCGAATCGTGGAAATCGAAAGTGAGAAGGCGTCAGCCGAACATCACGCGCCGCCACCGCCGCGGGCGAATAATCGCGATTATGTCCGGGCGCATGACCTACGCCAACCTTCGAATTTGCGAAAGTGAGAACTCACCGACGTGCAAAACGCAGCCGCGCCAGACGGCACTCGCAGCCGTGAGAAAAAGAAACTAGCGCTAAGAGAAAGAAACTAAATAGGTGCGTTTTTGCGAAGGCGTTTTATGTGATTTTATGCATGCGTCGGCGAGATGCTCGCATTTATGTATCAGAATGGATACTTTTTATCGGTATGACATGGCGATTTTGTGATTTTTATCCGGTAACTACCAGGTAGTCTCTGACGATCGCGCGCGATCGAAATTATAATGGAGAAGAAAATGTAATACAGTCGCGTGATTTTAATTTTATTATAATGCAGCTTGATCCTTAATTTTTTTTTTATATATGTTAAACGATGCAATTTTAAATCAAAAAGTTATTGAATTATATATTAAATATCATGTAAGCAACATATTCATGATTATGCACTATAATTATGCAATATAATATTGCGCTCGTTAAAACGATGCGATCTTAATTAATCTCGTGACTTTGTAAGATAATAACAAGATACGATATGATAACGTTAAAACATATCAAAGATTTCAAATAAAATAGAATAAAATAAAAGTATAAAAATCAGCATAGAATCATTTATAGCTTATTTTGTCAAAATTGTAAGAAAATGTTTAAAAGCTCCCCCAAATTAAATTCTACAACGCTCGTTTCTTCAGACATATCAAGTTTGATTTTATTCCAAAAACATTGAAATTGTGCATTAATTTACGAGATAAGAAGCAACATAAGAATAGTATTCGTCAAGACAGCGAGTCGTTTTAGTTTATTTCAACTCATTTTCTGTCATTATGATCGGATTTGGATCTCCTTCATTTATCCAGAAGCACTAATGGACTCGTTAAAATTTTGATGGCTCGCGGACTATATTTATGACACGTCAGACCGTCAGGGATACGACTCCAAAATTACATTCCCAAATGCCATCGCTGCCGGCGAGAAGTAATGCAGACGTCGGGAATCGATATAATTCGTTATTCGTGCGACTGACTTTATTTTTGCCGAGCCAATTTACCGTAAATGAAACGCGTATCATCGATTCATCGAACTCGAGGTACCAGACGGAATCATTCTTTCATACAAAAAAATTGCTCTTATTAGGATTTTAAGCGCGCCATTAAAACATTCTTTTTATGTTTCATTGTCTGCGTTAATTCTGCGTTAATTCTTCGCTAATTCAATTAATCGACTCGGTGAGGATTTTATTAATGAGATCATGTCATTTCTAATAACGCTATTTTGAGGATCGTGTTATAATTGTATTCGGAGGATATAACCGGCGTGGAATGGACAGAACAGGATTTTCAAAGACAGGATAACTCGATAATATACTCGCGAGTGTCTCGTAATAAAATTGATCGGACATTAATTCAGTATAGCAAGACTAACGGTTAAAACTCGCGGCGTATCACCAACGTGACGTCATCCGTGATGATGGCGATTATTGTACTACCTAAAAATGCGTCAAGCTAGCTGCCTTATCGGTTAGATCGTCTGAGATTCGATTAACAATAAGATCCATTCACAACGTGTTTCTTAGTTTTTACCATTTTCGTGTAATAATAATAATTATTATTATTTGATAATCTCAAAAAGATTTCAAAGCCGAAAGATTAAATATATATAAAATTCCCTATATATATCTCGCAAATTATATAAAACTGTAATTCGTATAAGTATAATAAAAATTAATCAATTCTACTCGGGATGTTTTACAAGTGATCGTCAGAGAAGATATTGGATTAGTTATACATTCTCGGAAACTCATTAAAATTAAGAGCTAATTAATTAAGAGCTAATTAAAATTATAATCAGTGTCGCAGTTCATCGGATTTCGATTCGGCATCCAATGGTAATCATTGTCCCAAAATGTTGGCGTATTCAGTGTGGATCTTAAGAGATAACTGTTGTGAATGAACCTTGTAACGGGTGAATTTTCAGCACGCGTGTTCGCTCGCGCGCACGAGAAGGCATCTTCTCGCTCTCCCACGTGCATATAGATAAAACGAGTAGCTCGTTGTCCGAGGTCGGTGCTCAAGGTTGCCGATGACGTCATTGGTCCTCTTCCTCGAGTCTCCTCGCTCCTCGCCCCTCGCGTCACTAGCTTACTCGGTGGAGTGTCTGTTCCACACACGGCGGATCCTCCGCCACCTTCTAATATGACGACTTGACATTTACATCCGCGACACGAGACAGACATCATCCTAGCCACCTATCGCGTCCTGTTCTCTGTCTTATTCTTCTTTTGCTTCATCTTTTCTTCTTCGTTTTCTTCTTTTTCTTCTTCCTCCTCCTTATATTATAACTCGCGCGATTGCGCGGCATACGTACGTGGCGCGGCATACATACGTGGCGCGCGCGTGAATCAAACCTCGCTTCTCGTATTAGCCGACGATCCGGCTATTTTTATTGCTAGGGCAAGGTGGAGTAATACCTGCCGTGTACTGAAGAGGAATACCCCTTCTCTTTTTCTTTCTCCTAATCCTATTAGGTTAATGAGCTCGGTAAAGTGTCTATCAGGTTTGCATATATTTGTCTTATCGCAGCTAGTTTTAACGACAGTTTCTTGACGCATTTTTTGATAAAATGCACATAACGTATTTTACAAGAGATGGATTTTTAATTATTGAATCATTATCCGCCGTAATTTTATAGATTTTTAATTGACTCAAATTTTTATAAATTGTTCCTATTTATAAACGTTAATCAAATCTCTCAATCAACTTTAACTAATTTAGAAAATCTTGTGCACCTTTATCAAAAATGTTTTCTAATATATATAAATCTTACTAAAATACCATTGATATGCTATTGATCTGTACGCTGAGAAAAAGAAAACAATTTAAACGAGTATTTTTTAAATTGTTCTTTTTTCAAGATGTGATGATTCACTCTGTGATGATGCTGTGTATTATGTTAATAAATTGAAAAAATAAATTTTCGAGATACCAGGAAAATATAAAAATAGTATCCACTGAGGCGCCATCACAGACGCCAAGTCAGAGATTCGGTTTATTTCGGATCATTTTCGATCGTCATCGTCAGTTTTGGACGTCCATCGTTCATCTAGAAACACCAACGGACTCGCGTTGTAATCTCAATCGTGTGGACGTATATCGTAGGCGTAGCGTACAAAGAAAAGACATCCGAGCCATCGAGATAACTGGATCGTGAAACTTGAACGTTTTTTGAAGGCATTAGACTTGATACATTATAAAAATTTTTAATGCTCTTATTGTATTATGGCGACTATACAAAAGACTTATTAAGTTTTTTTAGAGATGGCTTAAAAATGTTTGGATCAATAATATTAGTAAAAATTAATAAAAAAAGGGGATTTGAGGAATTTTTTTACTTATCTCGAAAATAAAATGTAAGTAAATTATAACAAGGATGCAGCTTTTGAAGCCTTTATTTAATGCACTGCTGTTAATTGCTATAATTAGTCTTTATCATTGGATTTATTAAATACTTAAATACTATAAATCTTTGGATTTAATAAATGGCAAAACACTTTCAAGTAATTAAAATTTTTCTAATTTCAATTTTATATGATTTTTATCATATATCAGTCTTCAGAATTTTCTTAGAACACGGAAGATAAGAAACAGATTTAAGAGAAGATTAATAAGCGTTACGTAACAATTAATATTGCAATTAAAAACTGACTGATTTATATAGACAATATCTCAACTACTTGCAATTCCATTTTGCACTTTGCGAAATTTATGTACAAGCGTACATCGAGAGTCTCGCTGCTTTCTCTTCTCGATGATTCGGAATCAGCTTTTCCCGTGACCTCTTACGCACGTAAACAGTGGTGATCTCGCTAGGATCAAGACCTTGCACGATTGCTGCTGGAGAGAGAGAGAGAAGGCGAAAATATCCGCACGGTTGGCTTCATCGTGTTCTCTTCCCTCCACGTCGGCCCTCAGTCTGGACGGCGTGTCTCTCTTCACTTCGTGTGCACGGTCGGGTCTCGCCGATAAAATTGCAGATAGCGCGGAGAGCAGAGGCGGAGCTCGACATTATTCGTTCTACGTCGCGAGAATGACGCGGCCTTGAGCGATGTTGAGGGAATGCGAAAGCTCGCTCGCTCGCTCGCTCGCGAGAAGAGAGTCGTCGTCGGTGGCGGCGGCGCCGCAGCTGGTTACCAGTTAATTAAGCGCTGGTTAGACTAGATGCATTTTCGCGCATGCATCAGCGCCAGCGCGAAATTGAAGTTGCAAGTCGTTGAAGTTTTGAAAGCGGATGAAATCTCGCTTTCGAAATCGGTAAAGAGCAAGCGAAAAGAAGACTTGAAAGAGTCCTCCTTATTTCTGGAACGTCAATAATTTAATATCTTCTGTTGTAACAAAAAAAAGGCACATTTGATGCTTGATATTTTTTATCAGAGACTCAAACAGGTTTTTCAACAAAAATGTTGAGGTATATCAATAGTATAGTTTGTAAGCGCCTCTTAATTAAAAATAAAAATAATTAAAATAAACTTTTAATTTTTGCTTTTCTGGATGAAATAAATAGATATTCTAGTCGATAGAATAACGTCAATTATCTTAATTATTGACGCTTAAAAACGTTACTGATTGTTTCAAACCCAAATTATGAAATGCTGCTGATTGTATTAATTAAAACATGTCATTTATTCCAATTTCAGATTATGACACTATCTTACATTTGTTATCCCAATAAATATAGAATGACTTATCATTTTTCTTTCGAGTGTAACATTAATTATTTGACTTCTTGAAGTCGCGGAGACGCTAGTATTTCAATTCGCATTTATAAAAATGATATTTTAATTTCAAATTACACCATGATCATAGCTATTCTAATAATTGCGTCAGTATCATAAAAACGTGTTAGATAACTAAATGTGGAAAAANAAACAGCGAGAGAGATCGTCTTTCTTTTTCCGATTAACTTTTTTTTTTTAAATTATTAGATAGATGGATAGGTAAAACGAAACTAAAAAAGAAATAATTCGCAGAAGAAATTGTTAAATAATGTTAAACTATATAAGTAATAAAATAATTCAGCGCAAACAAGTTTTTATAAATTGTGTTTCGACGATATTTAACTTTCATATTTGTAATATAATTTTTTAAACGTGATTCATCAGGGGCCCTAATAATATGCTAAGTTGATCGATATGAATAATATATATAATTTATATCCTCACACTTTAATCCTAATAAGCTATAATTCAGAGTTTAATAGTTTAAGCCCGAAAAAATTCTTATTATTTAAAATCTGAGATACATTTGGGAAGCACATAAATATACATGTATAATATACGTACTGCGAGACAAGTCTCCGCTTGAGGAATCGAAAGGTTAACGGCGGCTATGATTGACGTCGGTCGGCATAACCGGTCCTAGACAGGCTCGCTCTTTCGCACCCGCGTGAGCGCCGTTCACGCATAATTTTCCGATCGCACGTACTTGCGTACGCAGATACGTGTCATGTGCATGTGCATATGCACGCCTAGATGCGTGCACGCGTGGGTTTCACGCCAGGCTGCACGGATTCCTTGGGAACGCACGTGTGAGGCCGTCGTCACTGTCGCGCAAAGGTCGTTATCGAGATTGCGGCTTTTGTAACGCAAGTGTAAGTTACGCAATCACTCGCTCGCTCGCTCGCTCGCACGATCGCGCGATCGATCGGTCGTGCGATCTAGCTCATTGTCTAACGACGTTGTGATATACATATAGTACAAATATATATATATATATATATATATATATATATAATGTCTCATGGAAGAACAATTAATTTTTTATCTAGCGTATACATACGAAATATATGGTTTTGAAAAAGAATATTTATGAATTATGTTTGAAAAATTGAATGTTCTTCATTGAAGATAAATCCATGTTTTGTAAAGAATTTGTACCAAAATTAAAATGGATTTGGCAAATTATGAACTTTACCATCGAATGGCATCTAAAATGCATATTTCACATGATTTACGAATTGTGAAATTAAATGCCAAGTGACAGTTTAACAAAATAAATCTTATAAATTATGGACTTCCTCATTTCTGCGTTGAAATCTTCTTTTAAAAATACCACTCGCCGTCATGGATCGTCAAGCGTATCATGTTTTAAATATCCGTATATATCTGTGATTATATTACTTGATAAATATGTAAGCATTTTTTACATATTTTTATAGAAAAATCGATATATCCTCATTCGAGTTTCGTCTTTATGTGAGAAATTAAATCATGTATCTTAATAATACACAACGCATATTCGATACATGATGCGACTTTGCATCTCGATCCGTGAGATGTAAAAAAGCGCCGGAAGGTTAACAGTTTGCATTGAGCAGTCTTTTTTTGCGTACGCGATCGTACTCTTGCCTTTGATCGTTATATAATCAGTCATTGAGAATTTAATATTACCACAGCGACGAATAATTATGCAAATATTTCTTTTTTTACCAAAAATTTGTGTTATTTCTAATATCTCTATCAATTCGTCTCTATCAAATTCTAATGTCTCTATTAAATTTAATATCACGGTTTTATGGAAAGAATGCTTCAGTTGTTAATCTTATTTGTATTTGAAAGATGTCAATTAAATTATGTGATAAATAAAAATAAAGTTATGCGAAAGAGAGAGAGAGAGAGAGAGAGAGAATAATTATCTTTGTTCCTAAAATTTCTTTTGTTCCTATCTTAATTTCTAGTATTTATTTTTACATGTTTTGTTATATTTTATATATACATCTTACATATCGTAAAATTTGCGAGTTTAAAAATTTAGATAACTGAGATTAAATTGAAGGATATTCCATTAATTTTTCAGAGCAGCAGAGACAGAGACAGAGAGAAAGAGAGAGAGGATAAATATTTTAAACATTTTCTCGCGAAAAATCGCGGCAACTCGACATCTCTGCCAAATTTACAGTCATAGTTTTTAAATAAGGCGCCAAGTATATTGCGTGTCATTCAAATAATAGTTAAGTAAATTCCTCTGGAAAGGTATATCTAATGACGAGTCTGGGCTCAGCTTTGGCATAAACTACCGATTACATCGCTGCTTAATGAATCTCGCGTGAGTTCTTCAACCAATTATTTGAGGAAGGTCCGAAACGGAAGTAACATCAGCGATAAAGACTAGCTCGTGATTACGACGTGGTATTGCGTTTAAATGGAAAATGCATTAGAGTAACAATTCGTTATTATCGTTACAAAAAAAAAAGATAAAGTACGCTTAAATTTATGAGAAGTACAGATTACATTGTTCGCTTTACGTCACGGTCATAAATGTAAAGATATATAGTTACGAGCATGCATGTATGAATATCATTCTTGCACAGCTCATAAGAGAGTACTTGTTGTTCAGTTTGATATTTATAATTATTACAAAATATTCACTTTTGCTCATTTTTTGTAATTGTTTCGCTTAGCTGTTTTATTTAATAAAATTAAATACTCGCGCATTCGATCGGCGAGGATCGGTAAGATGTGCGTTCGCGTAATGAATCACGCTCGTCCAAATTGATTACGCGAGCACGGCGGCTGCCATAATATAATAAATGTACTTGCATTTAAACGTATGGCGATCGCAATATCCATGGCAACGGCATCATCGATCTTTATGGAATTTTTTATAAAGCCACCCTTATGCGTAGTCACACCGCTCAAGTGCGTTTACGTAATGCGTGTACATGCATATACATGACACGGTACACCCATATGTAGGTGGCCTGTGTGTCTCGATACGTGTATAATATTCTCGTGTGACGTATTTTTTTCTGGATTATAAAAGTATAATACTAAATATCGAGAATAATTCTGAGAAGTTGCACTCGAGTTTGGTTCATCAATAATCCTGACTCGTGACTAATTAGAAGCTAAAGGAGAGAGTGTAAACAATTAAAATTTTATTCCATTTTATTTCGAGTCAATTTCAAGATTTTAAATCTCAACAGAATTTTAAATTTGAAACTTGATTTTATGTTGGCAATTAAATAAGGAAAAAACGAAATTTGCAAGAAATCGAAACGCAAAAACGCGTGAAGTTTGAGACACCTTTTATGTAACGTATGTATGATTATAAATGCGTAACGTAATACCCGACAATTTCTGCGTTTCATGCTCGCTCGTTACTATCGATACTGGCGCTACTGACGGCAGCGTTTCTCAAAAAGTTCTCAACGAGATTTGATGAAAAAAATCATAAATGGTAATAAATATTGTAATACAGGAAAATTATTTCTTAATGAGTGAAAAGATACAGTTTCTTTCTCAGAACTGAGATAAATACAGAGAATTTTATAATGTATCGTACGATAATTATTTTTGCTTTTGCGATTAAAAATATTTCTAGATATTTTCATGTAAGCGAATAAAATATATTTGAGTTTATATTTGTTTCCTACATTTGTGTATAACATTATATTTGCAGAATTACAAACGGAAGTTATAATTCAGGTATTCCCAAATTAATTTTTAATATTTTCGTTGATTAAAATTTTCACGATATGTCACGATATGTCACGTTGAATCCTAAATGAAAAATGTTTCTCTCTCGATGAAATGTTTCTGCGAAAAAAAAAAAGAGAAACAGATCGCTCTCAAAAATTTTGTATAGAGATCCTACCTAAATATTCGCAAATACGTGCATCATAAAATTTGCGCTTTTGAATGTCTATCGAACGAATTGAGAAGCACTGGATCACGGCGTGTCCCCGGTTCCTTTCACTTCGAATCTCCTTTTAGTATAGGTGGAAACATCTACCGTTACCTATGCCTCTCTACGCTGGGTATGTGCCCGCGTGCAATAAAAGCGGAGCACCGAGGTATATATGTAAAGATGAGCATCTCTACAACAGGTGCTCAGTTTCCATGGACGCAGAAGTGCGTCGTTTTCCGACGCAATGCGGGGAAAAATTCTCGGCATCTCTATCGCGCGCGATCTTTCGGTCGAGGATTCCCTCCCCCTCCCTCCCTCTCGAGACGGGTGATCGAGATCAACGAAAGTAAAAATATCCGGGGAAAATAAATGCGCAACAAATTGACGAAAATTTCATTATTGTTTATATTGAAATTATTGCGCTCGAGATTATCTTGACCACGCATTATATCCTGTGCGTTCTACGAGTATTTATAATTACGTACACATTTTATATATTCGAAAAATATAATAATAAATTGCTCTTTATTTATTTTTGTATTATTTTTATTTACTTTTATCGTAAAGTAATATTGATTTAATTAACTTGTATATATTTTGAATTACACGATTCACACACACACGCGCACATAATGCAAATTATCACAAAGAATTTCAGTTGAAAATTAATTAAGAGCAAAATAATTATCGTTTTCATAATTATATCTCTAAAATAAAATTTCTTTTGTCGACTTTCTGTTTTCAAAAGAGATATTAAAAAAAAAATGTAATGTTTCTTGTATCTTTGGCTGTCCGGAAATGTTCTCGACGTGCTTCGTGTCAGATTCGAACCTGTCTCGAATTTGCACGTGTTCTCGCATTCCTTTCGGTGTTCTCATTATATCTATTAATTCCGTTCTTTTTTTTGGACGGAATTTGCGCGGTATTTTACACGCCCGATATCGAACATCCGCGGTGTTTATTCCGCATCGTGAATGAAAAAACACCCGGAATAAGAATGTTACGTGTAAGCGTTATTAATAAATAAATAAATAAAGTAGCATTGCCGCAATTTTATTTGAATTTTATCCGTTTTTATTTTTCGCGGAAAATAGCCGCTTATCAGAAATCAAATATGCGATGCACTTTGGTAGGCGCATCAGCGATGCGTTTCGCTGAATCAATTTGCTTCGATAAATTTCGCTGCGCGCATAATTTGATGCGCATTTCGCTCCGTCATATCCGAAGAGTTATCGTTTTACTGTCCCGTTCAGTTCTATAATCTCTTACAGAATTCCGTTTCTTAGAAGTGCATCGCTATATGTTCAGTAGAATCACGTTCATTTGGTGTGATTTCATTATTATGCATTTCCCGATCAGCTACTATTTTTTATTTGTTTTAGCTATTTTATTTACGCAGTACAATCACATAAATATTATGCTTATTAACATATACGCTTTTTTGTATTTTTAAAATATATTTTAATGATTTGCGACGTTTAAAAAAAGCTTGTCTGCGCAAATTATTGCATATCATTAATTAAATGAATATATGCGTGAATTTGGCAAGTTGACCCTAGATCACTCGCCAAAGATGAAAGTGGTGAAAAAGTCAAGTGTACGTTTATTAATATGAAACGAATAATTGCGAACACTTCCCCTCTTTGTATCTCGAATCTTTCGCGTCAAATCAAAACATTTCCTCTATGTGTGCCGAACAGTGTAATCCCTTCCGATAATAGAAAGTCTCGAAAGTATCGGAATGTCTTACTTAGCTCCGTTTAAGCGACAATCAGCACCATCCGAGGCATCGTTGTTATTGTGTCACTATCAGTTCGCTTCTGCGCAGCGCATTCCTCATGGATTGTATATATGGACCGCGAGCAGGCATTTAATACTATTTATCTCGGCGGGGACGTGCCGCGGTCGTATGAACGTGCGGTTATGCGGAAGACATTGACGTATGATTCTTTCCATCGTCACGCGCGGGGTTCGGCGCGGGTAGCCCCGCGGCCGCGGCGATGCCCGCACCCTGACGAAATCGTCATTCGACGACAGTCGATGTGACGCAGCCGTCCGCTATCGATGTCCATTGTCGAGGCGCGCATTGTGCCGCACCGCATCTGTCTGTCGATTGCGACACGCGCGTTGCGTCTTATCCCGCGACACGATGACGGACCGAACGCAATCGGGCGTTTCGCACGCATTCGGCTCGCTCCCGCCTTTATTAAAGGGCCGCCACCCCCGCTTTTATCCCGTTGGCATAACAGGCAAATCCCGGAGGCAGCTGGCCACTCCCGAAAAGCGGTTTTGTACGAATTTTGGGAAAGGGTTTACCGCGAGCATGTCGGGAAGAAGCGCAAAGTCGACAGATGTCCGGGGTCGAGATGCATCGATTAAGCGCGGGATGATGGGAGACATATATACTGGGTGATTCACACTGAGTTCTGTAACGAAGTATCTTAAGGTCGGAATAGGATGGAAGATATATGCTTCTAGAATAATATTTCTTAGAATGATAATTTATATAATTGAACGTAATGAGAGGGAGAGAGAGAGAGAGAGAGGGAGAAGAACGTATTATTTTCCATATCGTTTCTCGTGATTTTCTCGATTTATGATGTTTTAAAATACAGAAATGGTAAACAGTTTTGAAGATTTATTCTTTCGTGAATTTCGTTCGATTAAATTCATTAGAAGAATATATTCGGATCTTCAAATTCATTTAAGATATCCATAATCTCAGATTAAGTTGTCTCTATAATTGCGTTCTGCATACGTTTTCACGTTTTCGTTTGAATTTTTTAGCACAGAGATCCTTTAAAATTCTTTAATGCGTCACGATTGACGTGCATTGAAAGAGCGCTTCGTCCTCCGCTGTCGGAGATGATCTCGAGCCGCGCCACCGTACACGCGCGCTTTTCTCGTGGCCGCTTTCACGCGGCGCGGCCAACCCTTTCTCCGCCTTTCCTGCAGAAAACGTTTCCGCCGTGCGACCGCGGCGCACGCTTCGGGGGTCCGGTCGCGCGATGAATGGCCGGAATTTTTGCATAAAGGACGCACACGGGCCCGGTGGTGCAGGGCCGCTGCAGTACGCGCACGTCAGTTTCGGAATTAATCCGAACAGCCGCTCTCACGTTCCGTCAAGCGTGGGAGAAATCGGGACGACCGATCATCTTTCGTTCTCGACAACCGGCGATCTCGTTCGAAACTCACGAGTCACGCAGCGTGGAAATATCGAGAAGGGCCGAAGTGAGCGAGAGTTGTAGATCTCGAGCAGATTAGAGATAGTGTCGCGACATTTTTTCCGATTATTTGCATTTGCTACGGTCTTCCCTTTGAGAATGTACATAAATTAATACACGTTGTATTTATCTCGTTATTACTGTTATTTCGTGCTCCATTTTTGCGAGGAGATCTTCGTAAAGTTTTTGTCGACGTTATAAATAATCTTTTTAGACGTATAATTATTGAAATTAATATCGTGCCGTGTTCGAGATTTATGCTCTTTCCTATTGCGATTATCTAGTCGAGCGGCGAAACGTATGTACAATAATATTCGCGCAAATTGAACCGGTTTGGTTTTGCCATACTTTATCGAGGTTGCCGGCGTGTGTTCCTATTAAAATTTAGCGGCCGAGTAACAGGCATAGCTCGCGCTGTATAACCTCGAAATAGTTCGTTTATATGCAAATACAATGGGCGATACAACGACGAGCGAGTGATACGCGAAAATGGTGTGCGCAAACCCGCATGATAGTATACAAATGATAAAATTGCATCAACCATAATAATCGCGCATGCGCTCGTATAATATTCACTGCCATAAGTGCTCGATCATCATCATCACTTTTTGTTCATCTCGGACTGGTTAATATCGACATTTACGCCTCGCACGATCGTGTCACGCGGCGCTAAACCCGCGTGTATTTACCGGCTGCATTTACTCCGCATCGCTCAGAGAGAGAGGGAGGAAGAGAGAGAGAGAGAGAGGAGAGAGGGGGGAAAGAGAGGAGTTTGCGAAGCCGCATTGTGGCGTCATGACGAGCATAAGTTTTCGATGAATCTCTCTCTCTCAGCAAACAAATTTGAATGCCGCGAAATTTATTGGCACGAACGCTCTTATCTCTCTGTATCGCGAAGATGCGAGCAGCGATAAGACAATTATAATTTTTTGATAGCGTGGATCGTAAGGTAGGTGTTGCTCACGCGGACTTTCATCACCTGAGAAATTCATCTCGGTGATCTTTTCAGTTTTTTTTTTTCTTTCAAAAACATATCTTCGGAATCTTGATCTTGAGAAATTAATAATTAGAAGAAAACGGTCTTGTGATAAAGAGAATGTGTCTTCTGTCTCAAATCATCGCATCTTTTCACGTCGTTGAGATGACCATTTTCTTCAGAATTTTGTTTTCGTGTTTTTTTTTATTTCTATCAAATCTTTTGGTCTTTTTTTCGAAACCCTGGTCAGTGAAAAATTATTCTGTCGCGAGATAAAATTCTGAAAAATTATTCTGGGACGGAAATAATTTCTCGAAGACGCGCTGTCGCGTTGCGTCGCGCGTTCGAGACCTTATGACCTACTACGAAACCGCGCAGCGCGCAATTTGCCGCGGCGGTGTTATCGGTGAAGTGTAAAGCGAGTTTGCATAGTTTATTCCGTTTCCAAGCGAAATCAGTGAAAGAGAGAAGGGGAAAGCGAAAGGGAGAAAAAGAAGCAGCGAGGTAGCGCGTTAACGCGAAGCGATTCTCGCCATTTGTCATTAAACGGCCATCTCTTTCGAGTGCGGTGGCTAATGTTTTAAATCGGAAGATCTAGCCGATTCATCGGCCGTCCCGATCTTGCCCAGCTCCTAGTAATTTTTACTGCAACATGTACGCTAGCGCTGTTGCATTATTGATGAGATAATCGACTCGCCATATTTATTATGCACAATATCGTGCGGCACAATACGCGTTAATTCTTTCAGTGCCGAAGACTTTATTTGCGGAAAAAATCGGATTCTTTTAGAAATTATTTCTTCTCTAATATTTTAATATGTATTGCAGACATTTTTTGAAAAAAATTATATATATAATAAGTAAATAACGTAATAACATTATATAGAAATTATGACAGAATTGTGAGCGATGAAATGATGTAAAAATAATTATATAATATCTCTGATGTGTGTGCATTATTAAAAATGTAAATAAACGATAGAAAGAAAAAATATTAAATGATGGTAAGATTGATAAATAGCAAAAATGGCATATATAATAAACTACATCGTGCGAAAAAAACTAGTATTTGTTACGAAGAAGTGAGCAATTATACAAGCGAATACCGAGGTAAAATTATAGACGGAAAAACACGGCCGTATAATGGGGTTGGCAAGAAGGTTAATGACATTGCAGCAGATTTTACAGCGTCGGGCAGAGGAGAGGAGACTCGATCGCGAGCGCGACCGCAAAGACACCAATTAATTCGTTGTAAATGAGAGAATACAATCCTGTATCGCGTTCGAATTTTCGGGATATTAATATCGCGTTTTAATACGCGACGCACATACAGAGAGCGATGAAGCGCCGCACCGTTGTGTTGTGCAGCGACGATTCGAAGGTTAATATTGTAATATTCATATTTTATGCATATTGCGCGACAGCGGCGGATATTTCTGTGATGTTGTAACGATACCCAGCTCCGCGATACATTGCGAAAATCTAGAAATAAAATATTTAACGGCGCAAAATTCATTCGCTTTATATCCAAATCATTTTCGAGTAAATTATTACTAGGATGATCCTCAATATTATATATTCATCATTATAAATATAATAAAAATATTCTTATTATTTAATCTTCAAATAACTCAGACATCACATACGATTTTAAAGCCAATAGATTATAAATTGAGTACGAATAGATTTCAAGTCATTTCATTTAAGAACGCTTTTGTGCGATTAGTTATAGCGTTGGTTGCATTGTCCCTTCAAACATTTGGAGGAAATAACGCGCTACGACGAGGCTGTCAATGCTATTCTTACCACTTCAGGATTAAGAGCTTATGGTAATCACGGCTTGGCAATCAATCCTCGACGTACCCTTCTTCCCACCCTTCCGAACTCGTTCTCGCCGTTTCCCGGCTTTGTGTTCGCGGATAATTCGATCGGTTATATCGCGGCACGCACATCGTCGCGCCGAGCATGCATTATTTTATCGCGATAAGTATCGCTCGGGATTTTTCCGTCTTCGATATGTATGGGACAAAGAGTGCGAAACCACACATACAAATCAAAATAGAGCCGTATCGAAATAGAAATCGGAGAAAAAGGAGGAATAATTTTCCTATTTCTCTGCCATACCTGCAATTCCAGAACATAGAATAATCATCAACAATAGAAAATGTGACCAATTTACCTTCTGGCATTTTCCGCGGAATTTGAGCTCGCGATACTTTTCAATTACGAAGAAATGAAGTTCGCTACGAGAGCTGTACGTTATCTTTTTTTAAAAAAAAAAGAAACACTTCGCGTGGACTTTTTTTCCTTCGTCTCTCTCTCTTTTTAAGAGAGAAGAAATCCTGGTACTTCTCCACTCGAGAAAAGTAGCGGTCCGTGGCGACGCTAATTTTCTTAATTCCATGGTGCTGTATAGAACGATAAAAATAAAGAAAATGCGACCAGGACAGAATTGAGTTAAGGCGCACGCGACGGAATTAATATACCCAATCTTGACAGTTATTGGGCTCAGATTTACGAAGTTTCTAAAGAGCGGAAGAGATCTTTCGAAGAAGCGCTCCTCTGAAGATCGTCTATTTTATTAGCATCCCATAACGCACACACCCGCGAATCGCACACTTCCCACGCAGTGTGTTCCCACCGTTTACTTCGTTCATTCCTTTGTTCTTCATCATCATCATCTTCTTCCTTCTTCTCTTTCTCTTCCTCCTGGCTCGCTTTGTCGAAGAAACGTCTCTCCACCCGCGGAGAGCTTTTATGCAAATGCGAAGTCTTTATGCACATTCAGTTTTGAGTTCCATGCTCCTTTTATTATATCAAAAATTTTATAGCCTGCTCTTCACACGCGCGCATATATATATATATATATATATATATATATATATATATATATATATATATATATATA
>JANQDE010000062.1:570385-720254 GCA_037157785.1 Cephalotes varians
TGCCACGAAACTGCATTGAAATGCGAGAACAAAACATATTCGCGCACTCGCTGCACTTTTCGAATAGCTAGTGGCTAATATAAGTTGAATGCAATATTGAGATGCATAAATGTATTATCACTTGACAATGACGCACATTGTAGACAATATTCTGCGGCGAATCCTTCGCGAATTTTTATGCACTTTTGCATGATAGATACATGACTAGATAGTTACTTAATGTTGTTTATTAGAAGTATATAACATATATGTAAATTTCGCCGGAAATTTGACTGAATCTTATCTCATGATTTTTGAAGCAGCAGAACTCAATAATGATAATTAAGTCTTGAATCATGATTAAACCATATTTGCCGTTGAACGCGAGAAAATAGATAATTTAATTATTTATTTTTAGCCATAAAGAATTTAATTTAATTTCAAAATTCAAAATTTTTTAAATAAAAAGTACAATCCTCTGAAAAAATTAAAAATTAGAAAGTTATAAAATGACTCCTGCAATATAAATTTTATAATAAAAAAATTTATTTTAAATATTTCTCATTTTAATATTATTAATGTACATTAATAATTTTATTGTTATTATAACTGCAGTTATTAATAAAAATATTAATGTATATAACGATACGCGTATTATAATACATATCATGTTGTTTTACGAAGTATTGCGTGTTTTGCAAAACCCTAATGTCGGTTACTGTACATTTTTTACACCGGTAGACTCGGGGAGACGTCTATTTTGGTTATGCACGGCAGACTCGTTAGACTATCATGTTGCAACAAAAGCGGAGACGAGAAGGTATAGGCGAGTTCGGCACGGCAGAGTAGAGTTAAGAAGATTAGGAGAGTGGTCAGCGAAGCTTCAGCTAACGCCATTACGATTAAGAATGCTTCATTATGTACGAGCTGACCGATTATGGCCGTTGACCGCGCTACAACAGAGCTACCATATCGAGTAGTAGTTCGTTAAACATCGGGGATGAGAGTCTATTATGCAATTAACCCACGTCGAAGAGCACTCTCTCTTCCCTTATTCCTTTTTCGACGACTATATCTCCCGCCCTTTTTTCCGCGTATCCATTACAGCGCCCATTCGGCACGGGATATTATTATGATATAGCATTTCCCTCTCGCTGAGCTTTTCTATATTTTTATAATTATTATATGTGTTTAATGTAATAAGATATTCTGAAATTGACATGAAGTAAAATATGCGATATTAATCAATTCATGCGAATTTTGAAGTCGATTTTAATCGGCGGAAATGTCCTGGACACTTGAGAAAATTGATAGGGAAATATCGGTTGTTAAGCAGGCTTTAAATAAGAGAATTTAAAAGTAGGCACAATGTTGAGACTAATTTGTTGGATATGCGCAACGCATTTACTCTAATCTTGAAATCATTTTTAAAGTAAATTTATTGATATATGAGTTAGGGATAGGTTCTCTTTAACAGCCGTTTCCTTTAGGCCATTAATTATATTAACACTAATATAAAATCTGTGCTTTATACGCGTGTCCGCGCGAGTGGAAACATTTTAATTGGTTGACTACCCTCGGGGGAAAGTTGCAAAAGAGAGCGTCGCGCCGCTAATTTCCGTCCTCGTCTAATACTTCCTACCGCTTCCTTGACAACCTCTTTCTCGTTTCTCATTGCTGTTGGAGGCGAAAAGGTGGAGGAAAGCTCAGTGGCTACCTAGACGAAGAAACAGGTGGGATATCACGATCTGGCGATGCATCCTAGAAGAAGGATGCACCTAGGGGAAAAAGCCCGAATGGAAGAGACGCGAAAGAGGGATGAAGAGACTCACGGGGAGGCGGGAGAAGAGCGGGAGTCACCGCGAGAGACCGATGCTAATTTGCTGCGTATTACGCGAGGTTTACCCATCCCTTGCTCCTTTCAGACCTTTATGGCTCTCTACTTGCGACCATCTATCTTCATTTCTACCTGCTGCGAAATAGCAAGGTAGCTTTCATCGTCATCAACCTACTTGAACGCGACGACGATCTTAAGATTTCTTTTCTACGTTTCCGTTTGCTTGTGCGACGTTTTATATGTTACAAAGTAGTAATTTTTCAAATTAAGAACGTGAAAAAAATTTGACAAGAAATTAAATTTTTGGATAAAGTCGGTATTGAATATATACTGATATGATAATTTTTAATATGTGTAATTAATATCTTCTTTTCTTAAGGTATACATAATACGAACGATTAATCACGTAGAATAATGAATGAATTGCGACACAGAAATACAGGTAGAGCAAAATGTCATTTTATGTTATATGATTAGTGATAAAAATTTGTCTAAATAAGCAAAATTTCATTTCTTTTATTTTTTAGAGAACACTTTAGCAGAATTTTTATTTATTCAGATTATCAAGATTAATGGTCGATTTTTTTCTTTAAATGGTGTCAAGGAAAAAAATTGAATATTAAATTTCTCAAATATCTTGTCAAGGTATTTCCGTAACACCTTGTATACAGTGTGAACGTTCGCTATGATTGTACGAGTGCATGATAAAAAACGCGATGTTACAAGGATGCACCCGGTGTATGCGAAAGCTTCGAGAACGTGAGGCGAAACGCTGATTGAGAGGCGCTGCCTAGCAACTGGTGTCCTCGCAACCTTTTTCCCTCTCTCCATTCTCTCTTTTCCTCTCTCTTCCTCCCTCCCTCTCTCTATCTCTATCTTTCCGTCCCGTTGCAACCCCTTCTGACTGCCGTTCATCCCTTTGCTCCGCAGTTCCGACAACACCGTTTCCATTCCCGTGAAAGCGAATGACGCATCCGCGACGCGTCCACCTTCTCTCTTTACATACGAACGACATGAATTCTCGAATGGGATAAACGATACTCTTATTGACGATTTAGATGGTACCTATAATAAAATGATTGATACGTAGTCCATTAGACGTAATATGTTAACATGTGTAATTGAAACATGTGATATTTTTGCGTCATTGTATCGGCGAATAATACAAATTTATTCTTGTTTCTGATATCACTCATTTGCCACAACTCACGAAATAAAGTTTTATAGAAAATGAATTTGAATGTTTTGGATTATTAAAATTTTGTAATGTTAATTTTTTGGAAATACAATTTTATAATGATTGTAGGAGAATAAAAATATATTCTTTTAAAGTATGTTCTCGTTTTTCTTTTGCAAGTAATTTAAAAATGATAATTTTTAAGATTTTGTATAGCAAATGAGGGATATATTCTCTACACGATTATTTTAAATATGTGATTACATCATAAATTAATATAAAATATAAATATAATATAATCTAATTATATTTCTTAGAGAAAGAGAGAGAATAATAGGATAAAGTTGCTGAAATCACACCGGCTCTTAAATCACCTTATTTAAAAATTCAACCGCTGTATTTATACGTCTCATGTGTTGAAGTATCATGACAGTATGTAGTAATAACCTCAGATTAAAATAACAATAATAAATAATCCCGGTGAATGTACAAGTACAGTGATTAAATTTTTAGATGAGTGATGCGATTTAAGAGATGCGTTTCAACAATTTTTCCCTATATAAGAACAAAATTTTCAAAAATATTAAAAAATATATTTTAATAGTATTATAAATTAATAATAGTTATAAATTAATAATTATAAATTAAGGCAATTGATTAATCGAGTTGGTAATCATTCGTTCTTTTGATAATATTTGATAATATCATTTAGGTATTTTTCTTTTATTAATTTGCATATAGCATATTTTTCACGTGTTGCCGATGATATCCAAAAAGTTCAAAGCATTTGAAGTAAGTTCATCCATTACGCAATTCATCCATTAGGTTATCCGATGCCGATTTTTTCCGTCGGTATTTACTTTTCCGTCTCGTACTTTTCACTGTGCTGATTCAGTATTTTTCGACGTACGCGCATATTTTGCGCGTATGTTCATTTTAATAATTAGATAAAACGCGCGAATTAAAAGTAATTAAAATGGATCCCGGCGAACATGGCCGCATTCGACAGAGATTAATAACGATTGATGCTACACTTGTAATCATAATTAAGTATGGATGAATCATATCCGCCGCAGGAATGCAATAACGTTTTGTGTAATGGAGATGGCAAAGTTGATTGGAACATATTTGATGGATTTTACGTGCTTCGCTGATTGGAGCAGGCTATGAGCTCGCGCACGAAAATTGTATGTTTCCCTCGTACAATGGGAATCCGAATTCATAATTCTTCCGATTAATGCGCATTATCGTCGAAACTCGTCAAAATTCCGAGATGCGAGTAAAATATTCAAACCCGAAAGTATGATCGATCACCGACGATATCAGCGAGACGAGACCTTCTCAGATATTTATAATAACATTATTATATCATAGCGCTATTAAATTATATACTAGAAGCATGCAATATTATTTTGCAGTATCGAAAAATTTCGATTAATAAATCCATTAAGAACGCTATTAAGAATTATTTTTGTATTTTACATATTTATTCCTCGTATTCATTTTAATTTAATTTATGGGTTACATTTAAGTTTTTTATATATTGTAATTTTAATTTAATTTTAATATTTTAATAATAACACATAAAAATAATTTATTTGAAGCATAGTTTTATATTTAAAAAATATATATATGTACATATGACAAAAATACGTATAGTCTGAAGAAGATAACTTTTTAAAGTAATTAATGAAGAAATATTTTTAAATATTGGATTCATTAGTCTTAAATTTAATATAAATTTAAATATAAATAAATCTTTCATTTTTATACGATTATTTTTGTGTAATAGGCATTAAAATAATTTTTTTATTCCATTATATCTAGGATCATAATATCATAATACATATTATTTTAAAGTCATTATCACATTATATTTCTTTTTCTCTTTTACGATAATCTAGCATTATGTCAGGCAATCTCGTTAAAAAACATATTCGTTAAATAAAGGAACAAATTTGCATCTATGAATTCACATCTAACTTTACTACGATTATTCCCAGATTATGGCGTGGATTTTTGTGAGGTACCACCGAGTATGTGAAAGTTTTTGCGATTCGGGCCGCATCTCTTGTCTCGCGCGCTGTAAGGATATTATTCTCCCGTCTGCACCACGTGTAAGAATGGGTCTGTGTAGGTGAAGAAAGGTCGCCCCTCGAGGGTAGGTAGGTCGAACCCGAAGAGTGCCACCGTGGTCGGGGGGGAAGGTAAAAGGTAGAGGGTAAGGGATGTCACACTTGTTGCTCCTTCCTGAAACCCCTCGGGCGCGTTGTGTTGGTACACCAGTCTTTACAGGCGAAAACACGCTCGCCCTCGTTGGTTGCGTTTGAGTGTGTGTACGTGTTTGCGCGGTCGCGATTTATGCAACCGCAATTCCCCGAAAAGAACCGCGCGTCCTCTAATGAATCCACTAAATTCGATTACGATCCAAAGGTGCTCTTACGCGGTTTCGCGCGCTTCATCAAACCACTTCAGGACGGAATATTGAATTGAGTTTATTAACGAAGATCGGAATCACTTACTCTGAGAACACATTCAATTCTGGAACGTCGCGAAATACAATAAATTGAAAATATGAACGGATGTCTCCTGTGTTAATTTTTCCGAAATTTAAGTTGTCACTTTCGCAAAATTTATGTTTTATAATTTTGATATTTTTACTTGTCTCTGATTTTAAAGATTGATATTGATATAATCAAATATTAATTAGTGATGACATGACCTGAACAAATATAATTCACGATTGTATGAAAATTAAATTGTCAAATCTTATCTTTGATAGTATCTTTATTTTGACTTTTCATTAAAAAAAAAAAAATCTCTAATAAGTTAGAAAAATATATTTTTGAAACTTACTTAAATTATGTAATTTTACTGTGTAAATTTTTTCCATAACGCCAAGATTTAACAAATATGTGCAATATACGGAAATTACTTTATAACAGCATATTTTTGATTTGGCAATGCAAATAATTATTTTCCTATGATTTTTTAGTCGTTACGATATCAATAAAATAAAATTGTGTTTTCTACCAATGCATATAATTAAAAAGAAAAATACTATATCACGATTTTATATTGCATCCTGTGATTGATTCATCTTTCAAATTTATGAACAGGCTCATAATCTGACACGATATCTATCGTCTATATTTCGATCGCATTTCTATTATCGAAAAAGACCTCGCCGAATGATTATAGAATCTTTTGGCGGCGCGCAGTTGTAACTCATCGATAGATCCGCCGGTTTCAAGTATTTAGTACATTACTACGCGCGCGAATATGTCGTAGGCGAACGCGGTATATTCGCAGACGAGAGCTCTGGTATCGGTGGCTAATGAATTTCATTTGGCTCGTCGCGCTCACAGCGTGGCGCGGCGCGGCGCGATGGAGAGAACGAGCGAGTGAGCGAGCGAACGCGAACGCGAACTGGGGCGCAAATTACTACGGGCGCAAGGCGCGCAGGAAATTTAATCGGGCTTAATTACTGCCTGGGCTCTTCCGCAGCGCCGTCGATAATCGACTAAAACATGTCGAATCGGTCAATTCGATGCCGAGATACGCGGATATATCCGCAATATACCAAGGCGATGTGCGCGTTGCATCTCTCGCGTTGATCGGCGCATATTAAATTAATCGCAAACCGCCCAAGAGAGAGAGAGAGAAAGAGAAGAGGACAGGGGGTTCGAAGGGAAAGAGAGAGAGAAAGAGATAGCGGCACATATTGTAGGTAGCTATCTGTCGTATCGGTGACAGTACTTGCACCGATGCGTCTCTCTAACTGTAGCGTGTCACGCGAAGTGCGCCACAGCTGCTATCCGTAAATTGATCAGCCCTCCATTTTCTATCCCTGCAATTGCATTTGTCAATCTAGAGTTAGAAAAGCGGCGCGAAACGGTGACGATCGTGCTAGCCGATAAGCGGATAATTATGGATTTGTTTAGGGCGTCGTTGAACGTATTAGTAGAAAACGCACTCGAGCGAGGAAGACGGTTAATTTGAAAATTAAATTCGGACGATGTCGAATAAGTGCATGAATTCACGCCTTTATTACGAAGATATAATCGTTATATAAATTTATGACACATGGAATAAGAGTGTTTTCAGTAAAAACGGCAATAAACTACTAACGGCAGAATCAGTGATTGAAAACTATTTTATTTGAGAGAGGGAAAGAGAAAAGTATTTTCTTGACAATATATTATGTTGTTATTTGTATTTAATAGATAATAAATTTAGTATTATATGTAGTAAGAGGAATAATGCTACACGAAAAAAAAACGGTTTTGCTAAAATATCTAAAATTTAGCTAGATACAGATCTGAAAATAATTTTATTGACCTATCAAAATAATTGTTAGAACGTTAAAATTACTGGTTAAAATATCAAAATTTTTGTAGCATTGCTCATCATGTTTGAGTTTCCTTGAGTAATTATTTTGATGGTCGAACAAAATTATTTTCAGATCTGTATCTAGCTAAATTTTTTAATATTTTAGTAAAATCCTTCCACATACGTGAAAGATATATAATAAATAAAATTAACAACTGTAAAATATCGTGAGGCTCATAATTGCCTTTTTCATCATTTCTTATTAATTGTTAAGAAAAAATTCAGAAATTAAATTAGGAACTATTGATTATCGAGCTAGAATCGAGGTAATTTACGAGGGCGAATTTCCTTTTTCGCTGGGAAATTAATTTCTGCGCTTTCAAAGCCAGAGCAGCCGTCTTAATAGCTGCAAAATTTGAATAATGACTGTGTTGTGAGCACTTCACCTGCCGATGGAACGTCTCCCTCTTGTTTCAACTCTGTGATGGCTTATTCCTTTATTCCTGAAAAATCCTGACGAACCCAACGTAATGAGCCCCGTTGCGACCGTTAATTTCCCGACAGCTGAAAACGGCGATTAATCAGGGTTCGCTTCATCGGATTATTTCGCACCGTCTTGTTCACCCTTCTTCTTTACCGCCTCCGAATTTCCGCACGAGATAATTTTTCACGAATTTAATTTTCGCCCTCTCCTCTTTCTTCTTCGTGACTAGCGTCATGACGGTCGACATTCTTACCTCGCTTGTTTTTTATCTTGGTCGACCCTTGGTTAACGATAATCACGCTGATCATCGCAGTTAAAAACTCTATAAAGTTATAAGATATATAAAAGTTTCCTAAGTTTATATTGAATATAAAATAATTAATTATAATAATTTATATTTGAAATATAAATCATATTTGAACGATTTTACAGAATAGAACCGTCCAAATTCTTATATCGAATATTTGTAAATTGTTTTAAGTTTTATTTCAATAAATTATCGTATTTCTTAAATGCCAGAGTTGGGAAATTCGCATCAACTTTAAGACTTATTCAACGAGGGTCAACGACATCAGAAGATCCTAGTGATAATCGGTGCGTTGTTTTGTCGGGTTCCGCGCAGCGCGAATGCATAATATTTTTTCAGAGCGTTCACTTTTATAATGTCATTCCGGAGAATCCGATAGTCCTTGCTTCGCCGAATGAAACGATACGCCGAGAGTCTAGGTATTTATCCGTGGCGCGTAAGCAGCTACCGACGTGCGATCGCGCCTTAAACACGCGTGCACAAGCACATCGGTTCCTTTTTCGCCGCGTAATTGAATACGAGCTGAACGTGATATCGCCGATAACGGGAGGTTACGGACTGCGCAGCGCGTATATTCGCTTAATGAAAACAAATCGTCTTCCATCGCCACCGCTATCGTGGTTCGTCTCCGCAAAATTTCACTGCGAATCACATTATTACCAGCGGCGCTGTGCATTTCTCTCTTTTCTTTTTTCCCTTTTTTTTCTTGTTCTTCCTCGCTTTTTATCTGTTCGCTCGACCGCGCGAAGTTCCAGCCGTGGTAACCGCGGTTGGAAACACCGTGATTCTTCGTGAAAATATGCTCAATCTTATTCGACGCTTCTATCGTGATATTCCGAATAAATATGAATAGTATAATAATATTTACAGATGTCAAATTATTTTTTGGGGAAATAAAAAATAAGAAGTAAATATTAATGTGTCGGAATATATTAATATTTTTGCATTACTTATTTAAAATCAAAATTTATATTTCTCTGTCACATCAATTCTCAGTTTGCGTCATTAATTTACTGAAAAGCTAATATCATTAATTGAGAAACGTGTAAAAATTAGTCTTGCAAAAACTGTTAAATATTCACAATCTTGTGAAAAATTATATTTTGCAAAACTCGAACATAAATTTTCATGAATAACGTATGAAAGAAACGAGAGAAAAAGATATAGGTGTCGGCAGATCGATATTACAAGATTGTTAAGAATTAATATCTATTGCATTAATATTTGTCGCGTATCAGTTTGTAATTAGGCACTAAGATAATTAATGCCGATGAGGATTCATGTTGATAACGTTGCAGTGAATTATTTGACGCGTGGTCTACCGTGCGCCATCCGTACAGTCGCTAATCGTCGAGCTTTGTTATAAAACCATGAGATCCCGCATAATTAATGACGATCAATCGTTACCGCTGTTACGAGGCGAGCATCGCGCGACGGCATGTTTTATTCAGAGATCGCCTAAGCGACAGGTTCACGATGGAGGGGCGAGTTAACGAGGTTAACGCTACAGTTTTAATCGGGCAATTAGTAATGACGTTAATCATGATTTAGGGACGGGGTTGGCACGCAGGTGAGCCACCGCCAACTACGCTTAAAGCCAAGGCTCGCTACACATAATTCAACAGGTGGGTAGTGCGAGGTAGGCTTAGGAGGGTCCTAGCCGCGTCACTTCGGCTTCCTTGGCCCCGACTGAATTACCTACCTACTTACCTACCTATCTACCTACCCTCTTGTCGCTCTTTATCCTCGTTTTGCCAACCCAAGTGAATTCGATCCTCATCTACACTCTTTCACAGGCTAAGAACGCATTTCCATGCATCTGCCTTCAACCATTTCCCATTTGAGTTTATAGATTATGTTATTTGATTCGATAAACGCTTAGTTTGATAATTAATACAAATGAAGAGACTTGAGATTTTATAAGAGATTCGTGAAGAGACTTTATAGACTAAAAAATTCTAATTTCTAAATATTTCCGTTAAAGTAAAATCGAATTCGTAAAAGAATCGGTAAATGAAACTTTGTACATTTGCGTTTAAAAACATCTCAATCTTGCAAAAAATTGATTTTTAAATTTAATTTTTACTCAGAAAGCCTCAAAAAATATTTTACTCAAAAAATAGAAAAGAAAAGTTTTGATAAACGTGATTTTTTTGTTACTATTAGAAATAAATTATAAGGAACGATCTACATCAATTTTGTAAATTAATAAGTGCAAACGAAAAGAGATGGGAGAGAGAGAGAGACAGAGAGAGAGAGAGAAAGAGAGGGAGGGAAACGGGTAAATGTAACACGAAGAACACGTACAGAGGAGGAATAGGAATTCCCGGATAATGCTTTTCGAACGAGCAATGAACGGGACTCGCCAGCGAGTCAGTGCTATTGCCCCAGAATAACGGATATTACACTGACGACTATAAAAATTAAATCGACGAACTTTCGGACCCACAACACCGGACAGCCAATGGCGAAAGGGAGGAAGTATACGCAGTGCGAGGGAACGATAAACCTTTATTACTTTTCGCGACGGTTTCCGCATCGATGCCGCAGAATGGGGGCGCTTAGATTAACGCGCGAAATCGTTTTCATCGATTAGCGCGATCAGATTGCATGACTATGTCTAGGACTTGCCCAACATAATACTTTACAATTCTGCAGATTTAACAAATAACTTTAATTTGGATCTTCTTATATTTTATGTAATTTCATGTATCATATAATTGCAATGCATATATCATATAATATTATTATGTATTGTATTATTATGTAGAATCTCATGTACATTGTTTCTATTAATATAATATATAATATTTTAATAGTATATCCTGGAGATTAATTTGAGTCTTAATAATCCTAATACGGAAACATCAATTATTTTCAAATTATTGTAATCAAGATGTTATCAAATAATACCGCATAGAGTTGACGCGCTTGATCCTATAATTGCGTTTATATCTCATATTTTTTAAAAGAAATTCAACATGAAGATATCATATATATATATATATATATATATATATAATTGTTTCTTCAATTCTTAAATTTTAATAATGAATCTTGAATCATAGTGAAGATAATTGTTTTACTTTATACAATGTAAAATTAAATTATGTTAATAAATGTGGATAGATAGACTATGACTATATGACTATAAAATTGACGTAAAAATAAATCTAATATTTAATAACAGTTTTTTTATTAAATAAATTAGAATATGCTATGTGATTGTAATACATTTATTATTTTATTTACACTTATAACGTATTTGAAGATTGAAAAAATCTTTGAATATTATTTTCTTTCAGTTTATATATTTAATCTTGGAATGAGAGGCTAAAACGCAGATATTCAAATGGGAAGAGGAAAGAAAGAAAAGTAAAGTAACACATCTAAATATTTATAATTTTTTCTTATTTCATATTTTATAGATATTATGATTTACTTTTATTTCACAAAATACATGTTGTTTTGTCTTTGTCATTCAGAAGATACAAGTATCAAGAAATTTAAATTAAAAAACTTTAAGAAATTTAAATTTAAAATTTCACGTTTTAAAAATATCTGCTTTTTATTTATTACAATTTTATTGTACTTTTTTTATCATTCTTTTTTGCATTATTTGCCTGAGCAATAAATTTGAAAATATTAATTAATTATAATATACTTGACATTGGAATTGCTTGAATAATATTAATCATATGTTTTTTATTATGTTTTCTGAGCTCATCTACGTATAGAAATGAAAAGAATTTGCTTGGCAAAAAATATACAAAATGATAATATTTTTAAAATATTTGGAAACAATTGTTTTTTTTGTGCAAAGAATCACTATATTTTAATTGTTTATCACTTTTTACCGAACTTTTTCTACTCGAGAAATATTTTCTATCATTTTTTTTATTTATGTTTGCCAGTTTATTCTGTTTTAAATTTTAGATGACTAGTACATTTTGTATTTTTAATATTTTGTTGTATAATAATGTACCAATGATCTAAATATATCATGATTTTAAAATACCGGATGGATAATTAAATATTCATTAATGTTCTAAGATTGAATATCAATAGTAATATCAATCAATCTGTCATAGCCTATCTATTTTGAGACAATGAATCCTGAAATATTACATTTTCATCTTTGATATTTTATGCTCTTCGAACATACATTTTACATTCAGATACAATTCTCATAGATTCATTATCGCAGATTGAAATAAAATGTGATTTATTATCGATGCGCAACAGCGAAGTTGTAATACTATGCTATCCTGTAAAACATAATTATATTTAGATATTAAAGTTATGTCCAAAAGAATTAATGCTTCAAAAAATAATTGCTGCATAAATTGATGGTAAACAATTGACATTGTAAAAATAAATAATAACAAGTAAAAAGTTATTCATTCTATGGTTGCTGTGTCATCACCTGATTCCCTGAGCTTTCTCTTCTTTTTATTTTTTCATAATTCTCATACGCCAATCTCACACGAGAACACAGTTAAATACAATTGAGTACGTATTAATCATTCGAATCGGCACTTGAATCGCGCGACATATTGCACGACACTCTCGATGCAAATCGCACGCGACGCGCACTTTATTATATTGCGGAACAATAACGCAAAAAAAGTATATAATCATATAAAAATATTTGAAAATAGCAATTCTCATACGCAATATGATGCGACTAATAAAACCGAGAATAACGGCTAATTAAGACACGATAAACCATACGAAAAATATACAATCAAAATTCGGTATTGCATACTCAATACATTTTGAACATATAAATCCCGTGAAATACACGTATTGTTGATAAAGCTCGTTGTATCACGGCTTTCTGTTACTTGAATTATTCGCGATTCGGCAATTCGGGTATTAATCTGTGCGCTCAATCCGAAAATGAAAGATAAATTTCACTAAAATTGGTGAAAAATTTCAAAGCGTGACGCAAGGTACGTTCGAAATCGAGCATTCTTCAAGAAATAATTATCGTTCATCCATCAATAAAACCTATCAATAAATAATCATCTTGATATATGAAAATTACGAGTTAATCATAAGAATTTATCGCACAAGTTACAATCACTAGTTCGTAGGGAATCATCGCGTTTGAGAATGATCTTTCGGTATTTATCATGATCGCGTCTCGCGATTCCGTTTCGCAATGACGACACATGGAGCGGCTCGTGTCACTACCTACGCGCTCACCTTGCGAATGATAACGCGGCACGAGGCGGTCTTACATTCCTCAAAGTGCAGTTATCAAAACAAACACCAAAATTGTACGCCAGTCGATCTCGCTATCACAAAATATTTAACGTTTTTTCTAAATAAAACTGCTATTTGAAATAACTGTATGCCGAGTATTTCGTTCTTCGCAAAGTAATTTTGATGAATAGAGGCTATCGTGTTTTATTAAATCATACGTTTATTATTGTTGAATAAAATTTATATAAAATTTATATTTGATTTATAATGAAAAAGTATTTTATATAAGTTGATACAATTACTATTATTATTTTTTCCAATTCGATTCTTAGTTTTATGTGTGTCCTGAGAGAAGAGAAATTTTAATAAACTTTAATAAATCGAGATAATAAGTCGCTGCAAAAGATTGTGGCGAAATTTTCTTGATTTATTAAAACTGCACAATTTTAATTTCTCTTGGAACGCAACATTTTGAAAATAATAACTTGAAAATAATAATAAAATAATAGATTGATCTCCAGTTAATCTGCAAAATACGCTATCGAAGTATTACACATACACAGTGATATTATCCCATATATAAACATGAATTATATTTTATATGTTTTGAGTTTTTATAAAGCGCTTTAAATGATTAAAAGTGATTATTACATCAATTGAGAGATGAAAAAAAGGGATCTTAATATCAATCCACTTCTGACTCTTGTCCTAGACAAATGTCGCGACTAATAGCTTCATATATTTTAGTTCCGTATAATATTTCGTACACAACACTTGTACAGAAATCTGATTGGATATAAAGATGAGAGAGGGAGAAGAGATGAAGAAATGAAATTGGATAAAAGAATGCTATCGGGCAAGAGTAGGTTAATCAATATGAGAAATAGGGCGATTGTCCAAGTGGATGACCAGAGTGGAGTATTTTACTTTTTATGAAATCATTAACTTTCAATTGTCTTAATATACTCTATTCACAATCGAATGCACAATATTGAATACGCAACAATTAAATGAAATTTAGAACTGATTTGGAAGTTGTTATTCAATTCTTTTGTTTGATTTTGGCGCAATAATAATAATCAAAGAATAATATTAAAATAACTAAATATATTGATAACGGAACAAAAGAATAATTGCTTGCCGAAATTGATTCTAAAGCTACTTAATTGCAGTTAATTATTCGTATTATTTTAATGGTTTATTTATATTTTAATGGTTCATTGTAATAATTATGTTCATTTCCCAAAAGATTTGTAAATGAAGAATTATTATAAACAGAAGCAAAGTCATTTTTCTCATAATTGGGCTTTTTTCTGCCAATCGCGCTAAAAGACGATATCTTTTTGTGCGATTATTATGTGGATTTATATGGATTTAACGATTTAGAGCGTAACCGACAGAATGACGAACTACTGTTTCCACGCGTTCAACAGTACAGGGCTCTAGTACTACATCATTATAAGCAATTTCAGCGGAGCCAACAAAATCAGGGACTGTTACAAAACTAGTTTTATCGGAAATGCCGTTTCTTGTTCTACTCGATTCTCTTGAACTTTGTCGGGAAACATATTTCTCCGCGTTTATGTCTCTTCTGACCGGCATTATGTATCCAAAATTGACGTTGCGCTTCCGAAATTTATGGGACGAGCAATGCGAAAATCTCAAAGTTCAGAAATTTCGTATTTCCATTTGATTTCACACATTCGGGGAGCATAATTTATAGATATGATTCCTTCGACACAATGTATGTTAAAGTATAGAAAATTATATATCCTTAACATTTGAAAACTAGAGAAAAAATTTTAGAATCAAATCATTTTTGCATGATAGTACAAGAAATATTAAAAGTATAATCTAAAATTAATGTAATATTAATGACAGATTGATAAGAAAATTTACTATAAGCTAATCTATTCTAACAAAAAGCAAAAAGTGTATCATGTTCGATTTTAAATTTCAGTTAGATTAAGATCTATCGTGAATCCACTTATAATATTCAAATATCTTTCATTTCTTCACAGCAATATAATAAAATATTTTATAAAATATAAAATTAAATATTAAGTATTTTAAGAAATTTCAAAGTATCTGATATAATTTTTCTTCATTCTTCTATAAAAGTAGACCTGCCCGGCTTTCGATCCTGCACCACTTTGCACACGATCATCGTTCCGGGAGATATATCAGGATTTCAATCCGTCCATCGAGCATCTCTAAGTTTTACCCTTTCCTTGATATCGAGGAAAGTTCGCGGAACTGGTTCGCGGAATCTCGCACACGCAATTCTCCGAAGCGCATTTCGAAGTGTGCAGGATGAGCAGGAAAGAGGGGCTGGATGGATGCATTCAAAATCTGGGAAAGGGAGCTGGGGGAGAGAAGTGCATTCGCCGTCGAAGGGGAATGGGAAGGGAGAAAAGGAGGAACGCGCGAGCGGAAGATGGAAGTTTCGAAGGTGCAGGAAGGTGGTCGTCGTCGTAGGGGTCGTATCTTGCCGACGACTGGGGTAGGTGAGCGTCGAGTCTCGAGTCGAGGGAAGAAAAATGATCCATTAATCTGAAACCCAAAGTCTGGCGGCGCCGGGCGTCGCGGCGGCGGCGGCAGTGGCGGTGGCGTCGACGTCGGCGGCGTCGGCCGTGTGCGGTAGTGGTTTCGGCGGCGCGCACCCCGACTCGTGCTCTCGCACCCTTGTCTCTTCCTGCCTCTTCTAACCCTCCTCTCGACACGTACGTGCGAGATGAGAGTGCGTGAGTGCGCGTGTTCGCACACGCGAACGACACGACGAGGTGGTCTCTTCTCACGAAGTCGAGCAAGTGGAAGAGGATGGCGAAGAGTATACTGAAGAAATGGATCAGACAGAGAGAGAGAGAAAGAGAGAGAGAGAGAGAGAGAAAAGGGTTGAAACGCGGCCATGTCGAGGTGTCGAGACGAAAGACGACCGACAGCCGCATCTGAATCCCAAATTTGACGTGGCTACACCGTGCTGGTGATTAAAGAGTCGGGAGTCGATCTCGATTGGTAACGTGGATATCAGACTTGTGCTTTTATCCCGAGGGTAACAACCGCAATGGAAACGAGACTGCTGGATTCTTGGATCGTATCAATTATGCGATAATTATAAACTGAAAGATTGACTTCGATTTTCGAGTTTGATAGTCCCAGAATTTTTTGTTTAAAAATAATACAATTAGTTCTGAAATGTTTATATCTATTAATTAATATAACAATTTTTTAGAAGCTTGTTAATTTATTAAATTTTGATAAACATTTTTTTTCTAGATTCTATTATTATTTCTCATGTAATAATTCGATTCTCCGCGAATTGCCATACGACATCCCCGTAGTGGTCAGCATAATTTTTCAACGGGTCGTTTGACAGGAACTACGATCGAGCCGCAAAGCATTAATGTCGAAGATCGGTCGGGGACGTAGAAGACGTTCAGAGAAGAAGTAGGATAAAAACGCCGATGCTCAACCAGCCGAGCATGCAATCAGTGTCAGAGATATCAAAAGTTTCACTCTCATCGACTTTTTCCAAGTTCCCGGACGAGTTCGATGAGGGAGAGGCGAATCGCCGCTTTTTCTCTCTCTTTCGGTGACGCTGCTCTCGCCCGGCCATAAACGCTCCAGCTCGTAATTTAAAATAAAGGAAGCATAACCGTGCATCTTAAACTCGGTACGGACTCGCCGGCGGCGCTGAAGCGAAAGACGGAGAGAGAGAGAGAGAGAGAGAGAGAGAGAGAGAGAGAGAGAGTGCGTGTGTGAGAAGAAGAAGATGAAGAAGAAGAAGAGAGAGAGAGAGAGAGAGAGAGACACAGCGTGTGTGTGAGAAGAGAAAGAGAGAGAGATGGAGAGGTAGAACGAAGCCGCAGAAAGGAGCAGTAAGAACGGGAAAAAAGGGCGAGAAAGACGGAGAGAAGGAACGACTCGTTGAACTATTAGTGGCACGCCATTACCCCACGATGCATTCATAACAGCCACCACGCCACGGCGTTCTCTCCCTTGATTCCGCGACTCCGAGACTCCGAGTCGAGCTCGTGAGAGGAAGAGAGAGAAAAAAAGACGACTAAAGGCAGGAAATGAAATAAAGCTCGCGCGAGAAGCTCAAAACTGCTTCGACGCGCCGATGGACAGCCGTTCATCCTCGACAAAAAGTGAGAATTCAAGAGAGAGAAGAATACGCGCCGTGAATGTTAATCGACTAGGAAGGCCATAAATTTTGATGATAATGTATAAAATGACGATATATTTAATTCGATTATCATATATATTTTCTAAAATATTCATTTTTTTTAAATATATACGAGATATATGAGTTTTGGAGGAAAATATACGATGACAAAAATCTATATAAACTCTTATATAATTTACTTCTCAAATATTCTAGAAGACATATTTACTAGAAGACATTTCAGATACTCGGATACTTGGACTCGAGTTAAATGGACGAATTGTTTTGTATCCTCTTTAAGAATACATGTATTAATTGTAGAAAAAATATATAAAGAACATGCAATAAACTGTAATAATAATCTTGTAAAAGAAAGTACAATATTTCTTAAATAAGGAAAAAATTAAAGAAAAAAGTTGAAGACAAAGATCATAAAGTAATAGCTGGATAAACGAGAAGCGAGTATGATTACTCGTAGATCTTCTGAGACACTCTGAAAACCTATATTATCTTCTTATCAAAATTTCAGTGTGATAAATAAAATCGCAGATACGATATCGACGTGCGTACACTTGGTCGGGAGAAGATGTAAAGGAAAATATGGGGAAAATATAAAAGATTGTGTTTTTCAGGAATCTATTCAGTGATTGATATATTAAAATATTGTTGGATATAAATAGAAACATTTTGCTAATTATATAAACCAAATCGTCTAACGGCGCTAACTATACGTCTAAATGACACAACTGTTTGCTACTAGAGAGTAGATACATGGCAATTTTGGGACAAAACTACGTTTAATGGGAGCACTGCGACTCGTTAATTAAGAGATTTCGCTCATCCGACCGGATGAAATAAGCGGCCTTGAAGCGTAGGGACAAAGGGATCTAGGTCAATTGCTACTCGCCTCATGATCATGAGAAATATGACTTAACACGGCCTTAAACATTAATTTTTCTGACTTTCAAGTATTCTTACGGAAGGGCTTTCTCACAGAAAGTTTGTTTCGTAGAAACGTTTTCCCCAACGATCAAAAGTGAACTTCATCGTCAAATCTCGAAGTTTTAACATTTGTCGCGCGCGCGTCCGAACGAAATAAATTAATTTTAAAAGAAAAACTTGTTGTTTTCATTTAAGATTAATTTATCTACAATAAATAATTTGTATCAAATTGCATTAAAATAAAACGGTATGCGTGAGAAAAAGAAATATTGAAATGATTCTCTCTTCCTCTCTCATTATATCTCTTATTTTTGCCATATTTTATATATTATAAAATTGTTGCAATAGTATTTCAATTTTTTGACGTCAAACGCGATTCAACATCTCACTTCGAAGATTTCGGTTTTTCATTGTTCACGTTTTCCTATTTCCTTGCTTGTTCTGCGATCTTAAACTTCAAGGCGGTGCTGTTAAATCGCACGACTCTATTCATCACTCACTGCCTTCCGTTTCCTCCTTGGTGATACCGCGCCAAATCATAAATTTTGCAAATCCTTGAACGCGGTTCGCCGCAGATTGAGCAAAGAGGATATTTCAAAACGGAAAAAAGAGATCTCAATCGCGTCGTATTTCACATAATTGTACTCAAAGGACAATTAGAGAGTTGGTGCAATTGCATCTACATATAACAGTAAAGACCATCGAAGTTTCACTACGAGATTCCATAAATATTAGTTAAGGCTAATTGATTCTCTATCGTCTTCTAGAACATGAAACGAGCAAAAAGTCAGTTAAAGTTCAATTAACTTCATCTTACATTTAACAGAACGACTACATACGCTCGGGGTCAGAATAGTTGTGGCATTTCCTATTTTATAATTATTTTTTATAGATTTATTTCCATATAAATAAAAGATGATAGTAATATAGTTATTAAAATATTAATATATAATAACTGTTCAATTTAATACATTAATACATTTAATATTTAAACAATTTCATTAAATTTTCACGAAATGTTTAATGTTTTGATGCTATTTCTAATGTTATATTAATACGTAAGAATAAATCTATATGCAAGTTACTTAGAGTGAAAAAATTTATACGTATCATGTATTTTCCAATTTGTGTTAATTCTCTTTTGAAAAAATTTTTCGAAATTCTTAAATCTCTCTCTTGAGATGTTTTCATTCTTCATCTTTTCCGCCAATTCTCTCTTTCAAGAATAATTCCAAAGTTCGAAACAGCGTATTGTTTGACGGGGATTTTACATTTGATCGATCACGCGCAGCAATCGCGATTTCGGACCTCGTCATCCGTCTGACAATGAGCGATCGATCAGTCCGTAGCGTTCGCGCTATCAGGTACGAATCTACCGATGCCTCGACATTCTCACGATGTCGAGAGTTGGACCGGCGCTACCAATTGATCCCCAATTTTCCTGCCACTTGCTATGCAACCTACGCAACGACATTCCGCGTGCATTTGCGTGAATATACTTCACCGAAGCAGCAGAAGCGCGCAGCCTCGTGCCGTCGCAATAGTCCCGAGTAGTAGTCGGAGTGAGTTGACCCTGGCTCGCTTGCAATTGATCTCAATTAGGTCTCCCTCTCTTTCTCTCTCTCTCTCTCTCTCTCTCTCTCTCCCTCTCCCGTGTTCTCTCTCTCTCTCTTTTTCTCTTCCTCCTTGTCTTCTTCGTCGTGACGTTCCGCTTCGTGAAGCTGCGGACTCGATTTTTCTTCATCTTCGTCTTCGTTGAGACGATTTCTCTTCGGTCTTCTTCTCTTCCTTCTACACGCTGATACGCACTGCATCCCCGGTGCGACTCCCTGCATCGTTATGCAATTGAGATATTCGCCGCAAAAGAACATCGTCTCTCTCTCTTTCTCTCTCTCTCTCTCTCTCTCTCTCTCTCTCTCTCTCTCTCTCTCATCTCGTCGATCGCCGTCTCGCATCCTACGTGCGATCGATATCTTTCGATGCTTTGTCGCGTCGATTGGGCTTCGTCGTCGTCGCCAGGACAGCGAGTCGAACTCGATTACGGAGTAATATCTGATAACGTTCTCTTTGCAGGACTATTCCTCATTCATGATATTTTTTTTTCCCAAGTTCGAACTGAAGCAACAGTAGATTCTTTTCGATTTTATAAAAAGCGTCACTAGTATATTAATAGCGAAATGAAATATTAAAATCTAAATAATAAATTGTGCACATGTAATGGTATTAAAATTATTCTTTCAAAAATTTAAGGCTGATAAATTTTTCGTTAAGGTTGTGAGATATGTTTTGTCGGCATTATAATATCTACTGTAAGTCAAGAGAGACAATCAAGTGCTCTGATTCGGTAAGATTTTGTATAATAATCAGCCACAAGTTCTTGATGCAAATTGATTGTGATTTATGCACGTGTTGAATACTAATCCATTAAATTGAGCGGACGATATGAGTTGGCTATCAAGAATGTAATTCGTCCACTCCAGCCAAATCTTGAAATCTTCTTTAAATGGCACGCGCCGTCGGAATGATTTGGTGTATCATATTTAAGTTCAAGGTGTTTCGAAATTGGACTCTTTCAAAACAAACAAATGCTATTAAAAACAAGCAGCTCGTATATCGGTCGTTTTGCTCGGTAAGCTCTTTCCATTAGCGCCGACTTGAGAAAGAATCGCCGAATCTAGCTCGAAATGTTAACTTCGATTAACGCCTAATCGGTTAGCAAGTTTCCAAGATCAACTCAGCAAAGTATGACAAACGAGTCGACTAATGTTACTAAACTGAACAGCTTGCAGTTTCGACTATTTCTAGTTATTGTCACAAGTAAACAATACGTCATAGAATAAAACTCTAAATTACCGAGTAATTTTTTTAAGATATTACGTAGATCGTAACGGGAATGTGAGTTGTGCTCAATCCGAAAATCTCGTATCCACTCGGAATATCTTAATTCTCGTGTCCTCGGACGCTGTGCGCTGCGTCTCGGAAAGTGCAGCCGAAGTGGCTCTTATTTTGCGAACATTACCACATCTTGTCGTCGCCGGGGAAATTTCCAGAGTAAATCTCCGCCGGAGTTGCTCGGTCGGCTCGTAAGAAGCAGAACGAACGGACTGTTGAGGGAGGGACGCAGACAAGACCGAGAGCGGATGAGATATCGTTTTGGATGCTCGAAAGTCCAAGTAGCTTACAAATTGCGAATTTCCGTTGCGCTGGCTGCGTTTTCCGCGGATGCGAATGCGCGTCTAATGCCGTGCAGAGGAAGGGAACCCTTTCTACATTCTACACTCGTCATCGCCGTCCCCGAATACGAATGGCGATGACAGGAAAGGGAGCGAATGGCAAAGAGAATAACTTGCACAATGGAGATTTGAAAAAATCGGCCGACAATGTAGTCGTTAAAAAAACGGTTAATTAGAAGAATGTCGAATCTAAATTCAGAAGTGTGATTGAATAAACTTTAAGTATAGATCATCAATTTGTAATTTGTAAAGTCTGTTTTAAACATGTAGTTTCATATTTAAATTGTTTATAAATTTTATATCAACATCAATTAAAAAATGTAGAAGAAAACGATAATAATTATGACACACAATATTCTATGACTAAAAATCAATTGAATTGTCTCAACTGTCGTCAAAATTTTGAAGTTACGACATTGTTCATCTGAAACTCACACACATACATACACACGTACGCGTGCGCGCATTTGAACTAATATTCAACTTAACTTTTATATTAAATAATTTTTTTCAATATCTACATAAATGAATTGAAAGTATACTGTCAAGCTAGTCCTAACCGTTATGATGGGCAAGGTTAGATTCGTTGGTGTGAGCAGACTTAACAAAAATTCGATACTTTTTCATACAATTTCAAGGAGCATGAAGAAGTCGCGCTATTTTTCCGCGCGGATATAACAGCCGTCGCGATGGAGGACACCGCGACGCGGTCTGAAAAATCGTGCACATTGATAGAATTAATCTTCCGCCGCACCCGTCGACCGTCGTCGGCGCTTTTAATGCGGAGATATTCCTAACGGACGAACGCGAATACGACGCGCATACAGCATTATATATAACAATACCGAGTATATTTCCAGCCGCGAGCAAGCGAGCGAAACGGTCGTCGCGAAAGAAAAATGCAAAAAGAACTGCAACCGGTAGAAGAACTATGGACGAAACTGAAGCCATCAAACAAGCGCGGTGAGGAAAATGCAGAAGAGAACTACGAGTGACGGCGATTTCAAGGATCTGTGACTTTTGTGATTCTTCATTTTTTGCCTTGGAATTGACCCATCAAATCTTCATTCAATATCATCGAAATTCGATATTTTTTGTTAAATTGTAATTTTTTTCAGAAAATTATAGTCCTTTTGAAAAAAAAAGAATATTTCTAAAGCATACTTCTAAAGAGTAACAACATAGATAAGCAAAACATGCCTCAAAATTGAAGAAAAAAAAATTATTTCTTTATTTATTTAAAACTAAAACGCGTGTAATTTTTTAGAACAAAACATTGCTTTCAAGCTCTACTGGTGAACGTAAAATGAAAAAAATAGCAAGAATAATGATTCCATGTGCTACAGAAGAAAAGATAAGGAGAAGGTATAAATGAGCAATAAGAGCACTCGTATTATCTTTATTGTCCGATATTCCACAGCTGAGGTAATATCTTTTGAAAGAATGTCTATCTGGCGGTGCCACGAAACAAGGAGAAAATCTCGTTCTCGTTGTCACCGCTTGATCCCCGACTCGAAGTTCCAAGTCGTTAATTGGCGAAGGGTGAAATGACTGACCAGGATGGAGAACGCTAATTGATCGCTCGAACGAAGGGAGAGCGAGGCGATTTAGCGCTTTTTCGCGACGAGCTAAGATCGGACGGCCGGTAAAAATAGATCGTCGTCGACAAAGGGGAGACCTTTATCCGTGGCCTGGCGATAGGGACGAGTTTACGGACTAGTTGTGTGCAATAAAGGGAATAGGGTTTCGCGTGACGCGAGGAGAAGGAGGAGCGCGAGCGCGCGCGTCGCGAAAAACGATGAAAAAGCTCCGGCCGGGATTTGAGCGCGGCGCATAAAGGGTGCAATGAGAGGACGAGGAGCGCGAACGAGCGCTCCTGCCTACTGATCCGGACGAGAAGCCGGAAATGCGGACGGGATATAAAAGAGGCCTACTTGCTTTCTCTCTTTTGCGCTCTATTTTGCGTGCCGTCTTCTGGAATCGATAGCCGTTTATTTAATTTTGTTCTTACAAATGGGCTATCAAGGTGTTTTATCGTTGCTCGAAGCTCTAAAGAGATACATAATATATCCTAGAACATTTAATAAGCTGTTACATATATCTATATATTACATACAGATCTGTAATATCAAGATTATTTTCACGAGAAGCTATAAATCGTCTGTACATCTTATAATTTTTAACATACTCTATTTATCAACGTGTGATTGCTAGTGTTAACATACCCCTAATTTTTGAACGCCATTGAAAAATTGTATTTGTGAAAAAGCACCATCGAATATGCGAAAAAAATGGTTTTGCTGAAGTATTTAAAAACTTTGCTACAAATTTAGATACAAATCTGAAAATTTGAAAATAATTTTGTTGGACTATCATGTAGGATCAACTCAAGTTAGTATAAAACTTTTTATAGCATTGTTTTCATTATACTTAAGTCTTCTACATAATTATTTTGATGGTCCAACAAAACTACTTTTAAATCTGTATCTGACTAAATTGTTAGATACCTCAGCAAAATCGTTCTTTCCGTACGTAAAAGTGCATTTGCAAAAAAGCGCGACGGTAGATCAGTTAAAAACGAATGATTTATATCTCTGAATATAATGCTTACTCGTTTGGACCGCTAATCGTACCACTCGATGGCATAATCTGCGGAATCGATCAGCGCAATCTCCGACGTATCGAATCTGGAGGTGTCACGGATGACACGTTTCTTCGCTGCAAAAAGTTCGATGTAAGTGATGCCTAGTTTGCGAAAGGGAGGTAAAAAAGCGGAATGACAAGGTGGGGATAAGGGTTGGTAATAAAAAAAGGAAAAAGAACCTCTCGAATCGAAAAACGATGAGAATGAGGGAAGAGGAACGCTGCAATCAATCAAACAAAGTTGTTCGGGGAAGACTAGAGATCGACACGAGGTTCTTCTTCCTGAAGGTATCGGAGACGTCCGGATGGCAAGGACGTACGACCTCTTCTCCTGTGTGATGACCTGCTTTCTCTCTTTAATCCCGAAAAAGCCTCGTTTGCGAGATATTGAGGGCCATTGAGATTGGATATCACCTAATACTCGATGCTCATTTCGAATTGATTTGAGAAATTTCGAGTTATAGACATTCTGTTATTGAAAAAGATTACATACGGAAGATAACACTGATAACATTACGATTATCTGGTTCATTTCTATAAACATTAGTCAAAATTAAAATTTGACATCGGAGAGAGAAAAAAGCGAAGACTAAAACCTCAATTAACTTTAAAGTTTACAAAAGTAGCTGTATGGTAAATTTACCTTGAGAATAATTTGACAGAAGGACGCGCACGTGGCGAATCTTACTACAGATACGCGTGGTTGATCATGAATATTGCATGGGTTCAAAAAGTCATTGGAAAAATTTCCGACACAGGAAAAAAAAGCTTATCATGCTTTTTTTTCGGAATGAGAAGTTACCATGATAAACGTAATTTACGCATCGCATTGTACATGCGGTTACATTGCGCAATTGCGACCGCCTTTATCGATGCAAGAAACACCAAAGCGTCGCCGACAGTCACGCCAATATTGCGGAACGATTAAGGATCCGGCAATCCTAACTCGAGTTAGGGCGTACGAAAGCTGGAGCTCCGCGGTCGCAAATCACAGATTCGCATCGCTCGGTTTCCCGATAGGTCACCACACCACTACACCACCACCACCCACAATTCAATCACATAAATATCGAGCGCCCGCGCTGCCAGCCTTGAGATTCCATTCAATAACGAGTTGCCATACGAGCGAGACTCGGCGACGCACAGCAGTCTGGAAATGTGAAACTTATGTCAAAAAGTTCATTATTTCAGCTGGACATAAAATATTTGTAAAAGCTTGGAAATATACTGAAGAAAATGTTTAAATATCTTCGTATTACTTAGAATAAATAAATCAATAAATAATAACATAAATAAATCTTTTTTATTGTCATTACATCCAAATTATAACATTTCTTGAATTATTTCTATAGTCAATAGCACTCTATAGCATTATATAGTACAAGATACTTTTGAAAAATAATTGAAAGATAGAAGCGTAAAATGATTTTAAAAATTTAAACACTTAAAAACTGCTTCTGAAAATTTGAAATTCAGAGAATCTTTAAGAAAATTCTTTTAATAATGAATGAAACTTATACGAAATAAACGATTTTATTGAGGAATCTAAAATTTTGCTGGATACAGAAAGTAATTTTAATGAAATCTTAAAAAAAATGAGAAATGTTGCAAAAAATTTTAATATTCTAGCAACTAGTTTGAGCGTTCTACATAATTATTTTGATAGTTCAACATATTTACTTTTCTGATCTGTACCCAGCCAAAACCTCAGATCTTTCAGCAAAACCGTTCTTCCCAATATGGAAATAAACTACAATAGAAATGATGTGTTTGTTTGGTTTTATTTCGCGATAATATATTCTATTTTGCAAGCTGAGGGATAATGAGGGAAAAAGCAGGATGTTCGTTGAAAAGGACGATGCCTTGGATATTCCTGCGTATTAGCATAATAATTGCGAAACTGCTTTCTGTCTGATTTAAGCTGATTCAAGCCTGCGCGTACGTCGTATATATACGAGAAAAGCTTCGATTTCACGAGAAGCCGATCGCGTTTCGAAAACGGACGCGTCCGCGGTTTTTCGGCTGTTTTTGGGCTACCGGGCAGAAAAGAAGGTTACGACACGGAATTCGCCAGCTAACCCACTTGCCGGCTTCCAACCGGAGATGCAACCGACATTGCAGTCGTCCTGCAGACTCACGACAGGACCGTAGCCGAAGAGAATTTGCAGGGGGAAAGAACGAAAATTAATGTTAGCAGAACGGATGAATGTATTCAAGTACAAAAATAACCATTTATGATGTCCGAATCGGAATGGAAACAAAAATTCAAGCCGATAAAATAAATTTTACGGCAACCAAGTGATAAATAGAAATAAATAGAAAAATGTGCAAAAACTGTACAAGTTTGAAGACTCAGCTTTCGATTCGATTATCAAAAATAATTAAAAGTGAAACTTAATCCTTTGGCCGCATGGCATGCAAATAGAAACATAGTTTTCTGCGTATTTCGAGAAATTGGATCACGCTGAGTTGATATTCGAGGAACTCAATTGAACTTGTACTTGAATTTTCTTAGATACTGATTGTACCAGTCGCCTTATTTTCTCTCGAAACTATCTCAGACGTTGATGAAGAAAAGCAGTTTTTCCTGCAATCGAATCGCATCGGGCGCCGTGACTGATGATAACCTATCAGCTCGGAGATAACCGTACCGCGTTTATCATCTCGGATTAATGGAATATTACTGTTTAAGAGAATTAATCGCCTTTACGTACCGGGAACTCTATACGACTCCGCGAGCGAGGAATGTCACGTCCTAATTATCTATTGCACGCGAGACGTATTTACTCGAGAATAAAGAATCTCGGGAGTGTGGATTTTCAAATACCAACGTAAATTCCGTGACGCCAGCGATGTATATTAGCGACATATTTTTCACGAGACTGTGAAAAACTTGTGACTACCAATATCTAGAACCTGCTAATAACAGGATGATTTTATATGATAACATCGTTTTCTTGATGTTTATGCTTTGATCAAATAAAATTAATTATATTGATTTTCGACAAATTTATTATAATGCTATTATAATGCTAAAGCTATCAAATATAAAGATAGTAATTTAAATGACCATTGCGTTAATTTAACTGATTTATATTAATTTATTTTTTAATCGTACAACTTGTTAAGTTATTGTCTTTAAGTGAAAGTCTTTTATATGCCAAGATTTTATTAAAAGTAATTAAAAGTATTAGTAAAATATTAAAAAATTCAGAAAAATTAAATTGTTTAAGAATATTTTTATGTATATTTTAATTATAGAAAGATATGATGTAGTTGATATAACGGAATCGATTTTTTGAACGATATTAATAATACTTTTGTCGTTAGGCGACGAAATTGCAACGCAATCAGGAAGTCATCAGACACTCTGATAAGCATGGAACGCGCTATTTGATACAAATTCAATGGCATCGAATCTCTCGCGAGGAATTGCGATCGTATGACATTTCTCAAAATTAGTCTTACAACGTCGTCCTACATTTTAATTCGATCTAAATGGTCGCATTATTTTCTTTGAGATTTCTTCACCGTAATTCTGTAAAAATTGAGAACGTAAAAATTAGAAATTTATAGATTTCGATAAAAAAATGGAGATCCAAGCAAAATAACGTATAAGTATCAATTTTTTTTTTAGAAGTATATTCCATCGATCGTAATGTTAGTACACGGACGATAATGTATTCGCTTATGTGAAAAAGAAAAAATGCAATTGCTCGAGTACTACGTAGCTTGTATTTTCGCGATACAACATGGAGATTACAGTTATATTTTGCAAGTCCATATATAATAATGAAATTGCATGGGCAACCGATAACAGGCGTTTACGTAAGAAAATTACAAAATTTTAGAGTCTTATTCAGTTGGGAACATTTGTGCTTTTTACTGATGCGCGTTATGGAACGAAGTTTCCTTTGACGATTCGCGGCAAAGAAGTAGAAGAGAGAGAAGTAGAAAGTAAGATCTCGAGATGTCGTCAACGACGACAACGACGATGACGACAACATGGGGGGAAAAAGATTAAGACGAGCATTGAAATCGTTATCAATGGTGTCAGGGTCTCTTGGTTCGTTTTATCGTTATCCGAGTATCCGATCGAAAGAGAGAAAGAGAGACCCATTCGATTGTGCTTACTCGGGTTTAAAGTCGGCCGCGTGATTGTGGTGATTCAGTCGGTTCCCGCCCCCATAATCCATTGTTTCAGTGGCCGTTAATTGTTATCGCTGTTATGTGACACGGTAAAAATCGCATCCGATCAGAGAACGAGGTTGATAAGTCCCTTCGTTGCCACTGCAACCGATTACATTGGCATCGATAAGGCGCATCGTTGATATGATTGCACATACACGCGTACACACATAATACACGTATAATCCTTAGATTCTTGCAGAGATTCTCATTGTAAGATATAGAACGAAATACATGACAAGAAATGAGAACAAAATGCTGTATTTTTGGTGGCACACAAGAATCGAATGCAAAATACACCTTGCACATGTATTTCTATCAACTTGTATGTATTTCTCTCTTAATATTGTTCTTATTTTTTATATCTGTTGTTAACACTCTTTTATGTGTTCATTATTAACATTATACTTAAAAAATTAATCTGCAATAAATTTACTTAGTCTTTTAAACTTTTAGTTTTNTTCTTATTTGATAAAATTCTTGAAAATTTTTAGAAGATTTTAAAGTGAATATAATAAAAAAATTTTTAAATAGACAAGACATCATTTCGCAAAAGATGTCGTGAAAATTTCATTGTATTTTCTAAAGTATTAAAAAATAGTGAATAGAGATAGAGAGATGAAGAAATATTATTACGTATATACTTATATTAATTAATTCATATCATTAACATATAGATAATTTATACTGCTGCAAATACATAGACAATTTATATATAATGTTTCTATTTCTAAATAGCTATCTAAAGGTATCTATATTTTACAAACCGTTATCTCTTGATACACACTCGCGGCACTTTCGGCTGAATATTTTTACGATGTTTCCTGCTGCAACACGACACGTGTAAGCGCACCTGCTCGCTTTGATGGATTATCTCAACCGATAATACGTTTATCTAATGAAAATGCGAGTATAAGGTGCATGCTTTTGTTGCGTAACTGTTTACTGAATACGTTTCTGGTTTACACTGAAAAATGAATTCGATTGATTGTAAACGGAATAATAATTGATGATTGATTAATGAGATTATTATAGATTACATTTTGAATGAAACGTTAAATCGTTTAGAAATTCACAGAACGGAATTTTAGACATTTATATATAAAATTTATAAATTAAGAGAAGCATTAATTAATACTACCTGAACATTAAAAAACGTTACACAGTTATGAAATATTAAGTCATATGTACACTAATTATAGATAAAATAGAATAATATAATATATTATATATAATTCTATCTGAGAGGGATCAATATCCCAATTTCAAAAAAGCGATCTAATGAGTTATTTAATGAGTTGCTAATAAGTTAAATTTATTGCATTCTTTCAAGTTATATATCGACATATTCCCGCATATTATATTCATCCTTTTTTTTACTACCTACACTAAAAATCCTTCCAATATACAGCCAATTATTTTCTTATCTTCGTCGCGAGCTTAGGGCGAAAAATTGTGTAGTAACAGCTTCTGCAGCAAATATGAAATTCGTCGATCGTTTTTTCGACCGATTTTTCTATATCTCGATTAGTCTGCCATTATCCTACCCCTTTTCAAAAAGAAACAATTATCCTAGCGAGCGGGAGGCATTCTCGAAATCGGTTTGCCCAAGCGGGTACTCGTTCGTAACAGTTAGCAGGATTCGACGTCGACGAGCCGGGCGTCGCGACGCCGCGTGGGCGTCAGGGGCATCCATCATGCCCAGCGCGTGAATTACCACCGCTGCTCCCAACCCAACCTAAGAGATTTCTGAAGAAGGAGGTGGTGGTTGGATGGAAAGCGGGACGAGACTAAAGGAGCGGAGAAACCAGAGGAGCAAAGAGGCTGTCCAAACTCGACCCTGCGAGTAGTTGCTTTGCAAACGACGACGAAGAGCATTCCTCTTCTCGTTCCTCTTCCTCTTCCTACAAGCTCTCTTTTATCCCACTTCCGCTTTTCCGCTCTTTGCTCGTCGTGTGTGTGTGTGTGTGTGTGTGTGTGTGTGTATGTGTGTGTGTGTGAGAGAGAGAGAGAGAATCGGGTTAAAAAGAAAAAATCGATGATTTCTGGCCTCGGGAAGTTTAGAATTATCTGAGTAATTGAAGAGTGAATCATCGCGAGTTGCCGAAATTCCACGTTTGAACCTTACAACCCATGAAGATTGTACAACAGATTAACTTGATCGTATTATATCACAACTCACATTTAAGATCAACTGCATAAAAGCTGTACAAATTTAAAAATAATTTAACAATAAACTGATTGATTAATACTTCTTTCAATTTATGTTTAAATTTGTATTTAAAAGAAGCTTTTGTGACATACACACATACTTTCTGTCTTTCTCTCTCTCTCTCTCTCTCTCCTACCTCTATTTTTCTGTTTCTTTCTTTCTCTTTCTGCTTATAAGTTAAGAATAATTTCCAAAGGAATGACTCGTAACTTTAGCCCGGGTCAGTCACGCCGACAGTGACGAATAATAGATATTCTGTCGACGAGAGAAAGAAGAGAGAAAGAGGGATACAGAACGGTGGGAGACGGAGGTCTCCCACGATAAATTCGCGCTATATTTTTCACGGTGGAACCATCTCGTGCTTCCACGTCCTCATAACCGGCACAAATTGCGCAAAAATACTGCCACGTATAAATTGCGGCGAAATCGGCGCGCGCGCCGACAAGTCCGGGAATCTCTCGGATCTAATTTGAGCGAAAGCCTTTCCCGTTCCTCTGTGACCACGTCATCCCTTTCCTTATATCGTATACGTATCCAACGGACAAGTCTCTAGGTACATTTTTAACCCTTCTATTACTGCCGGGGAAAATTACGAAATTACTTCGGAGCGGATCTTTCCGCCATATCTTAATCTCCACTAAGCAATTTTAATCTAGGTATTTATTTTAATGTATTTTATATTTGTTTTTATACTTTCATGGATTTTAATGTAAACTTAAAAAATATAAATTACAATTCTTGTTTTATTTATCTACCGAAACGCAAATAAGGATATTAAGGTGATGTAAATTATTTAATTACAATTTAAATTGGTGATTTTTTTATGATAAAATTCCGTGGATGAAGTCTCAATGCATTCAGATTTTTTCGGGAATTATCGGCCTAAAGACGAAACTTTGGAGAATAAGCAGCGATCAATTATCTGCACCTATGTCGCGGGGAACTTTCGAACTTTCGGATCGGGGTATCTATCCCGTTTTTCTATTTGCCGATATTTCAGCCGCGATAAAGAGATCGGAGCATGGTCTAGACTGGCCGAGTCGATAAAGGAATCTATTACCGCCGAAAGAAGAAGAGGAAGGCGGAAAAGAGAGTCCAAAGATGTGCCACTGACTCCGTGGAATCTCTCAGAATTTTTCAGCTCTCCCGGCTATTACAATATAGCGTTTCTTTATCTGCACCGAAATGCCACGAATATCAGAAGAGGGGTTGGACCCCTCCGTTCGTTTCCGCTGGAGATTGGTAGTTTTTCTCGGACTTTATTGGTAGCGCATCGCCGGAACACAGCGAACGTTAATATTGACCGCCTTTTTTCGATAGTGCCCTTTTTTCGCGGTATCACGAAATTGAATTTATGATATACAGTGACGGAAGAGACGAACGGCCGCGACTATTTCGGATTAAATCCTGCGAGAGCTCGTCGCGAGACGACTGTCTTCCTCGTTCCAAGAAAGTCGATATCGCAGCGAGAAGAGACGTGGAGAGTAGAAATTGCACGCTTCAATAGAAACTTCTAAATGTTGCAGTTTTATTCTTGATATTTTACTCGAAAGAGAAAGCTATTTCATATTGTTTCAAAGATTTATTTTACATTGTAAAAAAAAAGATTAGAGCGATTAAAAATATAAACTGGCTTATTTAAGGATATTTTAAATAAAAGTTTTTATTTATAAATGTCAAAGCTGAAAGATTTTGTTAATAATCATTATTACAAATTATTTCTATAGTTATGATTTTGCGACTTGAATTCTTATCAAATATTGAAATCTCATTTGAAAACGACATATCATTCGTTTCACTTAAGAAAAATTACTTCTTTCGTTTTAATCCATTTACGAAAATCTTCTCTTTGATTGCCGAGAAATACCGTGTTAACATTTGGTTTAAAAAAAAAAACGCACTTGGTGAAAGCGATATACTTGCGATTCGTACGAACGCGTAGAACTCATGCGAATATGAATTTTCCAAAAGAAGACCTCGAGGGCTCCAAATCGCGAATCGTCCGCTACGAGTCGGCGAGTCAGCGAGATGGTCTTTCCCTCTTCCTATCTCGAAGCAAGGAAATGGAGAGGAAACTGATTGGAGCTGTTAACGTAAATACGCGAATGGATGTACGCGATCGGAAACTGGGATTAGTGAATTGGCTCACTGTTTCTCCCTTATTTCTCCTACGGGAGATAGTGCTCTCCGCACGCTACCCTCCCTCTCTCCCGCTTTCTCGTCGTTCTTATCCCCAGAATTGTTTCGCCTTCCCGATCTTCGCTGTTCTATCTCGATATCTTCTTCGTTTTCTCCTTCTCCGGCTCTCTTCCGGCTCACCACCGACTAAATTGAGCGCTCGTACACTGTTCGATCTTGCATTTGGCCGGCAGTCTGGATTTCTGATTTGAGTGCTTGCAATTTTTGGATGGTAGAATCCGTTTTATGCCGTTCGCACGCTCAAGACTGTCGGTTTCTGCGCGAATTAAGACTCTTCTCGTTGTTGCGGTAATTCACACGTTCGTAATTCACCATTGCTTTTTCGCCACTAAAGGAAGATATTATCACGTTAACGTCATCGTTCTCCATAGCAAAGAGAAATTATTTGAGGACATGAATACAAATTTTCGATGTAATTGAAAATGATTATCAGCATTTGCATGATCGCAGCAACCATTACTATGCTTTTGTGATAACTAGACGTGTGAAATACTATTTTGGAAATGTAATTGGAGTGGGACGCGTGATCAAAGGAAACGCAGAAGACAAACAACATTTTATTCTGCTTAATTAATGTATGAGATTTTATAAATGCGCACGTGTAAAAAAAGATTGACATCATTTGAGATTCAAGAATAATTATAAAATAGGAAAATGAAAGATCCTTTGATGTAAAAGCAAAGTCTTGCTGCGCCAAGACTTGTAACGGATCACCTTTACGTCAGCATGAAACGAGTGCTCTAGCTAAAGTGCATACAGGTAGGCGGTGCGTGGGTGTATGTGTGTACATATGTGTGGCTATAAGCAAGTGCACACTCGATCCTTCTTCGATCGTTCGGCAAATGCTTTTTACGAAATTGGACTCGTCAATGGAATTGAATTAATGTATACTGAGAGAGAGGGGGGAGGAGAGAGAGAGAGAGAGAGAGAGAGAGAGAGAGAGAGAGAGAGAGAGAGAGAGAGAGTTACACGCGCGGATTGGTGGGATGGTCTTGTTGGCAGTCTTCTTGGATGTGATCGGTTCTCGGTCACCATCTAATCACCTGAGAGCACAAACGTCGTCATCGATGTAAAACGATACTGCTTCTTTTGCGAACTACGTTTCTCTTTTATACTTACAACTGCTGCCAAACTTTCGATTGGCATTGACAGTTTTTATTCATAAAAATGTATATGATTATTTTATTAAAGATTATTTGTTAAATCTACTAATCTAAATAAGTTGAAATAAGTTGGACCACATTTTAAACGAAATTGCAGAATTCTAAGAAATAGTGATTTAAATTAGTCTATTAACAAAAAAATTATTCAAATTTAATTTTTTGTCAATTTTGAAATTAATATTATCAAAGTCTTGAAAACATTAGTGACTACTTTTGAATTGCAACTGTTGCAAAAAGACGGATCTAATTCTTGCAGAATTTATTTTATTTAACATATAATTTGATAATATTATTAATTTTCGAGATTGAACATAGACTATTATCCTTTTAACAAAGAAACGATAAATTTTAAAATTTCCATTGCAATTCATTTGTTAAATTATGTTAAGACAAGTTCAGAATTCAAGTTCATCGTACACTAAGAACTGAGATCAAAGGGAAATCTCTAGTGCCTTGCTAAAGAAATGCTTTTGTCTAATTTTAGGAAGTACCCATTCAACAAAATTCATTTTATCTATTTGCAAGAGAAAAGTTAAAATATGTGTAATTAAATTAATCAGTATTATAATTAAATGCAAGGAAATATCATATACAATAGTTCACTATTAAATCTTAAATATTTTGTTGAACTAGTTTGTCAGATAAAATTGATTGACAGAAGCCAACTTTTAAGATTAATCATTTAAAATCAGAGCTATTGAACGACATTTTCTGCTCTATATATATATATATTCTTCAGTAAAGTTAGGATGTATTATTGCTATCTCGAGTCTGATTACGAAGTTTCTTTATTGCGCGATGAAAATCATCGTATAAGATACACGCGCGGTTTTGGCCTGCCCACAGACCGCAACTTTGGTACCTACGTCCTTTCGCGATAAGAAAGACTTTTAGAAGCATAAAATACATGACAAGATAAAAACCACGTCCGTAAAAATTGATGTAAGTTTCCTCTGTTTCCTTCCGCTGTTTCTTTATATGGTTATCTATAATCGTTCGCTATCTGTGATTGTTTTCCGTCGTGTACGGATTAAAATCATTACGTTGCAATGAGATATTTCGTATTAAACAGTCGAAATAAAGCAATTAGAGATAAATATAAAATTATTGGATATATCTTTGCACTTTTTTAGTAAAAATTAATTATGCTATATTATTATACTTAAATCTTAATTTGGATTTATTCGTATTCGAAAAATTTTTGTTGCGTATATAAGACATAATTGATATTATGTGATCGATATTAATATTATTGATGTTATTTATACTATTAATATATTATTATATAATATTTATTTTATTATAACTTATTAATTTATAATATATTTTTTTTACTATATCAAATTTTCGTCTTTTAATTTGTGTTCTCTTCTATTTTTGAAAGCGAGAAGTTGTTAAATATAATTAAATATAATATTAAATATATTAGAAAAAAATCTTATTTTTGTAACTCTCTTGTATAATTTCCTTCGCGGATATCTTGTTTCTTTCCGTGTACTCGATGCTACGAAATGACGCATGCAGATCGCGAGTGCATGTCGAATCATTGAACAAGCGCACATCCTCGAAGCTTGGCGATCAAGACAAATCGTTCAGGCCGGACCTAGTTCCTTTCTTTCCACGCGCGCATTAAGAATTAAAGCTTCCGTGCTTACCTAACGTAGTTACCTAACGATCATGATTTATTATTCAAACTGTCCCTTTCCTTGGCCACCGCCGCCAATCATCATCGCAAATTCCCTGTGACGAGCGATCGCTTGGTCGTTTCCGCGTTCCCCGTATCGGAAAGGCCATTTGCAATCTGTCGAAACCGAGATGTAATTGATCGCCGACAAGAATGCCGTCCTCGTTTCACGAGCGCATTGCACGTGTCGTAATATTATGCACATAAACCAAAACGCGATAAGAATGCCTTTTATCAGTGGCAAGTTTAGAGCTCTTTATCGTACAATAAATTATGTGAATCTTAGTAGTGTAATAAAATAAAGCATTAGTGAAATGTAAGTGATAGGCATTAATTATTAACCACAAATTATATATCTTTATCTAAGCCACGCTTTTTTTTAAAATTATTTCTTTTTGTAATAACAGATATACAGTAGATAAATAATTCATAAGGTAGCATATGCATATCGTTTGCAAACCGTACCTCTGCATGGATTCAAACGTTAATAAAATTTTTGCGATTTGCTATTTATTAAATCGTAACTACCCTTCTTCCAAAAGATAAGATACAAGATATAACGATAAATTTCGAAGACATATAAAATTCGCGTTTAATGCTGGTTTTTGATTGCCGCCCGTTGTTTGCCCAGATGCTCTATGCCCTAGCGACCTTGAATTGAAGACTTACGAATAATCGCGCTCGCCGACATCTCGTCTTTCTGCTGATTTCGGCATTCCTTATCACGCATATTCTGGCCCACGATGCGCTAGAATATCGTATAAGTACGAGAAGGTCGAGTATATACGTTCCATATATTACGCGTTATACAGTCCATTCGGACGCGAGATAACCGGTCTTTTCTTGTCCTCATCTGGACAACGACGCACGGCAATCTTCTTTTCGCTCTTAGACGACGAAAGCTGTTTCTGCGCGATTTATAGAGATTTTCGACGAAAGTGCCGAGCTTTATCGACGGCCAAGAATCGCAGTCAGAACCCGAAGAGGGAGAACACGTTCCGGCGCTCTTTTGCTTTGCGTAAGATCGACAAAGTGATCTCTATCTTGTATCTCAGTCAAGCAATCTTGTGATCTTCTTTAAAGGACATCTAGTTATATTATGAATACAGAATTTAATTAAACGCTAATCGACACTGAGGAGCTCTAGTTGTACTTTGCATAATTCTAATTAACATCAGGAGGATGATGATGATGATGTTTTTCTCGATGAGTACAACTTTTTCATCTGATTTTTAGCTTTTTTAGTTTTTCAGAGTCTTGAAATTTTGCAGATTCAATGAATTAAAATGATCGAATTTAGATTTTATTCGATACAAGAGATTTCTCTAAACACACTATTGCCTTAAATATTTCTGTTGGAAATTCGCGCATAAATAGAATAGCACAATTATTTCACAAATGTTGCTATTTTTAGATATTTTAAAGTTTAAATCATTGCTTTTATCATCACGAGTTGCAATTGCTTTTTAAAGTATAACAATTTTGCAAATCTGCCGGAATAATCTCTCGCAGAGCTCGGCTGGATGGAAAAATCAGAACAGTGGCGCCGAAAATGTCTTCATCTTCGAAGCATAGCACCGATAAAGGCGGGTAGATGATGGGGTTATAAACTCCCGCCGTATAGTCCGACTGCACGACTGAAATGGCTGATCGTCCCATCGGAAGGGTAGTCCGTCCCTCGAGCGCGAGTCTCTCACGCGGGGGTTAAAGGCGAAAGGAGTCTGGCGCTGGCGATCGTAAAAGCATCTCGGCGCGATACCCCCAACAGCTTCTCGAACTTGTCGATAAATACTTTCATCTTTCCGGATATTCAGAAGTTCGACGAGACGATCGGTCAAGTTTGAAAAGAGTGTCGGACAGTAAAGACGGGAAAGCACTGAGCCGCGATAAAAATAACGAGAAACTTAGATTTATATTACGGAACTCATTTGTGAACAACTAATTCGATAAGTTTGTCAAAACCGGAAATCAGCACAGTGAAACAAAGGGAAGGATTCGTGCTGTTCTGTTGAGCTTTATTCCGTTTGTTATATGGTCATTCGGACTGCAGTATTACGTCGCATCAGCAACACAGGCGAAACTTATACGTTACATATCATCCGCTGTGTCTCTTTTTTCGCGGATTGATATTGAAAGGGATACGTTGTGAATGGAAGCAACGAACGCGATATGCGTCATGAAGACGAGTTATTTCTTTTTGGCAGTAAAGAATACATCGCTTACATTTCCACGTTATAAATTTTTGGATCTTAAAGCGTCCGGTGCACATGTAAGACGTCCAAGTAAATTGAACGTAGCAGCTGGATGATAAATATCTCGCACTTTTATGATTTGCCAAAATGTTATATAAAGGGTTATAAAAATAAATTCATAATATTTATAGATAGATTTAGGTATACGTATAGACAGAATGCAAAAGTATCTTTATTAAAAAAATTCTAAATATTCACAATGTTGTACGTGTGTGTATGTTGTGCGGTTAAAAATCTTTGTGTTCGATGATTCCATAATAATATTGTCAGGGAAAATGAATTTTTATGATTATTTTTCTGTCCGTTTAAAGGCTAACAATCTGCGACTCTGTTTTAGGAGGGCGACTTAACGAAACGATAAAACGCCGTGGCGCGAGTTTGAGAAAGTTCTTCGAAGTACTTCGCGTCAACTTCCGCCTGTCTCGTTCGCGATATAACGGCCGTTTTAAAGAAACCATTTTTATTTATCACGCCGTCTTCTGCGTGTATGTATTTCATCTGAAAGCATCCTTCGGCTCGCGCTCGTCTCGCCGACTCGCGCATCGGGAGACGAAGACGAAAGGAAATTGTTATCGCTTCGCGACACGAGTACTCTCGTAATAGGGTAGAAGCTTTTCGAAATTTTTCGGAAGATCCGACTACTATAACCGATTCAATTTGCCTAATGAAGAAGGCAGGAGGGACGAGGAACTATAAAGCACGACTTCTATGATTCACTCTTCATGAATTGATTTTTTCGTGTACAGTATTCTCATACTCTCTTACATACATGTACAGATGATAGTATGAATGCTATCTCGCTGCGAAAGGTAGAGACTGTGATATGTATCGAACAAGACGATTCTTCCATATAACTATGTGAAAAAGTGTTTAAGTCTGACTTAGGGAAAAAAATAACAGTTCTCATCGATTTAGAAAACATATTATACTATTCTAATAATATCGAATACAAAATCCTAGCATCAAAATTTCTCTTCTCTCATTCCATAACATAAACTGTTGAATGGTTATATTATTTTATTAATTTTTATTTGTAAAATGACGTAAGATAATGAAATCAACTATCAATATAACCAAACTTATTTGATTCTATAATGCGCTAAGAAATCTTTATTTCTCTCTCTTCCTCTTTCGCGTTACTATTTTATTGTATAAATTATGTTATTCTTTCTGTTCGCAGAATTCTATACGTCACAACTTGTCGCTGCACAGCAGGTTCATGCGGGTGCAGAATGAAGGAACTGGCAAGAGTTCCTGGTGGATGATCAATCGCGATGCCAAGCCGGGCAAATCCGCCCGTCGCAGGTAAGTCCAGATTGCCAGCGTTTTGCATCTTTTTCTGTTTTTCTATCCCTCTTGACCACGAACTGTCAAGAGTGCCGAGTGTGTATCGTGTTTGTTGCGCAGAGCTACTACTATGGAGAGCACCGGGAGCCTAGAGAAACGACGCGGCCGTTCGAAGAAGATCGCCGAGGCTCTGAGGAACGGCGGATTGCTGGCCGAGCCCACGTCCAGCCCCAGCAGCAGCGTCGGAGAAGGTCTGGACTTATTCCCAGACAGTCCCCTGCCGCCCACCAGCGGATTTCAACTCTCCTCTGACTTCCGGTAAAAAATAGAGCTTTTATATATTTTCGTTTATAAAATACAAAATTTGCAAAACATGAAGATCTATAGTCGAAAAACTATTTTAAACTATATACTTTTTAATGGACTGTCATATCAGTTGATATGAATCGAGTAATATCAAACCTGACCAAATCAATCTTTTTTAATTTCGAGAGAATTAAAAATTTGCAAATATTAGTTACAGAACAGTGGTTTTAATTGCTTGGCAATATACGATCAAACATATAGATATAGAGTTAGAGTTATATATTAACCCTCAACTACAGCTGCGAGTTCATTTGATCCAGACGAAAAAATATTCTTTTTCATATTTTTTGGCAAAACTCTTGCTTACGTTTTTGAACATAACTTTTAACATTATTATCAAACCTCTTTTTATTTACAGACCTCTTGTTTGAATTCTATATAGTTCGTTTATTTAAGAAAAACGTATTATTTTAAAATTCACTGAAATTTGTGGAATATAGAGCGAAAAAAAGAAGTTTTGGGTCCAAAATGTCCATACATGTAGATTAGAGAAATTTTTTAAAGTAGTTGAGGGTTATATACTTACTTTATATAACGTGCACATATGCGTATATTTGTATTGTGAAAAAATCTTTATTATACATGCGCAAAATTAAAAAGATATTAGTTATCAAAATCTCAAGAAAAAGCTCAAATTGAAATTAATTATTCAAGCTTAAAGTGAAATTAATTATTCAAGTCCTCGCGCTTCGAGTAACGCTTCCTCCTGTGGCCGATTGAGTCCTATCCCAGCGGTTCTCGGGGAACCAGAGTGGACACCGACCTACGCATCTTCTTACAGTCCGGAACAACAATTAGGTACATATCTAACAATAATTTCGCTTTCTCCTATCCCTTTCCTCTTTCCTTCTATATGATATTTCTCTCTATTATCTCTATTTTAAATTAAAAAGTTGTATCATTTAGCGTTATATGTATAAGTTGCAAATATACCATATAAATATAGTTAGAGCAATCTTAATCGAAACTAGAGATAAAATAAACTTTTTTCGTCGCTCTCTCATCTATCTCACATATCTGATAACAAGATTAATACGTGGTACATTGTGTTCGACAGCAGATACGATCCTAGCAGGCAATCTGGCCGAGACGATGAAACTGGAACCCTACCAAATGTACCAGACATCACCACCAGCCAGTCACCAGCAGCAAACGGGCCCGCCGCCGCCTTACTACGAAGCGCAGTACCAGAGAAACAACGGCCTACGCACTTCGTCATCCGCATCCTATGGCCTGCCACCTACTCCGCAGTCGGCCAATCAGCAAAGATGTCCGATTCACGGTTTGCAGCCGTGCGCCTGTCAGATGGTGAGTCCGAAATTTTTGGCGGATTTTTCGCGCGAGGATACCACAATTCTCCACAAAGGAGGACGTCAGCGTTTTTATGTTGCGCATGTTCGGCCTGGCAATGTTGCAAAATCAATAAGGATCGTGATGTATGTTTTACACAAACATAYATACATACGTACAAACACAAACGTACAAAATGTCTATCTATCTTTTATATAGCTTAGAGAGAAAAGATCACGACATTAACCACGATAATGGCCGAAAAGATTAAATATCACTTTTCAAAATTAATTACTTCTTAAGATTAAGTATAAATACGATCGACGAATTGAAAAATTATTGTCGAAGGAATCGAGGAATCTTTTCTTTATGGAAATTGAGCTCGTTATTTTCTACGACGCCGGTATTTTTACAACAATATTTTTGTTGTCTTGTGTAAAAAGATTTGCGCGATAGTACGATGGAAGCTTATTTACATTTTATTATTGAAACTGGTTTAAAAAAGCATCATACGCTTATGGAATTGGAACGTATTTTCGATAACGATACAAATGCAAACATATTCGGGCTAAATTCAGAACAACTTGTCTAATTGATCAATTTTCACGAGATTGAATTTGCTAAGATTTAATTATTTCTGTTTATATTGATTAATTACTTTATTGCCAATGTGATGTATGCATTATATCTTTTTTTAAAAAAGTTCCATCTAAAATTTATTCTAGAATGGATCAAAATATGGAATTTTCAATTTCCGAGATTCGTTAAGATTTTTAATAAATTATTAATTTAATAAATTGACAGAGAGATATAAAGAATAAGGCTAATACAGAAAACTGATATTTGTCTTCATCGTACTTTTTTTTTACAAATTCGAAAATTAGAACCTGAGTCCCGGTATGTCACCGTCCGGCATGTCACCGTCGTATCAGCAGAGCGAACCCAGTCCTACGGGACTGAGCAGCAATCAACAGCAAACTCTGCAATACATGATTCAGACGCAACAGCATCAACAACGTCAACAGCAGCAGCAGCAGCAGCAACAGCAACAGCAGCAGCCGCCACAACATCAGCCGCAACATCAACCGGCACAAACTGGACCAGCCGGTCCTAGCCCACCCAACACGCCAACACCCTGCCCCGCCACAGCCAGCACCATGATGGGCCAGCTGATGGGTGCGCTCAATCATTCCGCTCTCGACGACCTTAACATCAACATCGAGGCGATGCACGGCGGCTTTGACTGCAACGTTGAGGAAGTAAGTCTGATCATGTTCCATCTCTTACTACCGATATTGTCGTGGTTATGTCTGTTATTACGAATAAGCCGGCACTAATAAGTTTCTAAGAAATTTATAGAATTTTTAAATTAAGGAAATCATTTTGCGCGTGAATATTATGAGATTTCCTAAATTAAATACAAAATAAACACAAAATAATTTTTTATAAAAAATAAAATATAAGTATGAAGAACTTCTCTGACTGTTACGTAAAATCCATATCTCGACTATCACAAAGTATCGTGATAATCCTTATCCAAATATTTTATTTTACAAATCTACAGTAATATTATTAATATTATTAATTTTTAAGAAATTATGAGATCCTATATACATATAAGAATGTGTATCTACTTGTCTTAGTGAAAAAAGTTTCATAGTTTCATAGATACTGTTAGACAATAATTTTTGAAAATAATTATATTTTAAATCCTGCAAAGAATTCAATAAATTCATGTTATCGGATAAGGATTTCTGATAAGAGAGAACCGAAAAAAAGTATAAACGTGCGATTTGACACGTAAATTGCAGGTAATTAGGCATGAGCTATCGATGGGTGGCACGCTGGACTTTAACTTCCAGCAAGGAGTGATGGGCACCGTGCAGGTCAGCGACGGCAACGTCGTTGGGCAGAATGGCGGCGTCGTCTCCCAGAACACGGGCGTCGTCATCGGCACGACGACCGGCAATGCACCAGGCGTCTACGTAAGCACGAATGCGGCAACCCCCGCCGCGACCCCTTCGTGGGTTCACTAGCAGTTAACCCCCCTGCCCTCGACACCCCCATCGTCCTTGCCAATGCCGATGTTGTCCGACGGATCGCTGGATAACTTCTGCGGGACGACCGAAGGGCAGCTCATCGGTGAGTTCCTTGAGTTTGAATTTCTTGATTTTCAAGTTATCACTTGTAATCGCAATTGTATATCAAAACATCAATAAATTATACAACGCAATCGTCGGTCATCCGGGTCATTCGACCCGCGATAAGGTTCGTGCTTATTTCTTAGAGAAAAATTATAGAAGAATTATGGATTTAACTTCGGTGATAATAGATTTAAGCAGAATTTAATTTATAGCGACTCTACATAAGATCATCTATCTAGGATTTTCTTTAAAAGTTTCACTCATTTTATATTTATCATTAGCTTACCTTTGAAACTAATGATGAAAAAGCTATTCGCTACTTCGACATTTAATGATCATTTCACATTAAGATCAAACGAGTGATCAATAATTTTATAATTTATTCTACTTTGTTCACTTTCATAAACAAAAGAATTCCGACTAATTTCTATAGCAATAGCTTCACTTAAATGCATTACGTAATCGTGAAATAAAGGAAAGATGTAAATCTATGTCATCCATCTATTAGATGTTAGAGTCCGCGAATCGATATATCATTCTCGCGTGGCTGATTAATCATCCGGAAGTTCGCTCAGGATCTTTCGCGAACTTTCTCTCACGTCGCGTTTTCGATCATGGAACTATGAAGGGATGAAGATATCCGGCGGATGCAAGAGGGAATGGAGGGCAGAGGGAGCGGGTCATTGATTGCCCCCTCGTGCACGCAAAATAATATTTGCATACTCGTGTCATAACAGTGCTCAGCCGTATGGTATTTAATAAATCGCTTCGACGTTTTGTGCCTCCGTCCCCCGACCCTCTCGGCCCCCCGTACCCCCGCCTTCCGCCATTTCGTACGTGCCGACACATTCATATAGCGGCAACCCGTGTTCCGACGGTGTTTTGTGCGAAATCGCTATTGACTTGGACGCGATAACAATTACATCGCCGCGGGCCGCGAATTTTATGGAAAGCCTTAACACAATATTGCTGATCGCGATCACACGAAAACAGTCGCATTTTGTTTGACGAAGAAGCGAAGCGACGAACAATTATGCATTCGCGAAAAAACACTCGCGCGGGGCCTCGATTTTCTCGCGAGGTCCGAGTTATGCGGTTCTCATGTCACACGATAAATGCGAATTTTCTATTTTCATGGCGTTACTTGCGTCTGAATGTAAATTTCATAGTAAATAAGAAAAAAATGTAATTGGATCCATCGGTCCATGGCCCAAACAGCATATTGATAATAGACAATATTTCTGAGAAGAGTAGTTTAATTCTTAGTGCTAATTCTTAGAAGAAAATTACAAGTTATATGTTACAAACAAAAAAACTGTATAGAAGTGTAAGCAGGAAATATTGGTTTTCTGGAAATAAAATTGGTAGATGGAAAATAACAAAAGTGTACCTGTGTTTTTAATACAACTCACACATTAGAAAATAAAATTATTTTAAAAGCCAAGTAGAAGTACAACTTACAAATGGCTCGACTTCACGCGCTTACGAGACGATAATCCCTTCTACATCATTTCCCAGAGTATTCGTTCACGGCATGCTCAAATATTCGCGTCGCTTTACAGCGACCTTGGTCAATTTACACGAAATTACACTGGCAATCGCGTCGCGGATAATGCGATCTGTCTCTTTCTGCAACGGATTATGCTCCGCGCGCGTAAAGCTTGCGATAAAAATTAAAACGTTTTTTTTTTTTTTTCGTCGATTTCTTTTTTTCGATAACGAAGAAGAAGGATGAGGTAGAAATGTAACGTGATTTCTCGGAGAAAATCGTTTTTGCTGTTAATGTGTCGCAACAAAGCGACTAAAATAACTCCCACTTCGCTACTGATGCCTTTTAATCTTTAATACACGCACAAGAGTGCGATGTAATTATAGCTTTATCCTACCATCTCGTCGTTGTCCTCGTCGTGGTCGTCGTTGTCACATTGTCGTTGTCGCACTAATGGAGATAAAAATGCCGTACGAATGCATGGATAAAAAATGTTCGACGATATTAATCATACGTTAGTAATCGCGTTCTAGCGTGTGCTTTCCGGCGGCCAATTGCAACTGGCTGGATGTTGGCTTCCTCTCGCAATCTGCGCAGTTTCGTGATCGACGCAATAATGTTTTTTCGAGTGTGACAAAATGAAACGTAATCGTCCACGATTCATTCACAAATCTACAAATCTACGGTTTGCAAATCGCCGCGGTGTTGTATTCATTTCTTAACAAGGTAAAAAAAATATATAAAATTAAATAATTGAGGATTAAAGTTAACAAAATAGGAATAAAGTTGAACTAACGAAAACTAAAATACGATGTAAGAAGTCGATAAGATTAATGAAACAGAATTCGTACTGGAGTAAAAATGCAAGCGCATTCATTCACACTCACACTTTCACTCATGCGATCGTCAACAATGCTGATCTCGTTTTCGTCGCCCAACGATTTTTCTTGATCTTGCACATCATCGTCGGGCGGCAGCAAAGCGCAACGCGGCAAGCAGGCAGGCAAACAGTGAGAAAAAATGACGTGAGCGTTTGGCCACGCGAGCGACTCATTTTTTTTCCCCGGACAACCTCTTTTGGCGATTGCACTCACGTGACAGCCTACTTTGTTGTCCCTACGGGCGCGGATATTATTTACACGGCGGAATATCGGCCCGAGAGAGATATTAGCTTTCAGAAAAATATTTTTCAGAGCGGCGAACGCGCGCGAGCGGCGAAAAAATACCGCCCCCGGGCTTACGCCCCGGTATATTAACGCCTCCGGCCGTTCCAGTAGTTTGTTGTGCGTATGAAACCGGTATGCACGCCGATCTCCGTTAGTTCCGAGGGGGATCGATGTCTTTTTGTTTCCTCTCTCTTCTTTCCCCGCTCTCTTTCTCTCGCACCCTCTCCTCTCTTTCTCTCTTTTTTTTCAACTGTATATCCATTTACCGTCTGGCGGAAAGGGTATAAATTCGAGGGTTTGGATAAAACCGATACCGCCGAAGCGAGCGAAGCGCAACGCGACGCGTAAGAAACGCGCTCCGAGGCACGGACGTTTCAACGCGGCGGCGGCGCTGCCGTGACGGTGACAGGAAAAATTCCGCAGTAATTCTTCGCACAGCATGGAAAAATTTCTCCTATCGCTTGAGAAAATATTTTCAATCATTTTTACGGGCTAAAATTCCACCTAAGGCGGTAGTAGAAATAAATTTATTGGGCTTGGGGGTCTGGGATTCGATCTGTGATAATTGGCACTTCATCCTAAAACATACTTGCTTTATATAATCAGTTAATATCTCTAATTGCAAATAAGAGTACATGAAAATTTCCATTATTTTCTATATCTAACACAATGAAACGCCATTTCTTCTCAAGCAACGAATAACGAGAAAAGAGAGTCACATTATCGATAATGTGATAATCCGAGAATTGCTCTGTTTTATCGAATGCAACGATAAAGGAATGAGGAGAAGTCCAGCCTTATCCCGCCATCGCCCTGTAAAACTACTCGCGAGAGTAGTCTCGGCCAGGGAGAGGAAACTGCGAAACTACGAGAAGCGTCCCTCATTAAACGAGAACGCGCTCGGCGAAACTTTTGTCGTCCGAAATAACAATGGAGTCTCTCGAGCGCCGGATTATTTCGAGATCACACGGTACATGACTCTAATTGAACGACTTCCGGTCGGCGTCGCGCTAATGGAGAACAGATTTTCGGATCTGTGCCGCTCGTAAACTCGCGGTCGAAACTCGAAACTCGCTCGCCCCCGATCAGTTCCTTCGCGAAAACTTCCAAGTTAAAACAAAAAAGCACCAAAGAGAAAGGGAAGAGAACAACGTGTGGGAAGAAGGAGACAGAAGGGGCGAAGAATAGGAACAAAGTGGGCAGATGGGGGGGGGAAGACCAAGGGATGCAACGATAGATCGAGGTAGAGAGCATGTAGGTTGCGGAATGAGGGAGGACGGGTCGCTCGCCTCTGACAAGGTTGGGTGGCAAGGGAAGAAGTCTTTTCTTCCTCCTGTCCCCTTGCCCGTTTCTTTCTCTTCGCTCCTCCACCAACTTTATAATTCTTGCGACGCTTTTGGGGAATGAGATTGTCGGTGGCAGGGACGAATGGAGACGGCCAGGGGGTGGCCGGGCTTTAAGGTAGTCCGCTGGCGCCAGTGACGTCTGCCGAATAGCTGCTGACTCCCAGACTCCTGCAGTTTCGGCTAAGTGGTTCCCTTTTGCCCCACTTGAGCGTCTGTGAGCGCACACCTTCTCCCTTCACACTCGCGAGCGTGCCTATCGACAACGGCTGAATGCTCGATTTTCTATCGACTGCGGAAGAAGACCATAGGGCAGTTTAGGGCGACAAATACGTCAAAGGTCTCTATTAAAAAGATTTTAGCCTTGTAGGTCAAGGTTTAGTCGTTCGTGACGAAAGATTGCTCTTTTCATGTATGAATGAGAAAAACTTTTATCTTGGAGGAATCCGGAAATGATGAATATTAAACTTTATGAATGGTTTAAGCTTTTCATCTCGCTAAAATGAGAAACTTATTACGAAAACGTATTACGAAAAGATAGCGTAATCATTTCCTCTATTTCAATATGCGTTTTTTCACAATATATTTTTTAATAGTTGAAGAAAATACTAATGAATAAATAATAAAAAAAATTTAATGTTGAGAAATCGAATTTTAGAAGGAGGAGAGAGAGAGAGAGTAATCAATTTTATATCATCGATATTTTTATATATCTAATATATAAAGTTATTGAAATACAGAAAAGTTATAATTGGAAAAGTTATAATTGTTAAACAACTTAATAGTTCATTAATAAAAATAAGTTTTCTGTTAAAAATAGTTCAACATAGATAGTTCTCAATTTAATATACACTATAGAATATACATTAGAAATGATAAAGAACAAAATGCTTGAATTTTATTTAATGATTAGCGACACCGCTGCGATCTTAATGAATCGATTACGACAAGAGAGACATGCCACACGTGTCAAAATTTAATTATATTCTGCAGACGATGACTGACGTAATTGGATGCCAAACGGTTGGTTTATTAAAGTTTCGAGTACTGCTGGATCATCGCCAATCTTATATTAGTAAGCAAAAGAGCTCACGAGTCATTTAATCCTCGAGTTAGTCCGTTGCTATTGCTATCTCGTATTCAAGGTCATTTTGTTATTAAAATAATTTGTTAAAATTATGTTAAGTAATTTGATAAAATAAAAAATTAAAGTTAAGAGATATATTATTAAGTTTATTATTAAGTTTTAGGTAATTTTGATTCTACCAAAATATTTGACATCTTTGAAATTTTTAATTAAACAACAACATTATATTTGTATGTGATAGTAATTTAGAATCTTTCGATTTTTAATTGATTTTTCGACTGTGCACAAATGTGATGACTTAATTCGAAAGATTCTAAATCCTAAATTGGCGTTTAGATTCTAAATCTGCTCGACCTCGGTACTTTATATTGAAAAAAGTTACACGTGCATCCACGTGTATTCCCTCAGTGGAACGCACGAGTCGACGTCACTCGATGAAAAGGGCTCGAGCTTTTTTCTGGGTCAAGGCTCAACCCTTTTGTACTACTTTCAGCCCCAGAGAACGTATCTTAAAAACGGTCAACTGAAGAGATATATCGTATGACCATTTATTTTCTGTTAAAACTTTGATCGATATAATCTTATTCAAATAAAATATTCATCAAAATCTTCGCGTATTATCGAACAATATATAGGATTACGTGTAAATTTTCCTTTAGCATAATAATTTGTACGATCTTATCTCTTTTTTTCTTTCTTTCTTTTATGCTAATTTTAGAACAATACATGTACTTCAAATATACACGGACTGCAATCCATTACCGCGTTGTGTCATTGATTTTACACATGGTTTTCTTAAATCCATACAATTAAACTATCATCCTTAATGACCATTATTATATAAGCCCAAGGGATATATTATTACTATAATACAACAATACTCCTGGTTACGGCCAATTAATCTCCCCTGACCCAGAAAGGAATTGAACTATACGTTTAGAGTCGCCAGTGTTACCGGAAAAACCGGCAGGGGTGACACGATTGTAAGCAACGCGCAAGATCGCCGTTAGTATCACCGTGTAGGGATGAATATAAAAGTAGCGACGATACGTCTCGTCGACTACGAAATTTAAGATGAATCTTGGCCGGCGTTCCACTTTTGGAAAGTTTCGTTTATTCGTTTTCTCGGAAGGACAAATGTAGTTTTGAATACAATTGGATAGCGCCTCTATTGAAGTATTTAGGTTGAGTTACGGTCGTATAAAGTTAAACAAATTGATCAAACGAAACTTAGAATAACTTCATCGCATAAAAAAAGAATTATAAATAAACGGTCCCTTCAACGATTTTAGAGAAATTATACGACAAGAATATTCTTTTAACAACTAATTAAAGAGGCGCCTAAAAGTCAAAGCTAGATCTTTGTGCTAATGTTTCTTGTGTGATTTTATATACTTTTTCAAATTCACCAAACTGCGCGCCGAACAAATTTTCTTGAAACACAGTAATAAGATGAACAAGAATAGTATTATCACGATATTAAATTAATAATCAACTTAATAATAATGATGCTAACAAGCATCTGTTGATCCTTTTAATTTCATTAATTAATTTTAATTAGTTAATTTTCCTTTAAATCTGAGATTATTTTAATATATGTTGTATCTTCTTTTCGGTCATTTATTATACAGATTACGACTGATAATTTTTATAATAAAGAAGTGTCTAATATGTGGATTTAGATTTTTAATATTCTTGTACTTATTATGGCTAACTTATAATTTCTTATAATTTATACTTGCATCGTTATAATGTATCATCAAACTTTCTCTGTGTGTGAAAGTGAAAAGGGAGTAGTATTATGACACTTGTCGTTTGAGTGTATATAAATCGATCCACACGTCTCAAACTCGCTTCAGACTGCGCGATGACTATCGTGCTGTACCGACGACATTGCAAAAAGCGTATGCATAAAAGAGGCCTAACGCTTCTCGAAACTTCTTAACCCACTTTTCTACGGAACCTGCAGTTCTCGACGCGAACATCGCTCCCGATCCATCGATCAAACGTTCGATCCGGTTCTTACTTTAGAAAACCGCAATACGTTGTTCCACGTTACCACGGTTACCACGAAATCGCACATTTTTTACAAATTTTTCGTTTAGATTACAGTCATCGATATCTTTTTTAAAAGAAGCTTTATCACGACGAAGCACAGTTTAGAATCATACGTGATATACATATTTCACATTTCGGTCGACAGCTTATTCAATTTGAGAAACTCAGAAGAGCGCGAAACTTCGACCGATATGCGCGAACTCCGGAATACGTAAATTCGTTCGAGCATATTTGACACGCGGTGACTCGGTGTCCGTTCTGTGACTCCTCCGTTTAACATCGCGATACCCGTTCTAGACGCCTCTTCCGTACTTGTTCCTAAGCCCGTAGAAGTGGTACTCGAACTAGACGGCCTCGACGTTTCCTCCATTAGTGCCAATAAGGAATGCAGCCGGGTGTACATTCCTTCGAGCAGAAATGTCGCGACACGAAGGTAAGGGCCGTACGGCGAGAAATCAAAAGAATCGCTAGAGGGGCGGGATGCAGGGATTGCTGCTGAAATAGAATCGCTGCTTCCTTCGTGCGCACGTCGTGCACACGTGCGAGACTGTCGTAACGGCATTCAGAATACTGGTCAATAACGGCATTCTGACTCACGCGAAATTAAGAACGAGCCGCGGGCATCTCGACGTTCAGCTTCTGCCCTTAATTAGGAATAATGTTCGCGGGAAGAGGGAAGATATAATCAGCGAGATGCGAGGGCCACGTTTTACTACCTAAGGAGATTCTCTCGCCACCTTGTAACCTTATTTTACATCGACTCGAAATGCTAATAATCCGACGTAAATCTTATTAATTCCTCACTGATTTGTTTCGTTACAAAGATGTTTCACATGAAAAAATTAAATTGATTATGATTGATGCAAAGATTTTTATATAAAATAATTATCTCAATTGAAAACTCTCTCTAATATAAAACTCTCTAAAAACAATCTCAATTGAAAAGGACTGATAAATTGTAGATAAAAATTGAAATAAAAAAGATCTATTTATAAGTAATTTTGCGTGAAAATTATATGGAATAATAAGAGGCGCTATAGAGAATTTCATTTTTAATTTTCAGTTCCTGGATTATGGAAATGTGTAACAAAAAAAATTGTAAAAAATAATCCACATGCATAACACAACGTATTTTGTCACAACATACGTCGTCAATATTCGATTCTAATTATTGCTTGACACGCACGCTTTGGTTAAAAAGTATATTGCGACGTTATTTTTTCATAAATAAAATTTCATATAAATTTTCAACATAATAACCCTTTTTTAAACCCTTTTTTTAATCGACCCTTTTTCCTGTGCATTGACACGAAATTAACTATTGCGTGTCTCCGGTAATCGTAATTTCCTTTCCAATTATCTCGTTGCTGCTATTACTGATCTTGTTCTAAGAAAAAATAATATAGAGAAAGTAACTTAATCATAAATGAGATGGAATTTATTGCTGCAGATTTCCGGTAATCAAACGTTCTACGATCAATTTTTTTGCGCATAATTTTATTTCTAAAAAACTATGAGTGCTGCAAGGTATTGTAATCGCAAAAAATCTTTCTAGTTTTTCCACAAAAAAAAACTGTAAGGAAACTTGCGGCTGCTAAGAAATGATTTTCTGGAAATTGCAGCTAATTAAATTATTTACTGACATTCGAAAGACGATGATGTCAAATCAAGGAAGATCAGAAATTTTCAGAAATTAACTTTCATGTCCTAGTATATCTGATGAGATAAAACTTTTTCTATTTGCCTCGGGTTTTCATAAAAGGTTTTTCACAAATCTTAGGATTACAATTCTTTTCCATTTGATTTCACACGTTAAGGAATGATGCTTGACGACGATCTAAATTTCCCCTGGTTCTCGGATCTTCGTAAGTATAATGACGTAACTATAACGTCGCAGTAACGTCGGCCGATCTGAGGGGGTTGAAACACGAAGAAGGGCGCCAACTGATGCTTTAGGTGGGGGGTGACCAGGCTTGCGGTCTTGCCTAATCGAGCGTGCGTTTCCGATGAATTATTCAGGATCGAACACTAGTCTCCGAGTTGGTCGTCCTTAGCTGTTAGGCGTTTATTCTCATTATGCGGCTTGCCTGTCCTATGTTTCGTACGAACGCGTCGATAAGACGCCCTTCCTCTCTCACCCTGCGTTCTTCTGGCTCATAGAAACTCTCGCGTTAACTCTTTCAAGATTTAAGGATAATATATTTAACATTCCCCTGGGAAATTTGTTTCTTTTAAATATTTAAAAATGTAATTTATTTCAAAATTAATGTAAAACCGTTCAGATAGAAAATTTATAAATTTGATACAGCGTGAGAAAAAGAAATCAATTCTGGGCAAAAGTAAAGTATTTTTAAATTACAGATGCTTTCTCAGGTTTCTCCCTAATACAAAATTCAAAGCCTATCAAATGCGATCGAAGAATCTGTATAAAAAAAAAGAATAAATTGAGAATTAGATACATATAATATAAAAGTTACTTGACACGCTTATTCCGATATGATTTTAAACAAATGTATTCGGAGAAATAAAAAAGTAGCAATAGGATTTAGCGAATCAGTTTTTAGTAGTAGATTTAAGTTTTTTATGTCCTCAAATTGTGAACTAGGTCCGTCTTTTTCTCTCATCGAACAGTAATGTATCAAAAATACAACAAAAGTATTCATATTAGAAATCAATCGTTTGTAGATATATTTTTTTAATGATATGAAAATGAGAAGTCGACGTGATACCCGCGCAAAAACGTTGCAGAGAAAAATACTTGCGGAATTCGCGAGCAATATTTATATTTATTTATATCCGACACGATCGAGCAAGACGGCCACGCCGTCTTTCTGACGCGCATACTACAGCGTGTCCCATTAGAAATTCTAATCGAACTACGACGTTCACGCACGCCTCTCGTATGCACGCTCCGATTGGTCGATCAGTCGTTTGCAATAAACCTGTCTACCGCGTTTTCAGTCGTAATTGCGCGCACGATCCATAAATCGCGCGGCGTAGGTCTTAACTTCTCCTTTTTCTCTCCTTCTCGTAATATCATTAAAATTTTTAGCATTGAATAATTCCGTAGTCAATTTCTCGTCAGTAAAAATCGTCATTTCCCTCGTCGTTTGTCCTCTAATGTCCACAATTGGAGAGACGCGTAATTATGGAACATCTTATATACCATTTCTTATGCTATTTACGCGCTAATAGGATAATTTATTTTCTATATATTCATCTTTTTTTATATTATTAACTATTTTTAATTTTACGCGAGAAAATTAATATTCCGAGAGATATATATGAAATAATCCTCTGATCCTTCTGATTTTTTAAACGTGCAGAGAAATTTCATAATCGATGGCTATATTTATGATGACCTAACTTGATGAAAAATTGATTTTATAACGCGGCAAGAGCAATTGAACGCGGCTGCCCGATGATCACACAGTGGGACGGACGGGTAAAACGGGAGGAAATAAGGAAAAATCACGGTTAAGAGTGGTTTAATTGATTTTACAACGACCGACGTCGCTAAGTAGACCGTGATAGGTTCTCGGTGTCACGCATCGATAACCGCCCGGCTGCTTTTTAATACACTCGGGTCTTACGCCTTTCATTACATAATTTCGCGTATGTAGGTCGCGAGCAGGAATTAAATCGATATTGAAAACTGCGCCAGAATTAATCCCCACTACGAAGACATTTTCAAGAATTCCAAGCTGTAATGGAATTTTAAAGCTAAAAGAAATAAAGTTATAATTATCTAATCAATAAATATTGAATTAAACTTCTGATCAAGAAAACGTAAGATGTCGTACGCTATCACAAGATCAATTTGTTCTATATATCCCATAAAAGAGAACATGAAAAAAAAAACCTCTGAATTTTTAATTATTTTCTATTTATATTTTTTACATTCCTTTATTATAATTTAGTAAAAACATCAATGCAAAAAGTAAATCTCATATTTTGAAAAAAGTGCAACAAATTAGAATTAAGCTGGAGATTTTTATTTTTTTGTGAAGCTATGATTTCGGAATTAGCATGATTTGGAATTTGTGTTTTTTCAATTGTTGGAATCGTTCACGAGCCCGTTTTTTTTAAATCTGTTCGCAATATCACGGAATATCTTTCTTGTAAGAATTCAGTTCGGAATTAATTACATCTCTTATCTCTGCTTTTTTCCACTCTCCTCAAAAATCTCTGAATAACTGGATCGTTACATAAACTACTCATTTCGGCCGTTGAAATTCTTACGTAAGTGGCGCTTCAATTTACGCTTGATAAATAGACATTGCGTTTTATGTACTTCAAGCCAACGAGCGATATCCGACAAATTGCGCGGACTTTATCCCGTAACTCGGTAATTACACGTTTGTGCCAGAGTATCGAACGCACGAAACGAAACTCGCAACTGTGTGATTAGTATGATAATGTCTCTTCTTGACTAAACGATTCGTCAATCGATCGTTCGTTTAACTCGTTCAGGTCGAACACCCGCTAGATATCATACATGGCGCCTTGGCCTACGCACTTTGCTTGCGTAATGCTTCGCGACGCGGTGTTTCTCAGCCAAGGCAAACTTCGTCCAAAAGAGTATGTGCGGCACGCATGTGTGTCTGTATAGCCATACCGCACGTGTGCGTGCGCTCGCGCGTATGTCACGCACCAATGGTATACTGAATATACTACTATACATGCAGATCCAAATATATGCGTACGGATTTTTCCGTGTGTGATTACACAAGAAAATTCTATGTACGATTAGTTTCACAAGAGGCGAAACTAACCTAAATGCGCCTTCGTTATCGGAGGTTTTGGCCGAGCCAGTTGGTTCTCGGTTAGCAGCGGGAATAGAGAGATGTCGACGACGATAATTTCGAGCGATAAAACGCCGCGGCGTTTTAATAAAAATGTTCCCGGACCCGATATTTTATTTATTTTTGATATCCAGCCGGCCGCATGCGTTCTGAATGTGTCTACACTTGACGTGCGTAAATATTTGTGACTGGTACGCTCTCGCTATTGTCGGGCTGAACGGTTGATTAAAATTTTAGGGTAAATATATCCGCCGGCGTATTTTTACGCGTCCGTTTCCGCGTTCGCGTTCCGCGTTATAATATACCTTCATAATATTTAGTTTGCGCTTTTATATCCGCCTTGTAATCCCTATAGTAATGTACATAAACCAAAATATCTTACACTTTTTCCACGTGACAATTTGTAAAATCAAGAATCTAATAAGTTTTCTCTCGTTATCATTTCTTTTTTATCTTCCTTAACTTGAAAAATATAATTAAGCTAAAATTTTATGATAATATAAATACAATTATATTTACTATAAGGAAATTTTCATATTATATATGATTTTGCAGATATAACGATTTCTATTTAATACATTACGTTGCAATAAATTTACCGTACGCTTCAACGTTACTCCCGTAAATTATATAAATTCCATTCATTTTTATGTTAAATTAAATGAATATTATTTTTACAAATAAATCTAGGAAAAATATAAAAAAAGGATTTTATTATACAGTACTTTTACAAAGTAGTTAACCGCTTATGCTACTGATAAGATAATTGCTGATTACTACCGATTATTATAATACTGACTATACTACCAAGTCAAGCTTGTAAGAGATAAGTGCATGATACGTTTCAATGGCTCGATGTCCCCATCGTTTCATTGTAATAAATGCAATCGGAATAAGTACAAGCGTACCTGTGACTCGAAATGCGTAGCAGATTGAACTGACATTTGGCGATTACTCAGTGCGGTTGTACTTGCTACGCACGTAGACAACGCGTTTTGCACGCGGGCAAAATGCACAAGTCATCTCATTAGCTAGTCATAGCCGAGCATGCCACTAAGAGTGCAAGTTTTGTTTTCTCAGTGGCTACGTTTCAAAAGGAACAAAAGCTTTTGTTTTTCGCGCATCATCGTGAATCTTTTATTTCATTTCATTTCATATTCTCGCAATTATTGCAAATTAATTTTAAGCAGCGTATTTGTATATCAATACAAAAATTGTATATAAATAGTATCATTTCTTGTAATGTTATAAATTATATATAGTTGTAAATAAAAGTCACTATTAATTTATTTATAGAAAATTTTGAAAGAGAAAACAAAAAAAAATAAGTTTTTTTTATATTTAATTTTGTGATATATATAAATAATTTTTTAATTCTGTAAAAATTATTTTCTATATTTAGATGACTGTCTTTCTGATAAATTTTCGATTATTTCTCTTGTCGAGTGATTTATGATATATTTTTAACTATTCGCGAATTAATTGCGAATATTTTTATCAACGATATATTTTTATTTTCAGTAGATTTTATGAGCCGTATAATGGAAACATCTTGAAATTTTAAATGGTATTATTAAGTGTTTTTTGACAAGATTACTTCGATAATACCTATGAAATTATGCAAAAGCATGTTCGATATTTAGCCGCCTGAACTATCCTCCAAGAGATACTCTGATTTGACTCACGGATATTTTTAAAATATTGGTGGACAGATTTTATTGCTTTATACAACGAGAGATTGATATTTCTAGACTTACAATTTTACATTTTATAGATCATAATTCTATACATAGATATATGTGCACATATGTACATATGTATGTATGTATATAGATATATAAAATTCACCGTGATTTTGTAATGGATATGAATTGTGCTCACGCTGCTTAACGGTCAGCCGCGAAATTCCGAAATCTATGAGCCGGAAATCTTTTTTTTTTTAACACTATTGGCCGATTGCTCGATTATAACTGTGTCATACCGTGACACATGACGATATTTTCGCGATTGTCGTTCAGTAACTTTGCAAGAAGTATCGCAGAAGTATGCACAGGTTAATAAGATGATGTACGAATAAAATTCGCCGTCAAATTTTATTTTAAAACTATAGCTCAATTCAAATTATGGGAAGCTAAGAAAACAGATTAACACGTCTATTTTAGCTTGTCTAAAATTTGAATCATACGATATTTTAAATATATTACATATCTTATAAGAACTGATCAATTATTGATTAATAATTAAATAAAAAAAATTGAATAAATAATTGAAAAGTTAAAGAATTGAAAAATTGATTTAAATATAATCTCCCCACATAATCTTAAAATCATATTCCTCAAATTCCCGAGAAAGTTAAATCCCATTATTGCATCATAATCTTTAAATTTCATTTTTTACAAATCACGATCGCTCTAACTTCGAAGTATGATTTAATAAAAGGATAAAAATTCTTCGAGAATTTTGCAATTTATTTCCATAAAGGCAATTTTGTCAATCCGATTTTATAGTATTATATACCAATCACAGTAATTATGTAACGTCGTTGGCGTCGAGTTTCCCCTTAAATAATTAATATGCGGTATCCACGGTTTTGTAAACAAATAATACTAGCAACATGTGAATTTTGGAAATTCCAGTTTTGATCAGCACTCACTTGATATTTTTACAGCCAGGCGATAACTTAATGACGTTTGCTGGCCAACTGGCGTCTAAAGGCAACTCCCGCAGATGCGGATGATATGTTTGGAATCTATCGATATCCAAGATCAAATTCTTGACGACGAAAAGTAGGCCAATTCATGTGCACGCAATACGCGTGATCGATGATATTTTTTGAATTCTCGCGTATATTCGATCAGTTGGTTACGTGTCTACGAGAAGCGATAATTTTCCCGTCGGCAAGAAGTGACTTGCATCACGTAGTGACTTGCAACACTTTATTGTATCAAGAAGAAAAAGGTTCAATAATTATTTGACACTTATATTATGCGATATAAAACTTAACGTTCTATCAAATTTCAAGATAATACAAATGAATATAAAATTTGCGTAAAATTAATAATACGCGCATCTCTTTCGGAAAGAAAGTACTGATGAGATAGAAGACCAGAAGAGTCTAAGAAACTATAAAAAAATAGATAAGAGTCTACTAGCGAATTATTAATTTAGAATTCTGATTTAATCTACTCTCCTCAATTAAATTCTATGGCAGTATAATTAATCACAACAATCACATTTTTTAAAAGGAATTGTTGCATTAGATGATAATGTCTTCAAATAATTTTTTGTATCACAAATAGTCTGAATATTACATTTACCATTCAAAGAGGATAGAGACATTGCTTTTGGGTTTTACTTGTGTTTCTCATTTCCTAGATATCGATAGACTCGATAACGCGACACGGCGGTGCGACCATAGAATGGATCGTACATTCTACTTATAGCACACGGCGAGCGAACACGCACGCACGCTCGCACGTACGCACGCACGCATGATGTCCAGCGAGTCGCAATCAGTGCACATGCGTCCACACTTTCTCACGCGTATGCGTGCGTGCAAGCACGCTTGGCTCCACTCGGTAAAGTTCTAAAATAAGCCGCGAATATAGGCCGTCGAAGCACTTCATCTGTCCGTCGGAACTCCATGCGCACCGTTTATCATACCTGCCTTATCAAGGAAGGAAAGAATTCTTCTTTTTAATTTCTCGCGTGAGAGAACGATTTGTGACTTGATGAGATAGTCGTGTGAAGTAAAATTTGATAAGGAAAAATTATTTTTTAAATATGAGACTCTATTTCTTTTCACATCTCCATCTTGTAACTTTTCGTTAAAGAATGATTAAGGAATGACAAAATATTATTCGTGTAATGCAAATCTTTTAAAAATCCGCGTATCATCTCCGAATATACACGAGAAAATTGTTATGTTCTTTAATTTTACATACATTATCAGTTTTAATTTTTCTCATCGATTCATTGTTCACAAGGTGCGCAGAGAGTATTCTGTAGTTGATATTAAAAGGGAAACTTTCAAACAATACTTCTATTTCAGATACTAGTCTTGAATCTAAAAATATGCATCTTAAAATATATGTCTTAAAATACGTTCACAATTGATTTCTGATTTATATCACTATTCCGTTTAATGGCCTATTTTATTATTTTACACGATGAAATGATTATGTGACAAGTGTGTGATGGTCGAGAGTATATCGATCGTCTATCGCGAGCCATTAGAGTTGTAGAAACATATCTCTCAAGGTCGCTTCGAATGTATGTGACAGCATGTATGCAGATGGATCGACATCGGACACACGTGCCTGTACGCAATATGTACGTATGCGACGTAAGTGATGACGTGTATGACGAATTAGACTAATCTCGCAGTTAATTAGTCAAGCAGATACGGAAGAACGAACCTCTCTTCGCGGGAGGTAAAACCTTTATTTTAGATTATCAGTATTTTTCCAAGTGGCTCACGAAATGTGCATGTAATGTGCTGACAAATAATCTCAACGATTCAACCAAACATACGATTCGTAGTTTCAAGGATTTGAGAATTAATTTCCATAATATTGTAATAGCGAATAGATATCGTACGTCGCATTTTACATTCTTTCACATCGAATTCAAATCTTGCTAATTGTATATCTAAACAAATTACATATATAAAATTGTTCTTTAAAAAGTTATTATTATTAATAATCACGAAATAATCACGTTTTTATTATAAATAAATAATAATTATAATCGAATTAATTGCATTTTAATTAATTCAAAAATAAGAATCATGATTAGAAAATTTTAAGTAAATTTTGTAATATTTAGAAGTAATTGGAAATTATGAATTTTTTGTAAGAAAAAATAGAAATTTCTAGAATTCTACTCGCGATTGAAGATCATATTTAGACCGCTACATTAGACGAGTGTAAGTAATCGTTTATAATGTGAAATTTAAATAACATAGATGGAAAGACTTCCAGCAATCGTCGTCGTTGCAAAATCTGGCTTTGGGACTGGAATTGCTCGCGTCTTTCTCCCCTCATCGGACAGAGAGGAATTAGGTGGGAAATTATTTAAATTATTCCTTTCCAATGGGTGACAGGTCGTCGGTGGTGGCGGCACGGGGTCGTGAAGGTGATGGAGCGAGGGRTAAGCGCGGCGGCGGCGCCGTCGCCGCCAAGGAGGACCACTTAATAAAGAGCCGCTGACAGCGTGACAGTAAAGTAACTTCGTTCGCCGGAATTTAAAATTAGATTCATAAAAATTATTCTAATAGATTCTCTTGCTAGCTGGCTGGCGGAGTCGCCGCTCAGGGCAAATGAGGCAAATTCGATTTGACACGCGGGCCGTTCCCGCATTCTTCTTCTGTTCTTCCACGACTTCTTGTCTCTCCTTCTTTCTCTCCATCGTCACCTTCCTTTTCTTCTTTCTCTTTTGCATCTTTCTCCTCGATGGCCTTGTCTTTCAGTTACCTCGAGGTTCATCTCGCGAAAGGAGCGCAGCTGGAGCGAGTAGGACGAGTTATGCAAATGCCAACAATAACCGAACGTCAATCAGGGAGAAAGTTAACTTCCGGGGATATGGCTGCTGGTTCGCTTCTCCTTCTCGTTTTCTTCTTCTTCTTCGCCTTCTTCTCGAAGAAAAGGAGGTCCGAAGAAAGCGGTGCGAATAAGTGTCCCCGTCTATATAAATTAAGAGAAACCGATGACGGGGCTGCCGCGCGAGGACGAGCTCGTTCTTCGCGGCACTGACAGTCGGAGGACGGGTCCTTCGAATGTAATTTAAAGTTTGTCGGGCCAGAATTCTCCGTGCGAAGGGCACAAATGACCTCGTCTTAAAGCGGTGGTTTCTGCGTTTCGCCTGACCTCCATCTTGGATGTCGCCATAACGCGACAATATTATAGACTTATTTGATACTAATACAAGATGATAAACTTCATCGTTTAGCATCGTTGACGAGCAAGTTAATAATTGTTATAAAAATGTATCATTTGTATCATATTTCTATATTATATAATAACACAATCTAATAATTATAAACAAATTAAGAAGTTATGGGGATTTTAAATAATAATTTAAAGTTTAGAAAATTTTTTGAAAGTCAATTAGTTAAAATTTAACTAATTTTTATTTAATCAAAAATTTTTATTTTTTAATATATTTTTCATAAATTTTATATTTATTTTAATTTTGATTTATATTATGTGGAATCAAATGTGAAAAATATTAGATATATAGTAATCATATAAAATATATTTTCAATGGAATTATTGCGAAATATTTGCTATTGTATAAATTGTGATATACTGTTTTACTTGATCTTTTTAGCTGCGATAACGAAGTGAAACTGGATTAGCACACCAGATCGCAATTACACGCGAGAATATTTAGCACATAGTCGAGAAGATTCGGATCTCAGTTTTCATGGTGTTTGAAACGGGGCTGCGAATAACCGGCATAATCAGTGCAGAAATTAAGCCAATTAGTATGAAGATAGTGGCCAGTCGTTGCGGGGATCAAATGAAGGAAAGGGGTAATGTAAGCATACTCAAGCGAGTTCTCTTCTCTCGTACCATTTAGATCTGAAAATAAAAGCCGCGTGCTTTGTGCTTTATGAAACACTCGCGCGACTCGACTGTACCTTTCAACCACGATGCGAAATCTACGGTAAATCGCGATGTCTCCGTATATGTGCGCTAATTTATTAAAAATTTCGCAAAGCAGTGCTCTCTCATTTGGGAGTTCGTTTTATCTTCCAAATCTGCTAAGTGTTGTAACGTTTTTAGCTATTTTGATTTGGTACGAACAATTTAAATTAATATCACATTAAATACTATTCGCGAACAAAACGCGAGTTAAGCCCCATATTTCGCGGGGTACGCTCGCAAATTATACTCACTCGACCCCGATACGAAATTCGCACAGAGTTATGACGTCGCGCTCGGTATACGTGCTAATTAACATTACATTTATGCAGAAGAGCCCCATCGTGGAAAATAATATCCAAAACGTAACGTTGACGCTAAAGAACAGCATATCACATCTTTCTCGTAGAGTTTCCCAGAGAATTATTTTACTAGTTATTTCTTACCCAAATATGTAAGCACGATTAAAATAACAAAAGTTTTAACAGCAACAAAATTTATTTGATTTGCTTTGATTTTGTTTAATATTGGTGTTTAATTCCTCTCATATTATGATGTTATGCAAAATTAACTATTAACTGCGTTTGAATCGTCGCTCTAATCTATCATTTAGCTAACCATTTTGCTTTTATCCAAAACGATACATTCACGATATAATACACTTAAATCACTACTACTCAATCGATTTTATCTACAATGGTGATCTATATTTTCTTCAAACAATTTTTTATATATATAGCTCACGAATATTTCCTTCACTTATAATTTTAAATTATTTTTATCTTTTCTTATTTAAAGGAAAGACAATATTTAATTCTCGTTATGTTTCTCGCAAATAATTTATACGGATTTTGTTATATTATCATGAATCTATAATGTCAATAAATATCACAAAATTTTTGCCCACCATTATACACATCATTGCGAACCGGACGGCTCGAATAAGAAGGAATCGCGAAGCGCATCCTTCCGATATCCCGTGCCATGAATCCAAACTTTACAAACCATGTACACAAGCGCCGATTTATAACGCTCCACGGAATGATCGCGACAGCAATAGGAAGCTCGAATCGCCGGGTGTCCATCGCCGGGACCGTCCGCTGTATTTCCGGTGCGGGAAAGTAGCCTGTTGGCAGCGTCGTCGACGCACGATCCACCGTCCACTCCTGTTCTCGCCCCGCGAGACCGACCGCGGCTTCTTGCCAAAGTCAGGGGAAGATTCTTTCCGCGTAATCTCGTACGGCCAAAAAGAGCGAAGACGCACGCCTTGCGCTCGTTATGATGTCCACACATAATTTCAAAACATATTTGCCGCATGCGAAATTGATCTACTCGCATCCTAACATCTAATTTCTCTCGGATCAGATGGATCGTTACCGAAAAATGAATCCTTTCCATTTAGATAATATAGACGCGTATACTCGTGTACGTGCGTTTTACGAAGCTTTGAATATAATGACAATCAATATTTCGTAATATTTATGGACATTATATGTTCATGATAAGGTGATATACGCACCAAAATTCAGACTTAACAAGCGATTTCAAGATAGATAGGAAAATAACATCCACAATATAACCAATATAATAAAAAAAAATTTTGGATTATATGTTTATTTAATTCTCATTAAATTAACGTCAAACGTGATCTTTTCTAACTAAATAAATCTCAGAGTCAAATTGACGTACTGAGTGTTAAGGATGGCGTTAAACTGAGGTGAGAATTCCGGCCAGAGGTTCTTATTCTGCCACAGACTACTCGAGATATTCGGCTTGAGTGCGGGTGCGCCTCCGACTTTCCTGTACCTTGTGTACGGGCGAGGTGTAAAGCCAGCTACTCTCGGCAGTGGTATCAGTGGGCACTTGTTGCTCTTCTGGCAAACCCCGTGAGTGTTTACACGCTAAATAAGTGTACACAACACCGTTACGACGGCGATCACGCTCCTCCGTCTCGGCAACGCTTTTAGTGTACCTATACACCGATGTGTTCGTGTGTCGTGTCTTTTGTGCGTGTATACATGCGATGTCCCGGCCACGATTATCGCATTTCCTTTTGATCGAAGGACATTCCGGCGAATTTAATGTTGATCTCATCGCGAAATTCGGAAAATTCAATTTATAACATGCATATTGTTTTATTTATAAATCCTTATATACAATATAGTTAATATATATTTGCATATGTTTTATATATGAGATTTTATCTTTTGTTTTATCATTTTTATTCTTTTCTTCATTCTATTTTTTGGAAAATCTTATCAGATCTGATTTTTTTGTCAATGATAATGAGATGATTTACGCATTATTATGTTATGTAAAATCATCCTTTGTTACATCATATTATAGTAGCGTGAAAATTATTGATTTTCTACAATTAATGTAAAAGAATGAGAATTGTCTGATTACGTAATTTGCGTTGTAATTTGATTTATGCAACTGAGACTTAAATGATGCGTTTCATTGAAGCATATGATACCGATTACCTACGTTTGTAATATACGATAGCATGCTGTTTATGTTTTCTCTGATAATTTTCATATATGTATATACATATAATATATATACGGTGAAAATTTCACGTTTTATCATACTTGTCATTAAACAAATGGATAATACTTTCTAAATCAACAAGTAAAAACGAAAACATAAAACAACACAGATCTACAAATGAACAGTTTTATTGAGGTTATTATTTATAATATAACGTAAAAAAGAAGCTTATATTACTTATATGAAAATAGTATATATATATATATATATAGATATATATAAAATAGTATATCTCCAGGATAGTATATCTCTACATTTAATCTCTTGGCAAAACTATATATTCAGTGTACGAAAATTCATTGGAATGTCACTGTCACCCTGACGCTTTTACATGTGCGTGATACGCAGAAAGACACGCGCTAGAGGAAGAGGGGAAAGAGTATACGATCTGATGCCGCGAGATGAGGTATCGCGGGATGAATGGGCACGCAACAAGCTATATGCTGAATGTGCCAAATTGAGGGGAGTCATTTGTTTGACACTCCGCCACAGTTACGACGCGTGACAGCTCTTTCTCCCTATCTCTCTCTCTCTTTCTCTCTCTCTCTCTCTCTCTCTCTCTCTCTCTCTCTCTCTCCTAATCCCCTTTTTTGCGTCTACCCTCGTAATTGTACCACGAACAATCGGAGCGCGCCTCTCTCAATGATTGGCAGATATCAATGACGGTCGATTCCTCTCTTCCCTCTCCCTTTGTCTTTTTGAGAGATGATCGGTGGTGCTTCGAAACATGCGAATTGACAGGAATGTTTGCATATAATTTGCACATATCATTTTTATATAGCATTTTTATATAGCCCAATATATAATTTTTATTTCAACATTGAATTTGATTAAACAATAGTTCTTTTATACTTAAATATCCAATGAAGAAAATTTGATTTGTACAAGAATTACATAAAATGAAATCATATCTTTCCTTAATTTTTATCAAAATTAAAAAAAGCCTTAAGTTTTTTATTATGCAGCTACAAATTAGAGTGATTATTTTTTCTAAAATTAGTCCTCATTGCTGTTTATTCATTGCTGGTCTCTTTTTAATTGTTTTTATTAGTTTTAAATAGTTTCTAAAATGAAGTCCATACACACATTCCATGATTTGAATATATTATGAGATAGTATTTTCACACAAAATTAAATTATTTTTAATGTATTTCTTGATTATTTTACCTATTTTGAATCATTTCGTATTATTCTTATACTATTATTTAGAAAAATGTTTAATTGTCAGCAAAGTCAAAGATAGCTTGAACATATACGTTGTGATAAAAAGTAGAGTTATGTTTGAAACGTCTAAATAGATATCAGATATAATATTGCTTAAAAATTGGCCATCACATGCAGATATGCTTATAAATTATCCCGATCTTGAAAGGGGATGTTGACATAAAGCAGCGTCGAAAGTAGGTCAGACGTATAATTATCTCTTGCGACGAAACACAGCCTCACAGAAATCTTACCCTTTAATTACGGTCGCCTGGAAACTTAACCGAGCGTGTGAAGACTTGTAATTTATAACTTATAACTTAAGTACGCTCGATGTCTTCGAGAAATTTATCGCACTCGCGCGCGCGCGTAGTCGCACGCTTAATAGCAAACTTCGAGCGTACCTTTGCCTTATTATATCTCACCTCACCTCACTTAACGAACCTCCGTAAGTACGCCTGAAGTAGTGGTGGATATGCATAAATCGAACTGCATTAATCGACTTGCCCAACTCAATTTTCATATTAACATTCTTCTTTCATTTTTTGATTTACAATTAAGAATTATATCTTTATGCGTCACTTATGCAATATAAATTTGCAATAGCGTAATGTTTGTTAAAATTGTACTTCTACAATTATAGTTTATAATTATTGTTGTGATGAGGCAAAGAATTATTAGTTTGTGATAAAAAACGGTATCACGATAGATATCATAATAAGAGCCAGTAAAAAAACAATCAAGTAATGACGATTATAATACATATTGATATGATTTTCTACTATTTCTCACATTTTATTATCACAAATTGCACGTCAAATTTGCCGAGAGATCGCCCGTAATCGATCTTTAATTGATATCCTTTTGATGACCACATCAGAAGCGTCTGGTGTAAAAGCATTTTGCGCGAATGATAATTACAATATCATTTGCGGATATACGTATAAATAGAAATTCTCGTTTATCTTTCAATACTTTTAATCAAATTATCATAGGATGAGTGAATATTCGAGATATCTGGATCATATCTGGATTCAAGATCTTGCAAACTCATCCTAAAAATATGACAGAGATAGTAATACGCTATCGATTATTTTATGCGTTTATTTGAACCGTATGAAATTTACAGAAACTTCTGAGAAAAGGAATTTGCAGATTTAAATTCTGAAAATTTAGAAACTTCAGAGATTCGGATATTAAAGAAAGATTTGAAAATTTAAAAAAATTTATAAAAATATATATATTGATGTTTGATAAATTGAAGAGTATCTGAAGATCTGAAGAAGTCATATTAAGTTTATTGCAAATGTCATACGAATCTGCATCATACGCAACATCTCGTTTAATCGGTTAGCACCCTCGGAGTTTCGAGAGCAACGCGTGAAATCGTTAATTCTGATAAAGTGCACGACACGTTACGGCCTTATCAAGTTGCGCTTTTGCGCGCCCGCTCGACAGGTATTATCGATTATGTGATCGCGCGCGATAAAGTCACGGCGACGACGAATCTCTCCGGGCGTTAATTCTCCCCCGACTGTTGCGCCAAGTGAACTTCCGCGCTGCCGCTCCCTTCGTCTAGGTAAATCAGCGACGGGTAACGTCTGCGACCATTATCGGAGGCAGCATATAGGAAGGAAGGAAGGAAGGAAGGACGGATGGACCTCGAGGACATATGTCCTCGCGGGAAGGATCGGAGATTAGCGGCGCCTCAGGATCACTGGAGCAGCATGATCCGATGCGAGGCGCGCTCGCTCGATCGCGCGTTCAGTGGCCTTGAAATAATTACATCGGCTCCCCCGTCGTCGCCGCTTCTAAGCGACACTTGCTCTCGTTCCCTTAATGACGCGTTTTGCGACGTCATCTGGAATGCCTTCTCGATGGAGGTAACGCGAGGTTTCCTTTTGATACCGCCGGAAAGACGGAGGCGCGCTTGTGATTTCGAATAGAACACGTCGGGACATGTTGAGTTTTACACAAAAGACTTGATATAAAGAAGATGAAATATTTCGGAAACACAATTTTCTGTAAAAAATGCTACAAAGTAATTGAAAATATTATAAAATGTGTCGAAGATGCAATAAATTTACAATAAAAATAGTTCTGATAAATTGCAATAACTTTATCTGCGATATCTTTGGAAAATATTTACTTTTTTATTTAAAAAAATTTTCTTCATACTCCATATTGAATTTTTTCCACTTGAAACAAATTTTTTAAATTTACGTATACATATATGTCAATAGACAGTACGTCCCAAAATAATCGGAGAAAATAACGAAAGAATAATAGATTCGATTGACGTTTGTTTATATATCCGATTAATCGCTTATTGACAGTTGCGATCGAATATGAAAGCGCTTAATTGGCCAATGAATTGTCAATGAACGTCCACTTCAGATACTTTAATATCTCGAGAGAGGCACAATTTTTACGAGAAAGAGAGTCAAGAAAGAGATCGGGGTAACATCGGGGGACACAATGAAATAGGATAGGTCATAGTGGAGGAAAGTATGCAACGGATGCCTCCGGCTTCCGGGACAACCTGCTCTAGTCTACATTCTCAGAAGGGTAAACAACCCCGGCGTTTGTTTACCTATTCACTCGCTCGCTCTCTCACTTTTAAAGCTTTTCAAACGGTATTCAAGCTCATAGCTCCTTAAAGCATCTGCATTGCACCGCAAGAAAATGCGTATGCTTTAACTGACTTTCTGTCACTTCTGGTTTTACATTGCATATTTCTTTCATTATTATAGATTAGCTAATAGTAAAAAAATTTCTCTAAACTCGTAACACTATTAGATGCTCCAGTATCCAGCTCCTTCGATTTGATTTCCGATTAATCTTGATTTTATTTTCACGACAGTTTTTTTTAGTGAATTATATTATTAATTTGATTATCATACTTGAAATATGTTTCAAAGTCATTAAAGTTATTTCTGAAAAATCGCTACAAAATTCTTCGCTGTACGCGCCCGAATGAATTCAATATGTCAATAATATATATATTTTTTATATTTATATATTTAAGATGTTATGTATTTCTTTTTAATGAATGATAAACTAATACTCTAATAGGAATCTTACATGGTCAATAATATTGTCAGTATTATTATAAATACTAACAATATTATTGGTTGTGTAAGGTCTATATGATGTAACAATATTAGACATAACAACTATAATACTTCAAATGCTTATTCTATTTAATAAAATTTTGATAATTTTCTACGTATCTCTCTCAATTTCCAACATTATCAATTTGTCTTTTTAACGACAAAATCAAATTCAGTGTGTTAGAGATGACATATTATTTGGAGCCGGATATAATTCTTGCTAGGCAATGAAAATACATGAAATCTTAGAAATCGAGAACCACGGGAGAAATGATATATCTGCTCACCCTCGTCCGAGAGAAGACTGTCATGGCAACAACGATCCATCCGCCTGCCTATCCGCGCCTTCTCTCACTATCCCGTTTCTCGCGCATTTTCCGGCCACTCTGTCTCGTTTCCATTCGTTTCTTCCTCGTTTTCTCTTTCCCGCCCGTCCATTCACCCACCCACCTGCCAGGAAATTAAAGTGCTTCGTCCGATTTCTGAGAGTACTCCAGATTAGTACCGTTCGTTAGGTGAGAGTGCGTATTTCAGAAATAATGCAAGTATGACATTGCGAGAATATCGGATTACTCTTTATTTTGATATACGTATGTAAGTAGATTTTGATATTTTATATATATATATATATAAAATATATATAAAATTAATTAAAAATTGTTATTTGCCTAAAGTTGATTTTATCGATATTAATATATAAATAAAATCTATGAATTTTGTATCAGATTATAAATCATGAAAATTAATTGTATTTTTAATAAATTTTAAGAGATAAATAAAAGGAAGGTTATTTTTCTAGTATATAATTAAATGACATATATTATTTTTTGTTTTCAACAATTTCTTCTTACTGACAATTACCTTATTATTTCATCTCTATCAAAAATTCATCGCGACAAATATATCTCCGTAATAAATACGCATTATCGGTTGACCTGATATTTGGTTCAGCACAGCGGGATAGTGCTCTTGATTAAACTAACCGGTGAAACGTATAGTCACTTCTTTTCGAGCGATGGTAATTTTCGCAAAGAGATCTCTCAATTGCGTAATTTTCCACATACATTAATGGGATACGATTTCAGTTGCACTATCATTCTCAACATCGCTGAAATGCGTTCCGAGGGTGCAATCGTATCTCTACCAACGTAATGTAAATTTATGAGTCCGATATCGAGTTACCGCGATTGCGAGAAATCACGTACGTTGCACTAACATCGCCGATAGAACATTCTTACAAAAGAATTCGCGGACGATGCACCCTTCGCCTCGACTGAAATTCCTTTTTACTCGTAAAACTCACGTTTCTTCGCTCGAATATGAGCGATGGCGCAAGAGTGACTAAGGATGACACGGCCGATGAATTCGCCTGAAACGCATGAATAAGCGACTGATTCGTTCGATTTATAAGACCCCGCTTCAAAATTAATCGCATGACCTTGCCATGCACGCTGCAAGTATTCGGTCATGCGTGTAATGTTATTTTAATAAAATTTATTCGATGTGCTAGAAGCGCACTATACAATCACGCGCGAAATTTTAACTATATTTTATATTATATAAGATATTGTATAAAAAAATCTTTTTCTTTCTCGGATGATTTAAAGAAATTTAAGGAACGCTGATTGAAACTTTACATATTAATTAAGTAATCTTCCCCAATTGTAATTAATATCTCGACTTTGTTCAACCAAATTCCCAGCGATTTAGCTTTAGTTTTATTCAAAATAGTTTTATAACACTCAAGCTCTTTCGAGCAGTTATTAAACCGAAGTACACTGGATCTGTCGATTCATTCGTTTTTGCTGGATTTATGTCGGGCAGATAGGACACGTCGCGTTTGGGGAAAAAGTTTCTAGATAAATGTCGTTGCGCAGTATGCGTTCGGTTCTGCAGTCGATCATCGCGGAATCACGATAATCGAGTTGAAAACGATAATGCTCGTGCACTTCGCCGGCGTCGTTCATGAGGATTGTAAAACGAAATGCAATCAGGCCGCTCGATAGTTTTGATGGTTTCACCGTCGTAAAGCAACTTTTACGGTAGTCTAATATTGATGTGTTTAAATTTTAGAGCGAATTTCAATCCCTCTACAACTCTTTTTCTATCCCTCCTTCTACGTTCATCTCATCTAAAATATATCGGTAATTCTCACAACCGTATTTAAACTATATGCGAAATTGATTATTATTAAGCATATAAAAATTATTTTTTTTTTACCATAATAGAAAGATAAAGTCATTAACATTTTCAGACCTAAAATCGACGAAAACACATTTTTATTTCATGCTATAAAAATGGATCTCTGCGAGTGAGAAACGAATCGGAATTAAATTTTGCAACTTCTTAACAAAGTTCAGTTTCATATTCAAAATATTTTTGAAGAATAATTATTAAAGCCATATTGTTAAACGGAATGATAACTATTCACTTTGGAATGATTACTACTTATTAAAAACGTATCCTACGCTTTTTCGTTTCGGAGAGGCGACCGGCGTACATGAAATTTTTATCAGTCGCCTGATTATCCATTCGATGACATCGGGCAATGGCTTTCGAATGATATTTTTTGCCCGCCAGATCTAGCTATGGTAACTATTAATCGTCTAGTCGCTACCTCTCGCGTGACATTAAAATTCCAGTCGAACGTCATGCCGCGGTATGAAACATTCATCTGGTAAGATAAAGAAACGCGGTCACTCGAGACGCTCGCTCTTGACAGGTCATGAGGTTAAAGTTCAGAGAAATCACGGAAAGACGTAGATGCTCGCAAACGATGCTCGCAAACGTCCCTGTGCCGGGACAAGCTAATTATGAGTAATAGAGCGCTAGGATCAGGGGGTTGGACCGGAGATTGGATCGAGTTCGGGAGAAATAAAGGTTCCTGACGTCGTCCTGTAACGTGTAGGCCCGCGATTGGGGTGAGGACATTAGGAATGAGTTGGTGGCGGCGCGTCGACGGCGCGAGGACTAAAACTGTCAGCCTTGACAAATCTACGAGCGACGTCCTAATAAATTCAATTAAACAATTATATCCTCTCCCCGTCTGTGCTCGCGCGAGGAGGGCGAGGTCGAAGGAAGAAGGGGGAGAACCATTTCTGAAGTTTATAGCCGGTCTCAGATCAAGCGTGGCGCGCGGCCCGGGGGATGTCCTGGAGGGCGGTTCGTCTTAATATAAAGCGAGTTGGTAAGTTTGGTACTACCAGCCAGCTAACTTATAATGCGATTTGTTTAATCGGCGCCAACTACTTTGTTCCGCCCAGCGTTTTCCGTCGTTATCCTTTAAGAAGGACGCGGAGCCACGAAAGAAGGAGCTCCTTTCTTCCCACCCTCATTCTTCCGAGGTTCGAGTACTCGTGCTATCTCTTGTAACGACATGTAGTATCCAACTTCCCCTTGATGTTGACGTCTCTTGCTCCGGAATTCCAAAGATAGAGCATTAACGATTTGATCATCGTGCTTCTTAGAATTTTGTACTAGGGTTTGAAAGACCTCTAATATCTTCTCGTAATTTGTTATGACAACGTAAAATATTTTATGTATTAATCATATTAAATAAAAAATATTTTTATTTGAGATTTACTGAGAAATTTCTGAAGCTTGAATAAAGATATTTTTCACAATAAAAATAATTTTATAACATAAAAATATATACAATAATAAATTCAACTATAAGTGACCTATATAAATAAGTCAAGAACAGTTAACATAAAAATATATATACATGGTTTATACAATATAAATCTTTCCTTTTTCTCTTCCGAGAATGAAAAAAATAAGAAAATGAATTTTTTAAAACTCAGTACACTTAATAATTATATGAAAAAAACATAGACTTTTAATTTACTAAGTCAATTTCTGAAAAATAGTGCAATCAACGTCATTTTACGTCATTCTTTGAAGAAAATGAGACATCATACGTACAAATATAGGAAATCCTCTGTTCTGCTTTCCAACCACCAAATGACATTAATTGATTTACTCGGAAAGTGATATGCGTCAAATTTTAGAGATTTTACCGAAATAAATTACATAGCATTAACTAGTACCTGCATCTCTTTGAATTCATTATAACTCTCAAAATATAACTTGAGTGACCTATTTCGTAAGTATACATATCGCTCATTTGTTACAACGACATAACTCAAAAATTGTTATTTTTTTAGTTGCTTGCAAAAAAAAGGAAACATAAAGAAAAAAAATTTATTTTTATTCCTCTATAATTAATTATTATACCAAAATTGCATTTCAAAATTAATATAGTTTTAATCATTCGAAATATTCAAATTTATTTTCGAAAAAACTTTGTTTTTTGAGTTGCATCATTGTTGTACAAATGAACGATATGTATTAATTATATCTATACGTTATATAAAAGTAATATTAATATATCTGGTCTCTCTTTGAAACTCCTCCACGTCTATGTGTTATTATTAATTTTGCCAATATAATAGAAATATTTATTAAAAATAAGTATAAAAATATACTAAGTATGTGCAACATTAAGAGCTAAAAATTTAATTCAAATAAATATTTATTAGAATTAAATCTATGTAGTAACTAGCAGTACCATTTAATTCAAATAAATATTTATTAGAATTAAATCTATGTAGTAACTAGCAGTACCATTAGAATTTTTAGAATTGACTCACTAACTAATAGAATTATTGCATTTATTTAATTTTATTAAAAATATCGCCTAGATAGGTAAGCTAAATTTGAATACTAGGACGGATTTGAACAATTTAAAAATTGTGCACTAAAACAAAAAGTTTCCAACCTTTTATTTTTTGAAAGAGATGTATCCCTATGGTAAACACAAGAAATGCTAAAACTTTTTAGTAGCGCAAGATGTGCAAATTGTTCACGTATGATCCAATGTGTAACTCTTTCTCCTCTGATATTTTTAGCTTGTCGTTGTTAAAATAAAAAATCACCCGTATATGAAAACGAAGAATCTCAGTAAATCTCTGTAAAAAAGTAGATTCATCTAACAATTTTGTCAATAAGACTATAATAAAACATGTGTTTTTGCCAAATTTAACCTCACACGCATCATCTACATTTCATCACGTCAATCCTGCCACTCAATTTCTGTAAAATTCGCGAAAAATATGTAATCTTGACTGTACGCGATTAAGTTTACCAAAGACGCACGTTCGCGAAGTAGATCTTTCGTGATTCTTCACGACAACGTTTTTCCTATCTTCTTTCTCATCGTCCTTCGCCGAGGACCGGAAAGGAGCTCGTAGCTCTTCCTCCGGGGACACCCCTGCAACTGAGACCGGAGCAGCTTCGTCCTCGTTACGCGGATTAATAGACACTTTACGTCCCTTTCGGACAATCTGGGAAATTAGCGTCGGCCGAGCGTAACTCATTCATGGGTAGTTAACGACGGATAGCCGGGGCTTCGCCGGACTTAATACGCGAGTCATAAGTCGTGAAGTTCTTGCGCGAAGGCAGGCGCCCGGCCACCGAAAAGAAGACGTCAGGACAAAGGAAAAGAAGGAGAAAGAGGGTGGAAAGAGGTTAGACAGCGGAGGAAGAGGTTGGGAGCGGAAAAGAAGGAAGCCGGGAAGAAAAAGAAGGTCGCGGGAGATGGTGGATGACAGGAACGAAGGGGTGGGTAGCGAGGGGTGGTTGGCGGTGGAAAGTGGCGGCGGTACCAGGGTGTGCTCGGAGGTGGAAGAGGTGGAGGAAGAATATGCGGCTGCAAGAAAGAGCCGTCCAATATTTCAGCGTGGGACGATCGCGCGACTGAGCGACCGGGCGACCACTTGAAATATCTTGTCGCCGGGCGAAAACTTTTGGGCACCGGCAGCCACTGAAACATGCTGACGTAACGTATATAGAACCACGGGGCAGGCAAGGGGAGAACTCGAAGCTGTCGAGTCGAGTCGAATCGAAAAGTGTCGTGATTTGCCCGACTCGCGACTGACTCGTTCTACTTCGCGAATGCAAGATGCATTACGTTGTCCTTGCGGTCACACCCGTGATTTTTTTGTGTTTCGTGTTTCGGAAGTTGAATAATTGAAAGAGCTTATAAAATATGGAGCTGACAATTGAGTTTTTTATAAATATTAGAACGACGGTAGATTTCATAAATTAAATTTATTACATAGATTTTTCACAAATTAAATTTACTACATAGATGTTGTATACATTACATATGAAATTTATGATTTTATAGAAAGAACTTTTAATTAACACTACTTTTGTTTGATTGTTGAACTCAATGTAATATTTATATACGAATAATGTATGTCCAAAGAGTTGTGCAGTTTTGCGGTAATCGAGTATAAAAGATCATATCACGCTAATGACATTATGGCGAACCAATTTTCTACAAACTGATTTGGACTGTCTCAAATAAAATATTCATGGGCTAATTAAGAGTAAGTGTTCTCAAATATATATGTCGACAATAATACGTCGACAAATCAGAGGTTTAAACGTATAGCAAGTGCCCGCTTTGATGCCAAATTACGTCGCGAATTCAGTTACCGTAATAAAGATAATTAAACGTCAAGATTTAGTAAAACAAGGCGAAAAGTAATTAAGTAAGTTACGTAAAGTAATTAAGTAAAGTGAAATATACATTCAGATCTTTATGATACAAAATATTCGACATGTCCAGTAGATTTTTCATTAAATTAAACAAGTTACATAAACGCAATCAGATTTATATCAAATACTTATGCGATAAATGCGACAACTAGTATGATTGAAACAAGATAAAATTGTACTTCGTAATATGCTATTTAGCGTATGCATAAAATTTGCATAACACGCAAATCTCAACTTAGATGCGCGATTAAAATATTACTTTTCCTAACGGCATAGAAGAATTGTGTTTTAATCGAGCGGCATTTTCAGATTTCTAATGACGTGGAAAAATCTGATGGCCGTTGCAATATCTTTCATAGAACGTCCTTTTATAGATTCTCTGCGTTTTTTCTCAAGAAGCTCAGGATATCGATTTTTCATAGAAAAGATATAATTAAAAATTATTAATCTTTGTTATTTTATGATAAGATATTCTTCTAGTCAAGTTTTAATTAATTTTTTGGGAGAAAATACTCCTTGAAAATAATTGAAAAGTATTTACTATTTGTGTATAATTTGAAAATTTAGTTTGTCTAAATCTTGTAATTTCCATTTTAATTATAAGATTTTTGTTAAGAGAGAAATTTATTTTAGAATCATGAATCTTAGCATGATACCGCCTTCTGTATGCTATTTCTTCTCTATGCTATTTCTTCTATCTTCTCGTATTTGCAAGGAGCCGAAATCTCTCTCCGGCTATGCTAAAATCGATAATCGGTGTGAAACGACGCCGTTCATCGCGAACAAGCGCGTTGAAGTCGCGGCAATATTCTTTCAGAGCGCCTAATTTAATTTTATGACACAAAGGCGATTCGACGTCAGTGGATATAAACTTTAACTATCGCCGAATCATGGACATAGGTCGAAGGTCATACGAAAAAAGGTTAAACGTCACTGTCTCGACCAAGGTCGATAGATTAGATATATTATCAATTGCAAATTCTTAGTCAATATAACAAGAAAAATAATATTTAAGAAAAATAATATTTATTTGAAATATGATTAATATTTATAGAATTATGTATATCAGTGAAAAATAAAGCAATTTATCAAAAATCAAAGTTTCAGTTTAACTTACACTTAATTAGATAATTAAAACTTATTTTTATTTAAATAAATTTTAAATGAATTGATTAATTTAAAAAAATTTTACGTATCAACTTTTACCGAAATGATTTACATCTTATAAAAGTTCTTAACAAAATTTCTATTTAAATTCTAGTGAAAATTGCAATATGTGATGGTTTGCCTACTTGTCATTTCTAAGAATATTAAAAATATTCAATTTATCGATAAAAAATTGATATAAATTTTTTACAAATCAATTTCCTATATCTTGATCTACAAACAAAAGATCATAATGTTCTTTCGGATCACCCGATATGATCGATTCGAGCCGCATTCCCCGGTAACGGCGCGATCGAGTAGTTCCGTTCGTCTTGCAGAAGACGAAGACAGCCAGCTAGCCAGCCGGTTGGGCCGTTGTGCTGGGGGTTGAAGTGGAACTGAGCCGTACACGGGGTGTGCGGGACGACGGCGCCGGAACGGCGCGCCGCGGCGCCACGTGGCCAACCCTCCCACCCGCCGCTATCTTGCCACGTACCCTCCTTCAGCGCACCGACACGCGTCTTTCGCCCTCTTGCACCAATGAACCCGCCGTTTCCCCTCTGTGCCACTCGACAGGCTAACCCTCCTCGTTCTTCTTTTCCCTCTTTCCGCACCCTCTTTCTCTCCGCCATCCCGTTTCTTCGGTAGCCGACTGTCTCTTTATCTGGATTCGAATTGTCGCGTATCTCTAGTAAGTACGTGATACCCTAAGCATAGAGATGCTTGGTAGAACCCTTCTATAATGACCGCTGACCGAATAGTCGTGTACGACCGTAAATATCGTAGTTTTTACGAAATTCATGATTCCGTCTTTGGAACGGAAAATATATAAAAACTTATCGGCCAGTAGGATAATGCTCGACTATGTCTACATATAATTGAATACTGTAATCGGAGAAGTAATAAATGAAAATGTGTCTCATATGTTCGTAAAAGTTGAATTATAGGCATATTATTGTATTATATTAATTATCGTTAGTTCTTTTTATAGGAAGGTTTAGAATATAACATTGGCGTCATTCAATATTATATTCAATAATATATAATWAAAAAAGATACTAAAAAAAAAAAACAAGTACGATTAAAAGAATAAATCAAGTAGACACATTCACCGCTAAATGCGAAAAGTGCGCCGCATCTTTGCTTCTCCGCTATTTAAGGATGTCGCTCTTAATTCGCAATTTCAGCATGTATAACGATAAACGTCGCACAAGTATTATACGACATCGTTTCCTCTGACCGTATATTTCTTCGGGAAAGCGGCGACAGAGCGAGTTCAAAATCACGCGAGTGAGAGCGATATAGGAAGGGAGGAAAGAAAGAGAGACGCAAAACGAAACGGAGAACACGTGGGGCAAATAAATATGGTCGACGCGCACGTGCCAAAACGTACGCGCGTGGGTGGGCTCGTAATTTTTGGCGGTGACGATTTTTCAAAATCAAACGTAACCAAAAGGTCATGCTATAAATTCCAGTCCTCCGCTCCGCTCTTCCCCGCTATCCCCTTCTGCATCCTCCATCCCCGTTCGTAGATACATTGCGTAACGACACGTAACTCAATGTAATTCAATCGGCCCTGCATTTTTGCTCACGTTACTGCCATATATCAGCAGGCAGATCATACATCGGCATGGTACGCCACCACTATCCCAACCCCCGCCCCATGTGTCAGTGACAGATAGAAATGGCACTGCCGGGATGGAAATTAAAAATATAAAAAACTGTGCTCTATGCAAAGCTAACGCAACCTATTTTTTCAAATTGAATCGGGCCGAACTGCTCTTCGTATATTGAACGCGTTTCGGAGTCGCAGTAATGGATGGCTGAAATGGAAGGTTGATTCGATGTGTAATTGTGCAATTGATACGAGCTGCAGGTATTATTAATGCTCTCGCGATTAGCCCTTTAAATACTGAAGAAGGCATCCGTGTTTTCGGAATTTCCTAGCACGTGCTCCAAATACGGTGTGTACATACTAAAAAAATAATATTTTCTCTTTTTAAATGTTGGAATCAAAATTATTGCGTGATATTGAAGTTAAATTTATATATTCAGTGAATGGCATGCCATATATCGTATACTGAAAAAACATATCGTTAAAAATATAACACAGTACTCACCGTTTTTCTTTCTTTTCAAATTTAATTAAAAGAAAATAATCATCATATATGCAGTTAAAAAAGAAAATGTTTACATGCTGATATTGAAACAACTCGCTGTAAATTGTGAAAAAATTCTAATCATAACTACATATTTTATTATAACATATTAACTCTTTTTAGAAAAAAAAAACATGAATATTTGTTATTAATAGTGATTTAAAGATTAAAAAAAAACGATAATTACGAATTTCTTACATTGATATTAAAGGCTGAATGTAAAAGCGAATATTCAGTAGTATTGTTTGCTTTATAATATCAGTAACATTATAATTAATGTCGCTATTAGTGTAATTATATACATTCTATATGTGTACTTAATTCGTAATTAACAACGTTTGACCTAGAATGAAACGTGAATGCTAGCATATACGTATGCATTGTATTGTTCGCGTAAATATTTACTTCACTCACAAGTTAGACGTATAATATTTTGTAAAACGGGTGAAATCTCTCTCTTTGCGAACCATACAATTTCAGATACGCTATTAACACTATTATTTAGTAACTGCCTGAAAATGCATGAACATTATAATAAACAATCGCGAAAGTGTTTTAGCGTCACAAAATAATTTTCGTGTCAAAATACTTTTTATATCAAAAGATTTTTTTTGCGCGGATCAACGTTGAAATGTTCGTTACGAGTTAACGTTGTATAAAAAAACGATTCATCAGTAATGGTAATCTACTAAGATCGTGCACAATAAAACGCTTCGCGAAATGGAATCCGGAAATTCGCAATCGGGCGTTTGCAAGGCGACAGTTAATTACCGCCTGGAAGGAAAGTCGACTAGTTTCATTGGAACGGAAATGCCGCTACTTCCGCGCCGTTAAAGACATCGATATAGTTTCGATTAATAGTACTCTTTTTACCGCGAACATAGCCAACGACGCTCGTTGAATTACTGCGATTACAAGTAAAAGAAGGGAAGGATAAGCGAACGGTGGAGTCTCATAAGAGTCGAAAATAAAATAAGGCGGCAATAAGATACTTCCTTCGAAATTGTTGCTAACTCAACTCACGAATCGTAATGGGAACCCGGAAGATAAAACTGTCTTTTCTCCAAGGATCTATGTCGATTATTTGATTTCCCTTTCCGCTCGTTAAATATTTAAGCGCTATCCATTAAGTACTTAAGTCTTACTTGGATGTAGCGCTGATTTCCGATATCTAACGTAATAATAGATGCAATCGCAAAATATCTAAACTTTTTCGTTCCTTGCCTTTCCTTCCTTGAATGAGTGAGTAAGTGTATTTTGATTGTAATTTCGCCCACTTATATGTTATACTATGCGAAAACGTGAAACGCGAGCACCTGGAATCGGGACGCAGGAAGCGGAAAGTGTATGGATTCGAGCCGGAGTTGGTGAAAAAAGAGGAAGATGACATCGGAGTGCAGAATCCATTAGCAGGTCCGAGCGAGGGGGTCGCGTTTTAGCATCGACGCCCGATCTTTCATCCTGCTGAGAGAGCTTTTGTACTTGTGCGAATGAATGAGCGCCCAACTACTCTTCCTACCGTTCTGTCCCCTATCGTTGCTGTCTAAATCTACCGGCACCGAATTTTTCCACGCGAGACACGTGTCAGGAAAATCGTCGAGGGACGCGATCTTGTCGTCTAGAGAATTTTAGCTTAGGTTCGCAGTTGCCATTCTTAGACCTTCCTTAATCCAAACAAGATATGTTGTCTCTAAATGGTATGAACGTAATTTAACATATATCTCTCTAATTTTTTGAATCTAATTATAATTTATATTATACATATATTGCAAAATCTATCTTTTTATCGCTGTATATTTTAAATAGGTTAATTACGATCGACTCTAAATCAATATTTTTGCGAGAACCTAGCAGCAAGAATGTAACTGGTTGCAATATATGTTGGTTCATTGGCGGTTTGCGATTACACGCAACGCGTTTCACTTCGTAATAATGCGTAACAGTATTACGCATCGCGATCGTTAAAGTGTCGTTAAATTCACTCGTGGACTTACATTCTTCGACGTAAAGTCTGTGCAAAGCGCGTACTCGAGAAGGCGCAGTTTCTTCCTTTCACTTTCCTTCTTTTCGTTCGCCTTCGCCCTTTCATTGCTTTTCCCTCGCACTTATAGTTGGTGTGTGTGTGTATGTTGGACCCGGTGTACATTTCCTGTCTTCTCGCTCGAATCAATGTCTTCGTCTCAGACGTCTTGTTTACGGTTATGGGGCAATATCAATAATCAGCAAGAATTTACGGAAGATATGATGGAAATATTGAAATAAAAAATATAAGAAGGCTAATGATGTAATCAATTTAAAAATATAACAAAGAACGTTATAAGTCATCAATGTTACATCTAATCTTGAATTCGATATAATTAATCATTCAACAAATCATAATAATCATCGTTGCTTCTAGAGAGAATCAATAAGTTAATACCATTTTCGAAATTAACTATAAAATATAATTGTTTCCGCAGGATAATTTTACCTTGTGTTTTACTAATTTATAAGCAGATTAAATAATGATTCGATAGCGTAATAATTATTCGATGTGCTAGTTATTTATTTAAATCTCACGATTTTTGAAATTTTACAAATAAAATTTCTTTTTAATAAAATAAACAATTTTTTAATATGCTTAATCTCTTTTCTTATATCTTGATATATTTTATATTTTAATCTTCTTTATCTTCTTCTACATTTTAATCTTTCTTCTGTATTCTGTATCTTAAAATCATCTTTGCATTATTCTCTCGCGCGAATCTTTCTCTCTGATGGAAAGACAGAGCGAAGCGGAAGTGACAAGAGAGAAGAAATACCTCGTAGCAAGCAAAGTACATCGGTCGAACGAACAAACGGAAATCGGTTTGGTATTGGTATGCTGCCAATGCAGGCAGCGGGAGCGGGTGGCGATTGGTCGTCGTTCACAAAGTGGATCAGCCGCATGCATAAAGTTGGGGAAAAAATCGTGAAACGCTATGCTCGCGCTACCGCTCCGCTACCATCCGTCCGGTAAATATTAGTCCATCCGGATCTACCCGTACGGGACACTTTTTCTTCGCTGTCTCAGCGCGTTCTCGTTCACATAAACAAAGTAATGACGCGCCCGCCAACGCGAAACCCAATTCCCGGATTTCGGCGTTAGCCGACAGTGAATGTAGCTTGTATGCACACGCATATCCACGTACACAAATATTCACAAACATGCAACACATACACACGAACGAGCTACGTGTACGTGTTACGAACACGTTCACGAACGGTAAAAGCCACCTCGGCGTGCATGTAAATCACTTCGACGACGTCGACTACGACGACGACGACGACGATGGCGACGATCCTGCTCGTCCCCCCTAAATCCTCTTCCTCTTTTCCTCTTCCTCCCCTCCCCGTCGTGTGCAGGTTGCGTGCATCAACTCACTCCACCGATATCAGCTATCGACTTCTCGCTAAACAATGCTTCGATCGTGAATGTGAGCTGCGAGCTCTCTCTTGCTTTCGTATTCTCGCATTTTGCATTCACCTCTAGTTTTCTCTTCTTCAGCTATTTTTCGACCTGATATCCGTTACCTGGTCCACCCTTGCTGCGTCCCTTCTACTTCTTTATTTTCTTCTTTGTTTCTACTTCTTTGTCTTCTTCTTCTTCTTCTTTCTTTGTGTTTCTTGATTGGAGTATTCTGGTATCTATTACTTCAGGTTGTTGTCCTTGTCCCTTAACTTCGTCTCATGTTCTTCTTTCTTGGGTCTCTATCTTGATTCTGCATCATCAACCTTGTTAGCGCTCTTCGCTTATGCATTATTTTTGCTTCGGCTTCGATCTTGATCCTGCTATCCTTGCTCCTTTGCATTCTTCGAATTGAGAGAAGTTTCCCTCTCCTTGTTTTGCTGTCTCTCCTGATATTTATTATCTCGCCATATCGTTCTTGCTCTCTTAACACAGTCTTTTTCTGTATAAACCTTGCTTTTTTTCGCCTTTACTTCCCAATCTTTCTCGATATTTATTATCTCATCAGTCCTCACTGCTTTGAACTCTGTCTTTCTCACAATGTACATATCCTTCCGCATTATTCTTTTTTATTTGCTCATTATCTTAATCCTGTTCCATCGTCTTTGTACTTCTCTTCCTTTGAAGGGAACGACTACGACTTCTCTCGTCTTTGTTTCCTGTCATTCCTTATATTTATTATCTATTTGCATCATCCTTACTTTTTTGAGCTTCATCTTTTTTGATAATCCCTTTCATTGTTTTCTTGTTTCTTTATGCTATTCTTTTATTTTTATCTTTGATCATCTTTCTTCTTAATTTTTAATATATATATTATTTATTATATTCTAATTTTCTCTATTTTTCATATATTTTTCTTTATCAAACATTTCTATTTTCTCAATTATAGTTTTGATTACTAGTAGATACGCATTATTGCTGAGTGACTCGTATCATTACGGTTATCAACCATTTACTTCTATTCCATTACACATATATGCGCTTCATTGCTCATCATCTACAACTTTTTGTCAGAATTTCGTTGGAAACTGTTGCGAAAGTTTCGCGCGCTTTTGTAACGAGAGTCGCTCTCGCAGAAATCGACGCGATTTTTGTAACAACCTAATATAACGATAGCGTTACGTCATCCCCATCTAACTCTTTGCTTCTCTTCCCAATAGCTCCTTTTCTCGCTCAAATCACCCTTCTCCATTTTTCCCGTCGCGATTTGCGATCCTTCCCCTTCGCTCTTTAACCAATCTGCAGAACTATCGCTTCCGGTCGCCCCCGTCGTCGACTATTTCGACAGACGTCGAGAGATCGCGTCGGAAGAGACGGATTTTGATCTCTCTGACTCTCGCGGCCCGGGGAAAACTTTTCAATATCAGGAATGAAAAAGTTGATGTCATGGTCGACTTCTTCGGAATCGGACTCGTTCGTCGCGTAGCGACGAACTGGACCAATTTAGGGCAATGGATCAAGCGCGTGGAAAATAGCCGAAACGGCCCTTTAGCAGTTGAACAGTTTTGGAAGTTTTCGTCTTCCGAGAGATCGCGTTGAGACAGTCTTTGTTGATTGAATTCATTCGCTAGTGCATTAATCAAGTGCCCGTTATCGAATTTTCTTGTTAGATGCTAATTACTTAAACGCTAAATCCAGTAGGTTTTAAGTGTTTCAAAAAGTTCTGTATTTTAAAATATTATACTTCAAATTCCAAAACTGACAAAAATATTTCAGTTGAATGAAGATTAAAGATTGGCGCCCTATATAATTTTTCAACATATCTCTTTATTAGTACATATGAAATATGTTATATATTATATAATATTAACTATGTATTTTTATTTCAAACTTTGAGATTATTCTTAATTTTCTTATATCGGATTTGTTGTATTATTTAAGATATTATTTTTAATTCAAAGATTCTATCGAAGCTAATACAAAATGCGATTAAGTAAATTAGATTGAAACGAATTAAATAACGATTAATTTATATCGAAATTTATATCGAAAAATTATGATATTTATTACAACAAATTTTTGATTGTACAGTGACAATAATGATTTTCTGTTATCTTTTCATTTGATGAGTATCTATATAAAGTTTTATGATATTTCTGATAAAATGTAATCGTCGTTCAATAATTTTAGCAACTTTCTTACCGATATATTCGACGATAGTTTGGAATTTGTATTTATTCAAGTGCTGCGAAGCTGGGCTTTTAGTCGAACGAAGATATCATGTCTAATTATAAGTCACAGTTTATTTTAAAACACATAGAGAAAATACGTACCGCTAAATTTGTTACTAAAGTTGCCATTTTATCTATATGTATTATATGTATTATATGTATCTATTATATGTATTTATTTAAATATAATATATTTTATATATTGTTGTAAAGAACATTTTTACATTAATTGTTTAGATTTTGGCTCGTTTAAATTGAATAAAAAATAATTATTTAATTCCTTGTAAAAAGATAATTTTAAATATGCTAAGAACTTATATCGTATAAAAAAATTGCGATTTTATGTAAAAATCAATTTGCAATAAGATGGTTTGTTTTTGTTCTGTTACAGATGTTCGGCATGCCGAGGACGAGAGGGTGAACCGACGATTTGTGATAAGATATAGACATAATGATGCCAGATTACGACGAAATACGTACTTCAAAAATGCCAATTTACGCTAGTGCAATTGTGGTGCGAAAAACTATCGCCGCGCGATCAACGTCGGCGAGAGCTTCATCATTGCTTCATCAAACGTCTTCAGCTTCTTTCATAAAGAGCCGCTGCTCAAAATAGGCCGGAGATGCTGGCGACGATTACGAGGTTACGAGCTCTCACGGATTTAAGAAAATTTTCGTAATGTATGATATGACTAAATCAAATTTTATAATTTATAATTTAGTGAAATATTACAAAATATTATTTTTTCTGTTAATTATTTTTCCTTTATGACTGGTGAATCATAATTCCATTACGCTCGATGATTCACAATTTCTTTGTGACTGATTATTCACAAAAAGAGAAAGTATTTGTTTCTTTTTTCAAAGTATCAATATTAATAGTTATTTTAGATTGATCGTATATATTTTATTTTTCATTTTTTTTATAAAAATAATTTTCCCTTAATAATTAACCCTTAAATCCGGACGAAATGACATCAAGAAATCCAATATTATTTATTAGATTATTAGGTCTACATACATTTACCTAATAATCACAGAATGAGTTTAATGAGTTTTTATGTTTATATATTTTTTATTTAAATAATTTATTTTAATATATGAGATGTGGTTTATATGGAAAATATTTTCTTTTATTTTAATATGAAAGTTAATTATTATTAGCTAGTTATAGATTTATATACAGCACGAATTCAGATTTTAAGGGTTAATTTGTATTCCATTATTTTCGATTATTGATTATTACGTAGTGTTATTTTTATATAATAATAAAATATTTAATAACATATTGCTCAAAGAAATTCTGCCAAACCATATCCATGTTGCAATAGATGTTTGCTATTAATGACGATTACGTGATGCAAACGCATCATCAAATCATGATTATTGAAAGGTCCGAGTCGAAAGATCCCCGGAGCCGTAACCTCGCGGGTATCCCGATTCACGAAGCGTCTCCGATCTTCGAAATCGAGGACTCGAACCGCCAAGACATTAAATCGCCAAAACAAATAATTTAAGCGCGCTTAGAGCTTGGGATAGATTAACTTCGCTGAAAGCGTCGTTTCAACAGTTCCGTGTGATTCCTTCACGCGATTCTTTCAAGGTCTTTGGAAGCGGGGACCGAATACTAAAATAACGAGTGATTATGTAGATATATCTTTTATCTTATAAAACCGCAACACTGAAACCCTTTATATTAGACATGTCGATATAATCGATTTTATTACCATATGTACATATAATTTTATTTTATTACCATATGTACATATAATTTTTTTGGATATGATATTATAACGATATTATTATTATTATTAATATTGAATTTTAATATTCTAAATCAATTATTTGTGAAGAGTTTTGATATTATATAAATAAAGTAATTAGAATACCAACACTTTTTGTAAAAAGATTTTTTTTTAATGTACATAATATAACTATAATTAATCGTAAAGTTTTGTATTTATATAACTTATTTTGTTCCTTTAGTTTGTTTAGAAAATCATGTATCATAAATACACTAAAAAAATCTAATTGATAATATTAATATTCAATAATGTTGAATAATATGTTGAATGATATGTACATAATTAGTTTATATAGAAAAAACTTTAGATCTCTATTTGTCTTCAATTATAGCGATATTTTTGCATTATGAAAGAGAGAAGTAAAAGCTTAAATTTTGTGTGTCAATATTTTAAATGATATAATAGTAACGTTATGATATCATCAAAAAGAGTGACCGATGTTACATTATACTGATAATTATACCAATCGATTTGTATCTCGGTATTATATAAAATCGAAAAAAATATCGATTACGTGTATTCTTTATTATTTCCGATCCCTGCTTCAAAGCCTTTTCGATTCCGCGATCGACGGTATCCAAGTCAATTTTTAAGATGTAAGACACGTTGGTCTGATAAACTTAGATTTTAATGCGGCCATCTCGCAAAACGCGAAACTAATCCTAGAACACGCCGCAGTTGCTATAATTGCATATTTGTAAGGACACGGCGGTGAGTGCGGGTGGAGGGCAAGACGAGAAAAGGACGATGAAGAGTTAAAACTCGCCGACGTACAACGCCGTGCGTACAACGATCTCTGTCGTCTATAAAAAAGTAACCTCATAGTGCTCTAAGGTGCACGCTATCGCTGCACAATGCGTCCCTTTTAAAACCAGCATGCGTTATTAGTACATTTTTTCTTGCTTTTAAACGCTGGTGTTTCAAACAAAAGCGCGAATTAGCGAAATAGTTATGGAAATGAGTTTTTTCTCTTTTTTCTTTTTTTTTTCAATACGAGATCGATCTCAACAGAACCATCAATTGTTCTAAACATGGCTGTTTGTCTCTAAAATTCTGTTTTAGAATGTAAGACACGGCTCATTTACGATTAGAAGCAAGCAGCCATATTTAAACAACATGGGAAGAATTATATATTTTTTGTTGCAAGCGCGAAACGAGCGCAGTGAAGAATGATGATGAGTAAACTCGAAATTTCACTAGAAGAATAAAATCTAAAATTTTTGAAGCTGCGCTGCGAAAAAGTATCAAGCATTAGCACGTCTTCTTTTCGAGAAGGACGCATTGTGCAAAGAAATATAAATATATTACATATATATAGATATATATATATATATATATTAATAAATATGAAAGAAAGATATACATTATATTATTGTACATGTAATTAAAGTAACACAGAGGTGAATGCGAAAAAGCAGTCGCTATAGCAGCGCTATATATAAATATATATATATATATATGATATTATATAGAAAATATTGAATATACTCTATACAGTAAATATTGTACGTTTACTAGTGTTACGCGTTATACATATAAATATTACGTACACAATATATATTATATATTTAGATTATATTAGAATATATTAGGTATTAAGGTATGCATTAGGTACAACTAATATAAATAAACCGCTACTACTAGACGATGTAAAAGTGTAAGTTTAGTCATTGATCAATGAATGAATCCGCGATGCGATTTTAACGTCGCGGAACTTCAAATCTGCTGCATCGACCTTAGAAAAAAAACGGAGAGAAAGAGCAAAAAGAGAGAAAGATACAATTCAGCTGAGAGCTGTACGTTCACGACTCGTTGGTGCTTCTCCCTAGGTAAATATATTACTTTATATCCTTCTCGTCAGCGGAACAATAATCGTTAATCAATGTCGCTGCTAAGTAAATAGGCCGAGAGTGTCGAAATTCGTCGTCGAGATAAAAATCGCGAGTTGCTACAAACGTCTCTCGAGATTTTTTTTTCTCGTTGTGGAGAATTTTTCAGCTAATTTTCTTTCAATGCCAAATTATGTAATGGACACTACGAAAACTTTCTTTTTCGAAATGCATCTTTGTTTGATTTCTTAACAAGAATTCAATTTCGGTCAAATAATTCAATTTCGATAAAATTTAATATTTTGAAAGTAATTGAAAGAATTAAGCTGGGACATATTCACACAAACGATCAAACGTTGACCGCACAGATGATCGCGGCTGCGAAATATATCCGAAAAGTTCTAGATCTGAATATACAAATGCTTATTTTTGCTATCTTAGAACGAGAGTTTTAGAACTCCTACACAAATTTGTGATGAATTGAAAAAAATTAATATAAACTTCGCGACATTTGTCGATTGATGTATCGTCGATAATTTAAGTCGCGTAACGAGGCCGTGCCTGGAACTTTTTGGAATCGTCCCGGGAATTTGGATGAAAAATTAAACTGCGAACTTTCTGACACTATCGGTCTTACGACCAAGAGATCGTCGTGTCAGTTTTCTGCGACGTTTTCGAGTCTGACCTGTGTTATAGAAGAAAACTAGAGCGAAAGGATGTCGGATCAAACCTGTCTCGTAAAGATCGAAGAGGGAACTTAGACGAATTCGTTAAATATTAATATTCATACCGATTGTCCCAATGTGATGAAACGTTAATCCACGCTGAAACATCGGTTATTTGATGGATATTCTTGGACACTTCTTCCCGGGTTTCCTAATGGATTTCTTTCGAAATCGAGTAATTTACGAGGCGTATGCTCTAGGTGCTTAAAACGGAGAAGCGACTCAGTAATCGTAAAATTCGAGCTTACAGGTGACTCTAGTTGATAGCGCGGTCATGTTTTTACCAATTTTAGAGATAAATCGCATTGTGCATTGACGAATTAGTAGGTGTCTTAGCCACGGAAATAGTTTCCGCGATAGTATGGCAGGGGTTTAACTCTTAATCGCGTTTTTCAGAGGAAAGTAATTTCTTTAGTCTACTTTCTACAATACTACATGACGATGTGTGATGTAAATTATTTAGTAAAAGAAAAATTATTCCTAGAAGAATGAAGTTTGTAGTTTTGCAGGGAAACGCATTTAAGGGTTAAATGTACCCGTTTAAATCCACCATGCTTCTTGCTTTGTTAATCGGATCTATTATGACAATGTCGAATTGATTTTATATTAATCAATTAATATAAAATCATAATTAACAAACAGATTATAAATTTGCTCTTCACGTTTAAATTTATTTAAATAATCGAACAAAATGAAGACGCTAAAATTGCGATTACAATGTGAAGCATAGTGGATTCAAAAACGCGGATACCAAGAGAGATGTTCAATAGATCGTCGATTTTTATGTAGATGCACGATACTTGACATTGCGAGAAATTTTCGGCGCATCCGTCGCGTGCGAACAGAACGGAATTGAGGTGTCGTAAGCAACCGTAATAAGCGAAATGAGGTCAATTCTATCGACAAATATGATTAAGCTTAGAATACCTATGTGCGTATGTCGATATCGATAGCGAATCCCGTTTCGACTGAAACTTACTTATCGCCTATGCGATAAGCGTGCTGATCGACTTGAACGATTAACAATGACTAAAGTTAAGACTTAAGAGAAAGATTACGAGATGAATTATTCTTTTAATTTTTGAAGACATTTCATTTTTTTATTAGTATAATGTGGTTAATAGCGGATTCATTCGAAAAATAATAATTCAACACAATTTTTGATAAAATAAAATTATGATGATCTTAAATTTTTTAAAATGTAAAAATTGTGATAAATGAAAAATTATTTAAATGTCATTGTTAGTCGGATTCAATCGGTTCGGCTATTCTTAAAAGTTTACAGTGTTTTATTAAAGCGAACAGAAACATGAAATACGAGCTTTCCGTTTTGGCATAAGTGTACGAAATTACTCGTAAGTGTTCATAACGTAATTACTGTAATTAGCACTTAGGGACGGAGTTGATTTACATACAAAATACATGTGTGACACTGAGGACAAGTGGTTTTTTTCCACGACGCAAAACGTGAAACATTAAGTGGACTGTTTCAAAATGAAGATTCTAAATAGCGAAAATGCGCAATTATTGCGGAAAATTGGCATTATTGTAGGTATCGCTATGCTAACAGTTTAAAATTTTCTCTACAGAAGATATGTTTTGAATTTTTCTTTTTATCTCCTAATGTTTTCGATATCCAGATTCTTTTTATTTCTTGTATAAGGAAGACCTTATTTTTATTATTCATTTGTTGTAAGTTAAGTAGAAAGATTATGCTGTGCATGCATATATATATATACACATATATATATATTTCTGCGTTTGCAAACCGTCGAATTTCTGTAAAAAGCGCAAAATCTAGTGAAGTTGAAAAACATGTATGCGCTGGAATCAAATAAATGGTTTTTTCTTTCGAAATCGACTCAATTATTGAAAAGGGAAATGCGCTACGTTGCGATCGACGTTTAAAAAAAAAAAAAAATGTCGAACTCACTCTCTATGTCACACGAGCGTGCTTGATTTTCGACCGAAATGGATTTTAAAGCGTCATTAAAATGCATTAGTTCCATATACCAATTCCGAGCATGATTTCGTCACTGAAGACGAATCGATCGAAAGCTGAAGTGGAATTTTTTAGGAAAAATTATGCTTGTCTCATACTTCGAAAATCATGCACGAAGAACGAATTTTTTAGACAAAATTATTACAATCCGTCCACTGATTATAGAGTGCGTAAAAAGAAATTTGCGACATTGTTACACATACAACGCGGTTTTACACAAGACAAGTGTGTGATAGTGTCGATAAAATACAATCTTGAGAAGAGGAAATCTTTTCGACACAATATTATCCGCAAGCCTTAGCTTCACAATTATTTTCCGATATTTGTTAAATAAGTTTGATACATAAGGTAAATTTTGTAAATATAAGTTATATCTTTATTCTTTTTTATAGATTTATTTTTTATAGATTTATTTATATAAATTTTCATTAAAGGATTCAGTATAATAGTTGTGCAATTTATTTTCTTTCAAGAGAAAGACAAAAATTAATCGAAATTTAATTTACGCGCAACATAAAAATTGATACTTCGTTTCGTAAGTTTGGATTATCGTGCTAAATTTTTTAATTATTTGTTATCTCATGCGTAAGATTGAAAAAAGAAAACTATAAATATATTTATTATAAATATCTTTTTGTTCAAAATTTATCTTTTTCGATAATTATTGTCGCTAAATAATTGTGAACGTGGTACTTGTTACGTATCTTAGATGAGTTTCTTCACGACCTTTAAGATTACGAAAGAAGTCATTCGGTGATCTCTTTCAAGATCGTCCTTTGTATTTTCACAATGTGTAAATTACGCGCTGCTATCGAATTTCCGCTTTATCGGCGGCATTTTTGTCATCAAATAAATGTCATATAACGTGTTTGCGAGACCAAAATGAAGACCATGATATTCTTGATCATTATAATGATCATTATAATGATCTTCTACGAGATAATTTCAAAATGGCGAACTGTCTTTATTTAAATCCCACTTCTTAGCAAAACAGACAAGCATAATACGCATGAAAGCAAGTAAGAAACGTATAAAAAAGTGGCCAAGTGTGAAGAGATTAGACTAGTTCTTCAAAAAGAACAAAAGAAAAATTGATTGATGAGGTAAACTCTTTGATTGGTGGAAGTTAATAAATAATAGAAGTCCATTTCGGACTTGTCCTCTTTTACGTACGCGCGATGTAAGTATGATACGTAAGGATGCGGCTACACTATGCGCGTATTCGCAATTCGTGATGCGTAGTTCGTGATTCATATGTAATTCGCAAATAATGTGGAGAGAAAATTCGTATAGTTCACATTCGTCATTCGGATCCATTCTATTGGACAAAGAATTTTCATGAATTGTTATGAATCGCGAATCATGAATCACAAATCGCGAATACGCGCATAGTGTAGCCGCACCCTAAGAAATACTTATGGGAAAGAATGCATCTCGGCTGATAATTACATAGCTAATATTTATAGCGTAGCGCAACGCAGTGGAAAGAAAATGAGAAAGCGGGCGACGCGTCGATCGCCGCTTTTTGGATCGAGAAATCGTGATTCGCTTCGATCGGCGATTCTGAAGCAATCAATTCCAATTACATCGAACGATCCAACTGCAGCCCACAAATACATATGGAGTGTGTCTTGCGAACGCCGGATATTCGTTCCTTCACGCGAGGAATATATATCATTATGTTTCATTTTTTCGTTTTCATTTTTTTCTTTCAAGAACTTTCACATGCAGCTTCGCCGCGAGGTACATCGATTTGAACATTAATTTCCTCTTATAACTTTATTATAGCATGTTATTATCATTTCTCTTTTCAGACATAAGCGCATGTAAGCACATATGTTTGATGATATGTATAAGATATGTAGAAATATATTTGAAATCTTGAGTTATATATTTAATATGAGTACTATTTAATATATGATTCAAGCTTATAATAAACGGGTTGTATAGAAGACCGTCTTATATGAATTCTTTTCCTGAAATCCTTCTAATAATGTGATTTTCCAATAAGGGATCTTATGAAAGTTTATATTTTCATAATTCGGTTTTATTTAGTAAATAGTCAGTTTTAATTCAATTAGATATTTCGGCATTCTCTTTTTATTTATAAAATACAAGAAATTTTATTACATTCTACAAGATGTAAGCATTGTGTCATTTTTTAAGATAAATATTATTTTAATGTAATATTTATTGATTTTCTGAAAATTTGAATAAATTTTTTTTTGCTTAAGAATAGTTGAGAATCAAATATGCAGATATCCGAGAAAGAACATCACTTTTTACGCATAAATGTGTATGCGTGCGTGCGCGCGCGCGCGTGTGTGTGTGTTTTGTCAAAGAATCATTAATCAACGTCAAAAAGAAGAATAGTGCATTATAGTATCATCTGAGAGAAGGAAAGTAAGAGGTAGGAACATGAAGGAGAACTTAAAAGGGAACTTCCTAAACGCCAGCGTACCTTTCTATCCTGTAATTTCCATCTAATAATTCTAAATTAGTTTTATAAAAGAGTACTATTTGTTCGTGTATTTCAAAATTCTAATTTAAAGAAATGTGAGAAATGTTCTCACACTATTTAAATTCAAATATTAAAGATAAAAAGAAAATAAAATAAGATTAAACAACGATAGAAGATATAGATTGCATTACAATCACATTGTACATATAATACGAAACATATAATACAAAATTTAAATTTTAAAAGAAAAAATCGCGAATAATATTTCGCGTAAAATGATTAATTAAAGTACAGAAAAGATATCGATATGATATCTTCTACGCAAATTATTGCAATATATACAAATATATACAAATATTGCAATATATACAAATATATATAAATTATTTAAGAAGATTAAAGGGTTATTTTAAACTGGTAGCAGAAAAGATGAAATACGGATTTACGTGACACTGCGAAAAATAATTCTAAAGGGATTGTCAAAAAATTATTTTAAATCCTAAGGATTTTATTTTTAAGCCTCGTCAAGCTTTTCTCTCGACAACATCTCTGCTTCAACTGAAACTATTTCCAAACCGATGGTGCAAGTTTGACAAAAAAATTTCAACTTTGAGATCATGTATGAAGTTGAAAACTCTGCTTAACTGTAAGTTTAAAATTTTCTTTCTTTCTCTAAAAAAACTTTTTTAAAAATCGAATCGTTTCTTTTTCGTCGATTATTTATATTGATTATCCCAATTTGAAATAACCGGTAGATTCCAACTTTTTTTTTATAATGCCATGTTTATGCGGCACCAGTAATATTCATTATATCGAAGAAGTTATGTAATTAAATTTATATACTTTGTATCTTTGTACACACAAAGTATAAATTTGACATATTTTAAATCATAATCCAGCGATAATCCAGCGAAAAAAAATTATACAAGTATTGTACAAAAATTGTAAATGAATTTGTACAAGAGAATTTTAAAGAGAGAAAACTTTTTTAGAAAAGATCAAAGATCAGTTATAAAAAGTTTTTTTAACTTCATGTATGATTTCAAAATTGTAATGTTTGATTTTGAAATTTATTTCAGAAATGGTGATATGGAAGCATTAGGAAAAAATTTGACGAAGTTTAATAAAGAGTTTCAAAATGATTTTTCGAGAAGTGGGTAGATGATTATTTTACACAAAAATTTATCTTTCGTTAGTTTTGCCACTGATTTGGAATAAGATAAATAAGGCCTGTGTCGAAGAATGTAATTCGAAGGCATGTCGCTAATTTTGTTAACAGTAATTGTTGTTTTGTTAACCATGATTCTCGAAACTCCAATATCTCTCCATTAGAATTTACTTACGGCACTCAATATAGCGTATTGAGCCATTATTGAATTCGAGCGGAATTTCAAATATTGCAATAAAGGCATCACGGATTCTCTTCTGGAATCTATTATTGAGCAGAGTCAAAGAATATCACTTTATCATGGAAGTTATTCTTGATATTGCACAATTGATATGACAGACGAAAATAATCGCTAATTATACTTTGCATACACTCATCATAATGTAATCGCACTTAGCTTGATATTATGTCATGACGTAAATAACTTTGTTTAAATATATTAGAAGTAAGATTAATGTAGACATCAGCGCGCGTGATTGCAATGCCATTGTTATAATAATCAATATATCTACCGTTGATAAAATAAGTGACGTCGAAATCTAATGATGAAATTAACAAAAAAAAAAAAACTTGTTAATTGCGGAAGAAAGTATTTCGAACCTACAAAATATGTTTGACGCGATTTTAGACTTTTTTTATCAAAAAGCGAATATATCAATATATGTAATTATTCTATTAAAATTCTTTAATTAATATATAAATACAGTTAATAAAAAATATATAATTTTTTAATATTTATTTGTTTATAATTTTCATTAGGCTAGTCTTCACTATTTCAGTTTTTTATAGAAAAGAGGTTAAAAATGACTGTAACATATTAAAGTTATCACAACTTTGACAATACATAATAAATAATTATAATCCATGAATTAACAAAATAATATTGCTCCATATAATAATTTGATAAAATAATTTAAAAGTAATATCAATAATACAATAATGTAACAATAAACAAATTTTTCTCTTTTTATATAGTTACTATATAACTATATAAATTATATAGTTATATAGTAATATGTGTGATTTGCATTATGAAATATTGTCGAAATATTTAAGCTAAAATTGAGATAATTAAAGATATGCAGAAATAAAGAACTGGAAGATTTAATTTTATCAATCTTCGAACACATAGTCGTACATCGTCTCATTCATCCGTATTAATAGCAAGTGCCCCACAAGTGGCATAGTGAAATAAACCCTCAAGGATACGTAGGTTAAAATGCAAATTTTCTTTCTCCGCGAACTTTTCCGCAGCCAGAACCAATTGGCACCGAAAGGACTCTACGGTATAGGAAGAGAGGGATCGAGAACCAGTACTGAAGGAAGGCAGACCTCAAGAAAGAGAAAGAGAAGGATATCGAACGGGGAAAGAAGAAGAGAATGGCAGAGTGAGATTTCTTTCAATTTAATTAGGGGTGGCTACGGGGAAGAGGGAGAAAGTCGCGTGATTCGCGGCCGGGTGACGCGTGTGTGTCACGGCAATATGGTGCCCTCGCCATCCGCGGAAATTCTTAATTAAATTCTCGCCACTTCCTGGGGCCAAACCAGACCGAGAAGGCCGCGCCGGAACTCCATCGGAGTTTTTTTCATCCGTGTTGGTCGAGCAGAGACCGAGCGAGCCAATCCTCCCCCCAGTCTACCCTCTTTCCCTAGCCACACTTGGCAACTTCAGATTACGTTTGCTCCTCTCGAGGCGAAGTCTTTTCGCCGCAAAGTGAGCTTTATTCTAATCTGCCACCGTCGCGCGAGCGAAATAATTAAGCTCGACCATAGGCGTTGGTCTTGAATATATCTCGATTTCCCTATTCCTTTTTCTTTTCTTGCTTTATTTAGAGTCGGTGCCGGCTCGTTTCCTCGAAATGTAGCTCGTCTCACCAGTTTTACGCCAGGAATTTTCTTAACTCTCTATTGCTTTGTGTTGTTTTGAGACAAACAGTCGAATAAATATGAAAAAGCGCAGAATATATTGAAGAATGTATGTAAAGAAAGTAGAAAAAACAAATATTTTCCAATAAATTTGGAATTAATTCAGGAATTTTCTTAACAAAAAAATAAATTTTGATGTAATTAGAGAAAGTTAGTCATTATTATTTTTAAATAAAAACTGATTTTGTAGCATATTTTCAAAAACACGAATAGGTAAAATAAATATTAAAATACTTGATTTTTTTGGTATTTATGTCGATATTTTTTTGCAAGCGTCATTAAAAAGTAATAAAAAGTTAAACCTGTCTATTCATAATCGCTTAGCAATTATGATTTATTTCTAAAAATCTATGATCTATTTCTTAAGCAATTACTTAACTGTTACAATGTGTACAGAATACAAAAGTAAATGTCTTCGTTACATTTTCGAGTGACATTTGTTCGTGTTTCCGCGTTGCCGGGAATCAAATAAAACTTCGAAATATCCCGCTCGCGATATCATCTCGTATGCATATATCTATATATCATCGTAGTTGACTGCTGAGCTTTGGCAAGGCTCAGCCATCGGAAACGGTGGTTGCCTCCTGGCAAAACCAGCAGTTTCGATGTAAAACGCCCGGTTATACGAAGAATTACTACATTTCCCAAAACGTTCGCTAAGATACTGAATATGCGACAGGGAACTTGCACGAGTAACAATTTATCGATTTGCGATAATTTCGTATTAATGTATCAAACAAGCGTAGTTGAAATCTTAGTATCGCGTTCCATTTTTACTCAGTGAAAATTTGTGATGAATAAGAGCAAAATTAGCGTTTAAATTTTGAACAAATATTTTCACAGATTTTACATTAATATGCAAATTTATGTTCTTATCAAATATCAAATATTTTTAACGTATGATTTTCTCAAAAAACAAATTCTATGCATAATTTTATTATACACACATGACGTTTCTTATGTGAATATTGGCTTTAATCTTCATTTTCTCTAAGGATTTAGCACCCTCTATATATAACTTTTCTCGAAATGATATTTTTGCTTATACGAATATACTGTGCTAGATTCTCAAAAAAATAATATTGTATAAAAAATGAGATAATCGTGAAATAATTTTCTGTTATCGCAAATAGATGCGCAAATACAATATGAAATGATTCACTCACCAATCGCTGCTATCGTTACTTAATCAGGTAAACAGTCCATACAGAGCTGTAAAATATTTATATATATAATCAATACGTTTTTAAATCAATATCTAAATTTTTAATTTTTTAAATTACTATCTAAATTTAAATTATAAATATTTCGCACGATACTTGCATAAATCTTTCGATTTCTTTTTTTATTATAAAATTGCAACTTAGAAAATATTCAAATAATTGTATAAAATCGAAAGAATAAAATTATATTTATAATTTTTTAAAATTTGTATTATAACTTGGTGGTTTCTCTTTTGAATCAAAAGAGAAAAATAGTTGAAAATTAATATAAATTTACAAATTGTCTCACCGAGAGCAATTGCCGCGTCCAAATCGTCTCCTGCCTTTGAAACTACGTCCATGAGGCGTCGCGATGCATCATACGAAGCGTCCATTAACTACAATTGCAAGCATAGACAACGGTCGATAGTTTGCGGTGTAACGTGGTATAACGATCACTATTATACGAATAACGAGCTATTACAATCGCACGCGCGCTGTATAATTCGGCACTCCCAATATGTATTCACCGGATTCACGTATGGTTATAAAATTGCGATAAAAACACCAATGTGAAGTTCGAACGCGCGCTAACATTCCCGGCGATTAAACGACACCGCGCGAATAATGAACTCATCACAGTCGCGCGACACGTAATTCGGCGCTTCCGAAACACGACTTTCACTTTTGCCGAACAAAAGAGATGCGAAGAGCAACAACGGAAACTCTCTTGCGCTCCAATCGTCACGAGGATTACAACATGGCGTTCACTCATGTCAGCTCGACGAGAATTCGCGGTTGCACTCGCAACAATGTTCACTCCGAACCGATTACGATTCAGACCGGCGGAATATAATGAACTGTCGCCCACCACGACGTATCTCGACGCATCCTGTTCTATATTTGCGGCATTTGTCGGATTGCGCTTTCGGCGATTATAAAACGCGAGACAAACGCCGACGTGAAAACTCGAAACATCGACGTCGCGACGCTTCCGACAATCGCGACGCTAAGATACGCAATTATCGTGAATGACTGCCACACGTTTAAGACACTCTCGATGATTGCCAACGAACAATCTCGTTTTACGGCGAAAAACGCGTTTTACTCCGTCGCCTCGAAACGCAACGCGGCGCGGTAAAGAAATTATAGCGCGCATCGTTCGCCGACGAGCGACGCGAATGTGGCGGTAATTACCGAGCAACTTCACGCGTCTCGATATCTCGACGCTCTTTACAATCACATGATTCGTGCTTGACGATGACGAATAGATTCTTATGGCGATAGAGTCCGATATGCGATTCGGCACTCTCCGCGTATATGTATTAAGCCCATTCTACAATACGTCGTATGTCGGTGTCGTAAGCCATAAGAATTGACCAATTATAATTAAGTATTCTCTTCACATTCGACTGTTTTTGGTTAATTTTTATGGCTTATGACACCGACATACAACGTATTGTAGAATGGGCTTAAAGTCCATTCTACAATACGTCGTATGTCGGTGTCGTAAGCCATAAAAATTGACCAATTATAATTAAGTATTCTCTTCACATTCGACTGTGTTTAGTTAATTCTTATGGCTTATGGTTTATGACAACGTATTATATCGGATTAGGCCGATTCTACAATAGAGTCGTAAGTCGTAGGCCGCAAAGAATCAACCAATCATAATCATCCAATCATAATCGACTATTCTTTTTACATTTAATTGTGATTGGCCAATTTCTTGCGACTTACGACTCTATTGTAGAACCGGCGTTAGAACAAAAGTTCGTAGCGTTTTTTAGCTCTAAAATTTCTATATTTTACAAAATTAGTATAACACCATTTGATAGAGCAAAGTTTCAGCTTTCAGAATCTGTTTTACAAATTACGGTACAATGATTTTTAATGGAGTTATGAGCAATCAAAGTCAGAATCCCCGTTTAACTTAACTTACGAATAACTTAAGAATAAAAAATCGTAGGAACATTTGTAGAAAACGATTTTGTAGGGAAAGCTTCAAGCTTTCACAATAGATAGTAAAAAATTTTTTCAAATTTAATTTGGGCACGTTACAAAACCAACAAAGTGAGAAGAAAATTTTCCATCTTTTTCAGCTCATAATTTTCTGTATGTAAAAATTACTTACATAAACTCAAAAAATATAATAAGCTTTTGAAAGTAGAGATTTCAAGCTTTAAAATTCTTTTTTTTAAATTTAAATTTTATTCATTTTTAACGAAAATATTGTATATACAATTTTAAGCTAAAAAAACGCTACGAACTTTTGTTCCAATCCAATAGAATGAACTGTATAGGTGCGTTCCGTTTCACGTATACACGCGCATTTATCTATAGTATACGTCACATATACTATAGATGAACGCGCGTATACGCGTGAAGCGGAACATACCTCTTATGTATATTCACTCTCGGGAATCGTAAACACGAAACAAACACCGAAACGTGAAACTCAAACACATATCGATACTCTCGGCATTCGCGCGATCCCCGCGACGCTAAAACACGCAATTATATATGAATGACTGTCGCCCGCCACAAGTTTATTAGGCACACTCTCGATGACCGTTAGCACACTCGTTTTTTCCGTCGCGCGCGAAAAGCAAGACGCACCGAACGCGTTTTACTCTGTCACGAGATGCGGCACGGTAAGGAGCGAACGTGGCGCGCGTCGTTCGCCGACGAGCGACGTGAATGTGGCTGGTAAATCGCCGAGCAACTTCGCACGCGTCGATATTTCGCTCTTTGTAATCGTACGATTCATGCTCGACGAGCGAGTAGATTCTTACGATACGGCAATGCGACTCGGCAATCTCCGCGTATACATTTATCATTCACTTTCAGGGATTAACAAACTACGAGAAAGACATCTGTGTGAGATTCGAATCCCGATCGCGTACGCACATTTCACACCATTCACGCGACACGCTCGAACAAGTGAATAATTAACTGTCGCAATCATCCGCGCGATACGTAATGTACGATACAGATACGATATATGATACTCGGTACTCTTGATACATACGTAATGTCTATCGGATTCAGCTTCTTGATTGTAAAACGCGAGACACGTGAGACTCGAACGAGCACGGACGATCGCACTAGGACTGATCGTTACCTGACGGATGATTCAGCATCCCCGTTGTTTATTTTTGTACGCGCGTAGTCGTTTTACAGCGCGACGGGTACGAAACGCGACGCGGTAAAGGTCGAGCGAGGTGAAGGTTGCCCGCCGATGAGCGACACAAATACGGCTATAATCGCAACGCTGTTGGCAATTCGGCGTTTCGTGACAACACCTCTGTACTGTCGGCGCTTATTATCGAGGATAGTACTCCGATTGCGCGTTACATTAACGTTATCGGACGTAATTACCTACCGACCTCGATCACACATCGTCCGTTTAATCGTTTCGCCCGTTTGAAAACGTTGAAAAAAAATTGTCCGCCTGTCGCGGCAGCGTTTCGTGAATACCAATTGAATGCAACCACCGCTCCGCGTGTATTGAAAATTTGGAATAAAGAAAGAAAATGTGAAAATAAAACGTATGTTATCGGGATTGAATTAAATCTCTTGAATCAGCTATTATTGCGCGCCGCGTATTGGACGTATTCATTGCTACAACCGCTCATAAGTAACAATTTAATGTGATTGGTTGGATCTAAAGGTAGGAACCAATCACATTTACTTATCCGCTTGAGTGATTATATTGTAGCAATAGTATTGGTTGCGTTCAGCAAAAAAAGCAGTTTTGCGGCTGTTTCAAGGTTCTTTAATACGATTGGTTTATACCAGAGCCTTCCAACCAATCGTGTGATTCCTTATTAAGTTTCTATCGGTAAGCGGTCCTGAAGTCTCCTCTACGTCACGGCCGAACGCACACATACGCGCTTTACTATTAATATGTCTATGTGAGCCGGTGTGCTGATATAAGGGTAGGGGAAAAATTGAGTGATGTGAGGGAAGAATAAAGGTGAAGCGCGAGCAAACAAGAGGCAAAGATTTCGTGATATATACTGCACAAAGTGCGCGAGTTGGAAGATACTGATTTATACATTTAGTTCTAATGAGAAATTAAGAGCAAGAATCAATCATATTAAAAAATCTTATAATGGTTGCAAAGACCGTTCAGCAGACAAAGCAGCTCAATGAGCGCTCGATGATTCTTTCTCGTGATTGGTTTCTATTCTTAGATTCAGCGAAGAACTAAAGGCAAGAACCAATCATATTAAAGAATCACTGAGTTGCATTGTCCACTGAACGCAGCCATTGAATGTATTCACTGTTTTTTTAAATCGTGTTGTTAAACACAGAAATGTTTAATTTCAAAGAATTTCAATTCGCGACACAGGAAAAATGCGGAAAAATGTGTACCTTACGTCAATTTGTGTGTCAGTATGAGATTTCGATATCGAAATTTGAATTCAATTTCTGTAAATTTCCCGTATCTATGCATTGGAAATTGAGAATTGCGAAATGAAGATTAGAATTGGATTAATCAGATAATTTTAATTTTAATCTATTTCATTTTCTAATTGGTCGAATTCTAATTTCCAATTTGCAATCTTCAATCTCTAATGCGTAGTCCGATACGGGCTTAACGATTAAACGTATCATTTGAAAATGTTGTACAGACAATCACGTGATCGATGTAACGTTTCATTGTGTAACAATTGCCCTGTTTTTCGTGCCGCAATTGAGAATCGGTGTGAAAACGCTGGCTGCATTTCGCTTTTCTGGAAATCATGTACGTAATTAAAAGTGCTCGCATGTGTTGAACAAATAACACGATCGTCGCGTGTCGTAGCATTATTATTAATTATCTCTCTAAATCTCATTGTTTAATTTCGCGTTGATTAAAAATTGACTTGAAGTTGCCGTTCTTTCGCGTTATTTACGAATGAATCGCACCTTAGTCAGATTACGTGACGCTACAAATTTCGAAGCATTCTTTGGTCGATTCTTATTTCAAGATCGTCTTAAATAATGTCTTAAAATGCTAATACTGTTCTCTGATTGGTTCATCTTAAGGTTGTACTTAAGACAAAGAATTTTACAAATTGGCCAATCAAAGGCCGGTATTCATAATCGATTCTTAAATATAAGAATCGACTATGAATACCGGCCTTTGATTGGTCAATTTGTAAAATTCTTTCTTCTAATTGGTCAATCAAATGTCTCGACGCATTGTAGCGTTAAGCAACCCAAGTATCTCTCCAGTATCGCAAAATTTAAATTATACGTATTCGAAACGTCGGCGTCTCTTTCTCGTCGTTTTACAAACGATATTTCTCTTTCGAAGATGAATCTAGCGTGCAAATTGCGTAATGAACTGTCATTGATCACGACGATTCGAGTTTCTTGAGTGTGCTGCGCGAATCGTGTCGAGAGTGTCGAAGAAGATGCGAAAACGGTGTGAAGTCGCTCGCGGCGATCATCGCCAAGTTCACGTCGCTCGTCAATGGTCGGCGCGCGCGCTACTCTAGATCCTTACCGTGTCACGTCGCGTCATTTCGAAACGATATGGTAAGCTCTCGTCCCACTCTTCGCGCACGCCGGGCAACGTCTCGCGAGTATAAACAAACACCGGACGCGTCTAATCGTACACATCGGGCGACGAGTCATTCAAGCGCGCATCGTGCGAACCAGCGTCGTGACGATTAGCGGCGCGGCCGAATGTCACGCTGGCGCGCGTTGTATAATTGGCAGAAGAGGCGATACGGGATGCGGACGGGAGTGCCGAATCGCATGGACTGTATCGTGAGAATCTATTCGCTTGTCGAGCATGAATCGTATGAATGTAAAGAGCGTCGGACGAAATATCGTAGCGTGCGAAGTTGCTCCATGATTTCTCAGCGTCGGCAAACGACGCTACGTTCACTCCGTGCCGTGTTGCGCGTTCGGAGCGACGGAATGAAACGCGTTCGATGCGTCTCGCTTTTCGCGCGTGCCAGAAAAGAGAGATTGTGCTAACAATCGTCGAGAGTGTCTAAATGTGCAGTCGGGCGACAGTCATTCAAGTGTGCGAGCGTCGGGAAGATTAGCGCGCCGAACGTCACATTGGCGCGCATTGTACGGCCGACGGGAACGCGATATGAGGTGCAGACGTGTATATCGCGGGCCGAATCAAGTGTCGCGCGATTGTTACAGTTCCGTTATTCGTTCACAGTGTCGTTGTTCGGGAAGAAGATGAAAATTATCGCGCGATCGTGGCATTTTCGGACGATTAATGGCGTCCGTTCGGAAGAAGATGGCGCCGAGGAGTTTTGCATCTTGCGACGCCTTCGAGCGAGCGGCGTGAATGCCTGCGCTCCGCTACTGAAATTCTCGAACGAGGAAAGAGGAAGAAAGCGTCGAGGTAAGATAACACGAAGCGAAGTATTTATCGGTTAACATGTCGTCTCGGAAGGGGGTGGGATGGAGGGAGATATCATCGGGAGGGATTGCGCAAACATTGCCCGGGGGCACGCGAATGAACACCCGGATATCTAAACACGATGAGTGGAATTATGCGCAAACATCTCATACAACACCAAGCACGACGTCTAAGTGTTAGAGGGGGGGGAGGGGGGGGAGAAGAGTTAACGCTCTCGCGAAAGTATCAATATGCATAAGGGCCCCCGATGCTGCCTCGAATCACCCCCCGAGTAGATAGACGTAACGAGTCATGAATTATGAATCGCGTTCGACGGAGAAACAATGTACCTTCTCTATTTTCTCATGGCGATTCTGTCGGCGAGAGGACAAAAGTAAGCTCGAGAGTATCGAGAGTTGATGAATATTTGGTAGCGATTATTGCTACGCAAATATTTCCTTACGATGGATAATTAAAGATCTCGTCGCGATCCTCTCGAGTTTGACTCCGGGAGACTTAATCATGGGCCACTTTAATTCTGTTGTGGATTCGACTTGCTATATGATAACGCAATAATCCACAATAAAATATTTTTTACATTTAAATAATAATTATATAATTATATACAAAATATGTTCATATATGTTTTTTCTTACAAATAATTTTCGTTTGTATATACAGGCTAATGATAAGAAAAATAAAAAATAATTAAATAATAATTTTTAGCATTGTTTTTTTTTTATTAAAAGTGAAGTTTGAAATAACGAGAATAAATTGCTTATATATAATTATACATAAAGATAACAATCGTACAGAAAAGTTATATACATAATTACAGTTATATCATTTTATAAAAGAATAATGCTAAAATTATTCTTTATTTATATTCTATTAATTTTTTTATTTCTTCTTATCATTATTTAGCCTGTATACATAAACAGGAATAATTTTTGTGAGGAGGAAAACATATATGGACATATTTTGTATAATTATATATATTTATTATGAAAGATTTTTATCGAGAAGCAACAGACAAAATAAGAATGATACCGCGCTATAAAAATGATATGGTAAAAAAGTCAACCGATATTCTCTTCAGCCTTTTAAATTCGAACGATTCTTCTGATATTCAGATGTCGTTAACGTCCACAACGTAACGTAAATATACATTAATACATCGTAATGGTAATATCATAGCGAGATTTCAATATTTTATACGCTTTAATTGGTAACGAATGTGCGTTCTAGCGACGAGTGCGTCGTAACATTTTTAAACTTGATCGTAAAGTAAAATATTTCCATGAAAATTTCCACTAACACATGTTCTCCTGTTCTCTGAACATAAAAACATGATAAATGTTTAAGAACAAATACAACTGTAAAATTAAATACAGTAAAAACAAAAATTATAAGTTATTGAACTCTTTATGGGATGTAATAATATTGATCTTGTCAATTTTTTTTTAAATCAGAATATTTATCAGTCTTACTTTTTATAAATTTTTAATATCTTCCTTGCGACTGATATCTAGTTAATATTATACAATGTTGTCGTCAATGTTGTCTATATAAAAAGTGTCATAAATTTATTCCCACTTAATTAACACATGCTTTCTCTCTCTCTCTCTTTCTTTCTGTCTTATTCATAGTCGATAACTTGATATTTAAAATTTATTTATACAATATTTGAAATATTCAAATTAATTTTCTTATTGCATTTCTTTTTTCTTTTAATACTATTAATATTTTGATTAATCGTCCTATTATTTAATCATTAAATTCGCTCTATCGACTGATGTCATTTATCGATGTATAAATATATTTCGTATTTTAATATTCACTCTATCGATAAACTCTTAGTTTATTATATCAGTAGCCAGTAAAAGGAAAATTTTATTCTTTGTTAATACAAATCTGCACGAGCCATTCTAGGAAATGTCGAATTCTGGAGACAATAAGTATCCAACAAATTTGTATTATTAGTTCTATTTAGATTAGTTTCTTGAAGCATTTAATCGATAGCTTTCAATCGATAACTAAAAGCTAATAGCTAATCGTTGATGTAAAAAACGAGATATATAAAGTTGAAATTATTGAATATAATAGTTTGTAATGATACGATATTACATCCATGATTTAAAGGAAATGATGTAGTTAATATTCAAGTATAGGATCGATTCTATCAACATAAGCTAACACCAAGTATAATTAATTAAATATTTACGCCTGCATCACGAATCTAAAGAAAAATGTAAGGCAGTTAATCGAACATTGATGAGATATGCGATGTTGGTAGAATTATATCGATGAAAGAATTCTACGTTATCAACTTCATTGCTGGTTCTTGAAGTAATCTGTGCCAGAGGACGCCCAGCGTCGCGTAGTTCAACAAGGGTTGCGGGGCGCAGGAGCACGAACGTCGTCCTCCGGGTTGCCGTCCGACAGGAGTTCAGTCGGTGCCGGTCGGTTCCGAGAGTCGTTCACATCCTGCGGGGCGCAAAAATTTAAGATGACAAGAGATATGTACATTTGATAGGGTAGTCCACTCGACAAGAGAGAAAGCCGATTCGGTTTTAGCATAACGCAAGATAATGAGCGAGTGAAAATAGAAAAAGAGAGAAAGAAAAAGAGAGAGAGAGAGAGAGAGAAAGAAAGAAAGAGAGAGAGAGAGAGACAGAATAGGGGAGGGAGAGAAAACCGCGATGAACGGATAGATATTGGTGCAACATCATCAGTCGCGCATCTTCCGAACGGAAGAGAGGGGTGCGATACCCTCTTCTCGTACGGCACGCATAATCGCCGAGAGAAGAGTGGCGGATCGAGGGTGGACTACTCGTGACGGAAGTTAGGCGCTCTCGACGCTATGTCCGTGACGAGTCGCAACGCGAGATAAAGGTAAGCAATTAATATTAACTCTCGTTCTCCTGCCGAGGTACCGGGCAAACCCAAACCGTGAATTTAGGGGAGAAATCTCAACTCCGTAGAAAATTAGTTTTGAATGTTGCCGAAGAAATGAGAAATCGTCGCACTCGTTTTTCTGTGATGTCAAATTTGTTGCGTTAGAAAAGATAAGGAACATACAGTGGAAAATTAAGGATTGATTTAGCAAGATTAGAAGTAGTGAGATTTCTTTTTTAAGAGAGAAAAATATTTAAGATATTTAAGAATGTAAAATAGAGAGAAAATCGTGCTTAATGTTCAAATTTTCTTAATGTCAATTGTAGAACAATTATTTTTCTGTCTGAACAATAGCAATTCTAAAATAGTTTTTATTGCCAAGAGCAGCGGCCAAGAGCCATTTACAATGGTGCGTTGAAATATTGACGAATATAAAATTTATAAGAAAAATGTTGTATTAATTGATGGATTGGATTATTAATTAATATTTTAAAATAGTTGTGTAGATAATACATGAAATAAATTAGATTAATTAAACGATAACGTAACGAACAATGTAAAACGTACAGACTATTAAGCTGAAATGATTGTGAAAATAGAGAAAGATATTGTTATAAGTCTGTAAGTTTTGAATAAGGAAATAATAAAGGAGATGAAAGAATAAAAGTTTGAAGTATTGAAAGGTTGTCCTCAGTTGATTTTAACCTCTAGTATGAATGGAAAAATGAGAAATGAGAGAAATACTTTTCTCGATAAGCTCGAGGCACAATGAATTCTTACAATTGAAAATAGTTGTAGCTTTTATCTTGCGATTTATTAAAACGGATGAGATTTTTATTAGAATTGATAAAAATTAAGATTTCTTAGAACAAATGCCAGCAATTATGTACTTGCTGGATTTTATCATAAATAAAATGCTGCTGTAGTAGAAGCTGAAAGATGATTAATCGATTATCTGTCTTTGTTTTGCACGCTTAATCGATACTCATTTATTAAACTTGAGAATATGTAAACGAGGCATGTAATTTTAGTATTTTTGCAAGGAAGGCGTGTACGCACATTAAAAATGTGACAATCAATACACAATACATAACATGTGATATAATATATACAAAAATTTAAATAATTTTAGATTAATTAATTAATTAAGATTAATTTTCGCAAAAATTTTAGATTAATTAAGATTAATTTTTTGCGATATTTGTCATAGATGCGTGAACGCATGCGGATATTGCAAGAATCCGTTGGAAATATTGTGAAAGGAAATTGCGTACTTATGCATATTTTATATACATATTTTATAACATTATATACGTTTGATGACAAGATATTCTCTTGAGATTGCATAATTCCGTTTTACTATTTTATGTAATGCAAAATATATATATATATATATATATATATACAACGACATGTATTCTGCATAAGAATATGCGATATCGCAAAAGAACGTTTATCATGAGCTCACCAGAATGTAATGTAATAATAGTAATATAGTATTCTCACGAATTTTGTTTACAATTCTAAACATTTAATTCGAGTTTTTCATGACTTTACATCGAGGATTTTCGTCTTAGGATCGAGGAAAGGAAAGGGTTGAAGGGATTAGCATAAATCACGATTTATTGGTTCTCACAAGATAGCCAGTATTATCAAATTCGACTTAGTGACACATTCAGGGCTTTGTCCTATCTGATTTATCAGCACGGGCATTAAGTTTAACGAGTTAACGAGCCAGTTATTCTGGACATGCAGGATTCTTAATATTACCGTGAAATTTAGGAAAATCCAATTAATTTTCCAATGATAAAATATCGACATTTGTATTTCGTTCGACGGACAATGTTAATCTTTTTTTATCGATAATAACCATTCCCTTCGCAGCAATCATATAATTTGAGAGGCAAGTTTATTAAACAGAACGCGCGCATACACATGCATATACATAATTGTTTTATATTTTATAATTATATGTATTTTAATTTTCAATTAATTCATACATTCTCTTTTTCAAAGGAAAAACATTTCAGGAAAAGAGAAATAATTACATTTAAAAAAGGTTATCGACACAAGTCAATAATTTTACAGATTATTCGCCGCAAAGCGCATTTCTTCGGATCTGCGGTGCTTGCCCTTCGATCGTTCCGCTTCCAGTATTTGTCCCTTTAATTCTAGCTCGTGACCATAACGTAAATTAGACCGAACGGTCGATCGCGCGAAAAGTTTCACGCCGCGTGCGGCGAACGCGTTGCCGAGAGGAAATTGTCGGATTCAGCCGGAAATTGCGAAATTCTCCGATAGCGGCGATCTCCAGGTTCGGTTGCGGCTCTTGCGCGCTGTTCCTGTCTTTCCTCTTCCAGAACGTACGCATCGTATGGATCTTTCGTTCTGTAGCGAGGATTTCATCTCGCGATTACGTCGTTTCGCTCCTCGACCGGTTTAATGAAGGTCCCGTCGATACCTTTCATGGAGATATCGAATCTTCAAAGAGCAGTCTCCAATCCTTTATCAGCGTCTCATGGACGCACCAGCGAGATCATGGCAGGCAGGATTGGAAAATCCTCTTCGCCGAGATAAGTCGAAAAGGAAGGAGAACTTTCCTCGGATCGCGTTTACTCGCGCTATAGTGCGGCACATGATATGACATATAGCTCTTTGATAAGCTTGCCGAGGTCAAGATATTTTTACGAGGTATTTTACAAGGATTTGAGTTGGCAATCTCTTTGCGCTTTTTACTCTTCGTCAATTAAGAATTTATGATATAATTGTGAGAAATAAATTAATATTTTAATTCAATAAAAATGAAAACTTGTAAAATGTAGAATGCAAATAGGCAATTGTTTGATATAAATTTTTCATAATATTTTATATATATCTAAAATGTTAATCGTTTTAGTAAAGATTAGCGAAGTAGTAATGTTAAATTTATACTCTACTTTAAAGTTCACTGACTTTTGACAGCTAGTGCAATCGATCGTTTCGCTAAAAAAGCTTTGAAAACGTAGCTATGTTAGCAAACAAGAGAAATATATGTTCATATGGGTAAAACCGCAACCATCATAAAACGAGTCGTTTGCATGTTTCCTTTTTTATTAGATGTTTCGGAATCGTTGAATTCATCTCATATACGGCATCAGATTTCCACTGTTTGCTTACTCGTCGAAAAGGTCAATATTTCGAATGAGAGTTCGCGATAGGATATTCCCTTTTATCCTTTACATGTATAGGCACATACACGTTAAAAAGAAACATATTTTTTGATTTTTGAAAGATGGGAATATACAAATTGGCAAGAAATATATTAAATTCTTTTGCAGAGACAGAATCGTATGAAAAGTATTAAATCATATAATCGGACATATATAATTTAGAGAGATATATATTTTAACATTAACATTTAACATTTACATTTAAAAGAAAAAAATTAGTATTTTAATTATATGTAAAATCTATATTATTCAAAAATGGTATTTCAGTTTCTGTAATTCATATGTAAAATAAATTAATAGAGGGATTTCCAAAGATTATTAAAATATAAAATATATATTAGCAAAAAATTTTTAGAATATTTTATAAAAAATATGTTGTAAATATTCCAGAAGAGCATTTTCGATTTTGCGCACGTACACAAACGTATTTTGAATTGTAATAATTATGTTAAGAAATAAATGCACTTTTTTCGGACAATAGAAATAATACAAATCATTAAACAAAACTCCGTTTGAATGCCATGTCATAATTATTCATCTTATTCATTCGCCTGTAATATAGTCTCAGCTATATTTTAGACTCGACATTCAATGCAACTTGTTAGGAGCGAGAGCGGAGAATACGATGATAGTGTTCCAATAAGTTTTCAACGCGAAATTGAAATCCTGCGAGCTGCGAGCGTAAACTCGTTACTTATTCGTCCGGAAGCCCGTAACAGCGTTGCGAAACTCTCGGTCGGAATGGCATGGCGCGCTGTATCCTCGATCGTTTAGCGTGAGAGCGTGTTGGGCCCTATCGCGTTCGTTTCCCTAGTGGCCTGAAACTTAGGACCGTTCGCATCGACATGTCGCATACCGTTTATCCTTTAATTTATGTTCTGAATGTCGTGTTCGTTTACCGAAATCGCGTTACAGAAAAGCAAACAGAATCAATACGGTTTGGCTCTGATTCTATTATACATTTTCTTTTCGAATCTTTTCATTTTTTCCTTTTCTATTTTTTTTTTTTAATACTATTTAAAATATATTTTTATACTTTTTAAAATCTCTTTTATATTTTGAGGGATTCGAGAAGAAAATGCGTGATAAAATTCTATATATTTTTCACAGAATTAATTTAACGTTATATTTTAAAAATATAATATTAGAATTTAAATTTAATTTTTTCAACAAATAAAATTCTGCAAGATTAAGTATACATATATATCTCGGTTTGGAAACAAACATTAATTTCTGTGGTATTTATATTTTATAGTTGTAAGAGATAATTTATATCAACGGTAAAAGAATAACAAAACTACAATGTTTGATATTAATATGTTTGACTGATTACTAAGTTCGTAAACATGATTGATTTATCGTAAGAAGGCAGGAAAAATGTAAATACGCAATATCAAGCAAAAATTCTCGTTTCAACGTCTTTTTTATCTCTTCCACATTCACAAAGTTATAGATCGCGATGCAGAAAGAATAGAGAAAGAAAGAGAATCACGTGTCTCCGTTTTATATTATTAACAGAGTCATTCTTCGCCGATGGCACGTGACCAGCATAATATCTAGTTGCACGTACAATGCACTAGCATTTTCTTCCGGATGTATTATGGAGCTATTTCGTACTTTGTTATCTTATTCGGTATCTTAAATAATTAAGAAATATTGCTCGGAATAATTATAGCAGTAAATTGATTCTGACATACTTTGAACAGAGGAATTGCAGTATCTTATATGCCTTAGTTTTTAATGACTAAGACATTATTTAATCCAGTATCAAAATAGCACTACTGTCTCGACAACTTAAAAAGATCCCTGGCGTCACACATGTGCATTTCAGTGGACCAGTAGTGCATCATGCTATAGTGATGCATGCGTAAATTCGATCCAGCTTGGAACAAGAGACGGCGCCACAAAGGCTCGTGAAATTCAAAATTGTGAACGAGAAATTCTCTTTTCCTCCTCTCTTGACTTCCTCTTGGCGTGTAATATTGTGCTCGTGAATAAGTATCAAGTTTACGTTGGGATTTAAACTGAAGTTATACAAATAGTCGAGAGGATCGCCCGTATCATATTTTTAAGAGAATCTGATTATTCGAAAAGCTATTCTTTCTATATGTAATTATCTATATGTAATTATCGTCTTCGTGCTTGAAAATTGCGTAAATCAGATTAACAAATAGAGGTGAGAGATATCTATAACTGTCACCATATCGCGCCTATATTTTTCAATCGCGTCCGTAACACGATAAATTCTTTTCGAAGAAATTCGTAAGGAGATTGGACGCAATGATGCACAATGATGTTCAAAAATCTTTATGTTGCGAAATGCGATTTTTCCCAATGGTAAATGATTAAATGATTCCTTTGATATATCATTACGTTGTGAGATGCGAAATGATCTTCGCTTGACTAAATACATATATATGCACATGTTTTGAATCATGAAGAGATAAGAAGAAATCTGAAGAAATGGATTTATCCACATATTCGGTTTATAAATATTAACTTATAATATTTTAATAATTAATATTAATTTTAATATTGTAATGAGAATATTAACACTTTTTTTGATTAATATTTTTAATTTTGATATAATTAATCAATTTCTTTCTTGCGAATTTTATGAAATTTAGGCGGGTATAAAAGTAATAAGAAATCACACATATAAATGTATTGAATAATAACTGTATTGAAAATATGAATAATTTATGTTTTCTATTTAATTTTTGTTTATTATAATATATATTGGCTAAAGATTGATTAAAACCGACGATTATTAATGAGAAATTGTATTCGATTGAATACTTGGAACAAAAGTATTTGTAAAAATCGTAAAATTCAAAATTGCGAACGAATCAATATTTATTACAAAATATTAAGTCATAGTTTGCAAAATAATTTATTTAATATTCGATTAAATGAAATAATGAAATATAAATACATACACTAATAGTAAATGTTTCAAAATAATACTCGAACCACGAATATTATTTTATTTTTTCATAAACTGCATCAAACTTGACGCCACGATCATTGTATAAACAATGAACACGTGTACATGTTTTTTCGTAATCAGAAAAAATGATTGCAATTTCATATCGCGCAGTCGGAATCTCGTTTATCTTTTGCGACAGGTTTTATATATCAGCGCGGAAAACAGGGACCGTATTTACACGATGGAATAAAAGGAACTGTGTGATGGCATGAATAGCCAGATCTTCGTGTATATATACTCGTATTATATATATACACACACACACACACACACACACACACACACACACACACACACACACACTCATTTTATGTATACATATATACGTTACAGAGAATGAATGTAACGAAATAACGAAATATTTTGCAATTGGATTCCAGGTGGGACCGAAGGAACGAGCATCTTATCCTGAAGGGAACAGTGGGAGACGGAAATATGGGAAAAGGGGACAAGAGAGGCGTTACGCAGCGCAGTGATGGTGGTGAGTTTGTTCTTTCAATAATTTTAAGCGTGGATAAGTAACAAGGGAAAAATATAGACTGGTAATACATTCTATTGCCAAAGAAATTAAATATTTTTATCGACGTCCGTAATTCAAGATTATTAACAAGCAATAATCTTAAATAATTTATTTACCAATTAGCATTAAAAAACAATATTAACGCATAAAATTTTAGAAGAAATCTAAAAAAATTGTCTAGATTTTGCATTTTTCGGAAGATTGAAACAAGAGCAAAAATATAATATTTATAGAAGCATATTCATATTTGTGGGCTCTTCTAGATAAAAAAAGTAGATGATACGCGTTACTATCGCTACTTTCTTTGCGATTAAGATACTTTCTGCGAGACAAGTATTTTTATTGCAAAATTTATATAATGCGATTAAAAGCGATCAATTTTCTTGCTTTTTCGCTTAAAAATTATTTATTTCCAATCGCATTTCGCGATACACTCGCTTCACATTTAAAATCGCGATCAAAGGAATCCCACAAATACGCTGCTACGCATATAGAACGCATTTAGAACGACTAGAGAACGTTTTACCTGTCGATCGAACCAGGCAAAGGTGACGTTGGACAATCGGAATTTCGATACAAGAATATCGTGTCTCGTACGTTATCGACGTTATCTCGAGAAAGGAATAGCACGTATTCGTACATGTAAGTGTAGCGAAGGAATTGAATTGAAAGAGGGACAGGGTGGAGAGACCACATTGCGTACGTTTGCGTTTCTACCCTTATTTTCCACTTCCTCGATATAAGGTAAGGTTCGTTGCTGCGTTACCTGTCAGTGTTTGCTCGTTGCATATTTGCGACTACTCGTAAGAGATACCTCGATACCGCGCGAGAGTGCTTGCTTGCCCTCTCGACTGTGCACACACTTGCGACATTGCATCCCGGATTTCGGTGCAGTCGTGTTTCCACTTCAGTGCTATTTGTTTCTCGATTTTGCGCATAAGCCGTTTGTTAAAAACGAACTCAACGAAATTTAACATGAAAATAACGTAGTATAATGTGATACAAATTGAAACAAATTCACATAGTTTAACATAAGAAATACATAATCAACTAATTATTCATATGTTATTAAGGATTAATTAATTGTAAAGACTTAAAAGTAATAGTAAATACAAATACAAATTTGTGAATTAAATATCTTTCGTAAAAAAATGAATCAATTTTTTTTAAATGAAGCAATTAAGTAAATTGATTGTATGTAAATTAATTGTGAAAATAGTTACGATGTTATTACATTTTTAGAGAATATAAAAGCAATGAATCACCAAAATACCTCAATCATGCGAATAGTCCTCTTAGATGCACACATTGTTCGCGAACAATGATGCATGGCTGATTTCAGCACAGTTTTACATATGAGAGAATCTGGAACGTTTTCAGCGCCGCTCGCTGTTCGATTTTATTCGTATTCTACGGATGAAAAGAGTGAGGACGGTGGTGCATGTTTCTGCATCCGTAAATACGGCGATAATATTCGCAAGAGTAATGTTCTGACATGTTTCAAGAATTAAACGAAGTCAAATTAATCATATCTTATTAGCAAATTAATCAATTAGATTAATTAATAATAATTAATCAAAATATATGAAATTCTGTATTTGATATATTTTCTACAAATATATATTATGTATATATTTATATAAACAAAAGTTACTAGGAGACATCGAACTTTTTATTGAAAACGTGAAATAATGATTTATAATGAAGTTTGATATTAAACTATTAAATAACGAGAAAAGAAAAGTAGTAATTTTTGATGCGAAAAAACGGATTTGGCTTGGATTGCTTTTAAGAACAATTCGCAATCCATAAAATTCCAATTGTTAACACAGGCTAAGAAAACCGTCGAAACTTGACGCGTTAGGTAACTCTTTTAGAGGAACAATACGAGTGATTCAACAAAAGCAACATGCTGACACAAAGGTGGCACGTGTATATGTGGATGGGCCGTTTGTCACTACAGGTGCATGGTTTTGCAGTGCAGAGCATCGCGCGAGTTATCTATTTGCGCGCGGATGCATCAGAACCAGCGACAGAACGTGCGCTCGCTTGTTGTCCGCCAAGTTGAGACAAGAAGATGAGAGATGAGATCATAAGAGAAAAAAGAAATGAAACCTTTTTACGCCGTGAGCTTTGTTTCAGTAGAGAGGAACTGTTGCATTTCCTCTCGCTTAAATCGTTTTATTAGCGAACAAAAGTATTCTTCAATCGCGGCGCGTCTGAATAATTTTATACGATTTAATATCTATCTTTCTTATATTTTATTTGTTAATTTAATTTTAGACTTTTATTTTACAGTTTTACAGTTTTTAATTTTATAGTTTTATCTTATATTTTTAATATGCAAGATAATCTATACATATATGAGTTGTTTATCAAAATTACAGCGCTAAGATATCTCTATAAATAAAAATACAATGCGATAAGTGTAATTATATTTCATGCAGACAGTAATATCAAAAGAGTTACATTAACATCAAAAAAGAAATATCTTTTGTCATATAAATCAAATGTCATGAATTTTTTGATGAAAACTCGATGTATCTTTCATGGAAACGAATCGCATTATAGACTAGTCGAGTCTTATGAATTGTATTATCTCGTTGCGTTGTATAAAGCAAATTGAGAATCGGGAAAAAATGCAGGTAAATCGCGAAAGAACATGGTGCACAAGGAGATGCATTTGGATGTATATAGCTAGACATACTAAGAATACAATATCTTTGGGGATAGTCCTTGAGGATGTGAATGCGCGTCTGTTGTCGACATGCTGTCGACAGGCGACTCTGTCGACAGTCTGTTGTTAGAGGTTTATATGTACGTGCCAGGAAACTTTAGACAGAAGATTTCTCTCTATCTCGCGCGAGATGATCTGTACTGTGCATCTCTGACAAGTTGTAATGTAATTCGCCTCGAAACAACTTCATCTTCAACATGGAACCTCGTATATTTTATTTATTACATTTGATATAACTAGTTTTAATTTTTTTCGTAAAGATATTTGTATTATCTATTAATTCGTGATAACTTATATTTGCCTTCTTTTATTTATTTTTATTGAATATTATTTATTGAATTTTTAGATGTCGTCTTTCGATTAGTTCTAAAGAATTATCCACACTCCGTGTGTGAAAAATATCGAAAGATAATAGAACGTGATAATAACGCTGGGAAATATTAGTTTTGCTAAAAAAATAACTTGGGGATATTTTAAATTCTAAAGATTATTTCATAATACGCGATAAGATATAATACAATATAAGTAAAAAAGTATAATAATTCGTATGTATCATAAAAGAAAAAGATAAATAAATAGATAGGCCAAAACGAGCAGAAAAAGATATTAGGTATAAGATAAACAAATTTAACAGTCATAATAACTATAAATTCGGTAAATTAGCGTTTCTAAAAAGAAACTGTTAAACTAACTATAAATCTCGATATATCAACATTTCAAAAATTGTTTTGAATTTATAACGGTTTTTAAAGTCCGAAAATAAAATTAATAAAAAACTGAGTGAGAAATAGAAGTAACAAGTAATGTTTAATTAAACTAAAGATGAAGGAGGAAGTTATTATATAAGTAATTTACAATAAAGCAGGGATGTAACCGATTGAAATTTCTACAGTAAACGAGCGGTGTAATAGCATCCATCTCGCATGGTGTTGAAAACATAAGTTGACTTATGTAAGTTGACACTATGTAGATTTAAAATTATTATAATTGATGGCTGATGATGGCTAAGTAAGCTGAAACATTCCAATTTTAGGTTCTTAAAGATTTATTAATACTATATTTTTTTCTGTTTCGTTTTTATTAGCCTATCTATTTATTTATGTCTTTTTCTTTTACAATACAATACAAACAATACCATTTACAATACAATTTTAGAATATGAAAAACCATTGTTGTTGTTATTGTTGTTTATACCATTTTATTTGCGTGATTTATATTGTTGTATTACATAATGTTGCAGAAACTACCATTTTTTTATCACTTGAATATTGATAAAGGAAGTATAATTCACAAAAAAGCTGACATAAATATAGACAGTAAATGTGGACAATACTCATTTGCCTTGACCGCGTTGCTCAATGATTAGATGCGCCATCGTGATTAACATAATTTGCGTGCAAATGCTAAAAGAAGCGTATGTATCGTCTATTATGCAACTTTTCAAATTCATATTACTTGTATTTTTATTTGCTCTCATAATTTTAATCTATTTAATCTCTGTTTTGAAATTTGTAATTTAACAATACTCGCTTGTGTTTTTTTATTAAAAATGTAAATACAAGTCTACAAGCAAATATAATATGTATAAATATACATAAGTATCTATTCCAATTAAAATTATTGAAATTGTTTCCTTTTTGAATGCACTTTGATCGAGCGCGTAAACAATAAAAATAGTCGTTAAAGTTTGATAGACATACGCCCGGAAGCAAAGTGACGTTTCCAATTTTCGTCAGAGTAATTTTGTATCAAATACATTGGCGATTGCAACTAGCGTGACGCGCAATGCATTATACAAAGTGGTTGCCTGCGTCAATAGTCGATTATTTGCTTTTGCCTTACCACGTGTCGAGACGCGAGGGATGTGAGATGGCGCCTTTGGATTCATAATACGATTGATTGGACGGGGAACGTTTGTAAGCTCTTAAGCGTTGAATGGCCTCGTTATCTGCCATGAGCAAAACAACAAGAAAAAGGAATTTTGCGAAAAAGAGAAGATAACGGTGCAAATAAATGTAATGCAGAAGTTCCATTCATTGTCGAATGTTGTAAGCGATTATCGTTAATTAAAGTTGCGCGAGTCGTCAGTTAGAAATCTTTTTTATTCAGAATTACATCAAAAAATACATCTTGATTTTATAATTTGGAACTTACGAGTCTTATAGTTCTTATGATTCTTTTGCTATCAACAAAAGATATTTTAATCGCTTTGAGGAACTTGTACGTATAATCAATTTTTCTAGCAAAATTCGCGAATTCATCATTTTTCTCATAATTTATCATTTTTCGCATTCTAATTTTTAATATCTTTCATTTTGTGTGTGTGTGTGTGTGTGTGTGTGTGTGTGTGTGTGTGCGCGTGCGCGTGCACGCGCGCGTGATTGAATAATAATTAAATTTTAATAACTGGATCTAAAATTATGTTAAAATAGGAATTGAAATTAATTGATAAATAGAGATTTAAATCTACATTTATGTCGGCCATTTTTTAATATATATTTTTTTAATCAAATTTCAAAGCTTAATTGAACTAAAAAAATAAATTATGATTGCACAAAGATTTTGAACTATAGATATCAAATTTAATTTATGAATTTATCATCAATATGTATTTTATAAATTTAACTTATAAATTCATTATTAATATTATAGTATATATTTTACATACGTGATATAAATATCTTTTTATCACAATATTAGACACCGATGAAGTACGACAACTATTTTAGAAGAGATAAGAAAAATGGAATGTGTAAATTTTTTCATATTTCACGTTCGCTATGTAATTTGAAAAGGCGTGCAGACATGTCAGTGTCGCGGTGAGTTACCGCGAGTTTATCAAATTTTGTATACGTAACGAAGTTTGATCGTGGCACGAAAACGCAGACAGGTGTTTTGGGTTATACAAGTACAGATAACTTTATTACTTTCTTTGCGTACACATTACATAAATATTCGTCTTATAGCACATTAGAGCCTACCTCCTATATCACATGTGGGAAAGCTGCAAAAATACAACTTGTCTCGGCTACATACAAAAGATTTACAATAGTTTTTGTACGTTATATTTGCACTTGCAAACATGACGACGAAATGTATCATAAATTTTTCGTGTATTTTTTCTTTACAGAGCTTTACATACGTAACTTTACACGCGTTACGCGAGGCAGCGCTACGATGTTGGCTACTGATATTAATATTAAGGACTAATTGAAACTGATTATTATTTCACAAAACACACGTTTTGGTCATTACTTAAGACAAATACTGCTTGCTACATTTTAAAAGTTGAAACTTTTAAACGTTTCTTAAACTATCGTTAATTATTAGTCATAACTATAAAAATCTATCTAATGCACGTTATCGTTGAAATAAGCGGATAGAAAAATATCGTTTTAGTTCGCAATTATTATAGTAAAATAACATATAATATCATATATGATGACTCAGCACATAAGGTAGAATTCTATATATTTGGTTTGTCAATATTATTTTCGTTAATTATATTATTTAAACTGCCTTTCTTCGAAATATAATTTTATGTATTACTTATTTATTTCTGTAGAGAAGATAGAATTTTAAATAATTTAGAAATCACGTGTAAATAATTGTGTTGCTGGAATGTAAAAAATCGATGCATTTTAAAATTTTTATAGTATTTTATATTTTTTTATTTTCTCTTTTTAACATTATAAATATTTTTCAGCATATTTATATTTTGTGTCAAAAATACAGGAAAATATATTTTAAAATTTATTTAAAATATTTTAATATTTTAACCTAGATTTTAATCTACTCATATATTTAATTTATAATGTTTTATTTTTATATTGAGTTTTTGTCGCAAAAATAATGAATTTTTATAAGGATAAGATATTTATTCATGATAATTTTTTACTTAATCTTGGATTGTTAAAATTATTTTTGATTTTGCGAAATAAAAATATCAAAGTCTTTCGTTCTACAAATATTTAAATCTACTTACTGAACTCTTCTATCCAGCGACACAAATATTTATACAGAGCCAGTAGAAGTCACACATGCACAAATTGATTTGAAGTACAGTAACTCGAAACTTTTCGTGAGAGAAATTTCAGTTTCGGAGTTGAAGAGAGCCTTTTCCTCTTTTTTTCTGTGTAGTTGATATTTGTCTCTCGAAAAGTGAAGGCTGAATCGATGTTATAGTTTTACGCATTGGTATAGAACTTCAGAATTTCTGCTCTCGCAGCTTCCGCGATAGAACCTCTGCACGGGTTAGGATCCCAATTAATTCCGGGGCAGCCCAACGATTCGAAACACTTCACGAGGCGATTGTTATTGGATGAACAACACTGAACAACTGCCCAAACACACGGGCTAGGAGTCTTGGCGGGTGGTCTCGGAGTCGGGGGAACAGGAAACTGTGCCACTTGTACGCCCTCGCGATGCGGGTTGATTCCCTGGAAATAATTCATTGGATTTTAAATTCTTCTATTTTAATCATTAATTACGATAATAAAAATATTAAAATATTTATAAGCGACGTGGAAGAAACATATATCTGTTGTGCAGCATGACACAATTTGTAAAAATAACTTTGCCTTGTTATATTTAGCACATATCTGTTCTTTTTGTTATATTTTCTAAAATTATCGCAACTTTCGAAGACAATATCGTGCCAAAGAGAAAAGTGGTGCTGCTCAGTGTTCGGTCAATTAAGCAGAACAAAGCGGGGTGACCGGGAACTTAGGGTCGAGAGGATACGAATCCGCTGCAACTTTCCCTGTGATTTAATGAAGCGCGCTTTAGTTTGGTAGCGCGAGACAATCGGCGACCACGAGATCGGATTCGATGAATAAACCGCCGGTGGACAGCCGAATCGGGTTTACGCGATCGGAGTGTGGTAAAGTGTTTTGACAGACAAATGGAAGACTCACCGTGAAATCGATCTCGTTGTCGAAGCCGGCCCTCGATATCGCTGGTGAGTCGGGTGAGGAGCCAGGACGAACTATTATCCTTGCGCTCACCGGCAGGGAGTTTAGTCTGGCTAGTTCTTGTCGTCTCCACTGGTCGGTCTCCTTCTGTCTGTGCTCCCTCATTCTACAGCAGATGGAAATAGGGTCGTGTTTATCGGATGGTTCGAATGAGTAAACTCTCGCCTCGATGACACGCTTGGGATGTTGCCTTAATTAAAGTCGCACTGCTCACGGTCTGTGATATATTGCACGATTTTTGCTATTTAAAATTTTATGCGACAGAGAATCTCAGATTGCGCAAGCGAAATTTATTATATTAAACCAAAAAACGTGATAATATCTTTCGACTCAATTATCGTAAGATAGAAGTAATACTAATTTTTAATTTAACAAAAAAAAAAGGAATCTACAAGGATAAATATATTTTATATCTATAATTTATCATTAATTTATATTTTTTAAATACTATTTTATATTTTTGTACTTTCTAAACGATCTATACTTTACAATAAATAATATTCATAATTTTATATATTCTGATTATATATTATATTTTAATTCCTTAAACGTTTCTTTGTATTATGTGGGACGTAAAATTATAAATTTTATCCTAAAAAAAATTTCTGTCGCAGTTTTTAATCTCATAATCTAAAATAAATAAGTAATTTGTGCTCACCAATTTCATCGCGATAATACTACGTTGGCAGTAATATTAATCCCCAGCGATAAGGGATTACCCATAAAGGAGAAACAAACAAACAGAGACAAATGATAGGAGTAACGAACATTGATAGCTGCAAAGCGCGCGGCTGAAATAAAGTTCGTTGGCGTTGCGCTAGGTGAAAATTTCATGTTTGCGAAGCGCCGTGCCCCAAGGGCCACTTACATACCTGCTTTCTTCCTGTTGTCGTCTCTCAGCTTCCAATCTTTGCCTCTCACGTTCTGCCGCCGCTCGCCTGGTCTCCTCGGCTCGCATCAAATTACTCGGAATCGGCCGACTATCCTGCCGCCTTCTGTGCTCTGCCAAAGGATGAGGATTCTGGTAGTAAATCGGCCTCTTGGCTTCTAGCTGTTTCGTCCTTCCAACTTCATTCCTGGATCGTTGTTTCAGCATCTCCTGCCTCCTTCTCTCCTGTATCCTCGCTACCTCCAACCGCTTCCTATCCTCCTCGTATCTTTTGGATTGCCTCCTCCTCACCTCCTCTTCTCGCCTAGCTGCCTCCTTTCGCATCTGTAACCGTCTCTCTTCTTCTTCCTTCCACTGTTGCCTGGAGAGTTCTTTCCGTCGCTCTTCCGCTTCGTACCTTTGTCGTCTTTCTTCCTCCAACCTTCTCGCCGTCTCTTGCTGTCTCCGTCTGACTTCCTCCGGTGAGCTTCGCGGATCGATATACGTAGGCGCCGACGGTCCATGGTCTTTCCTCATTCCTGGATCGGGATATCTGTCGCGATGTCTGGCTTCCTCGATCAGTCTCCGCTCCTCGAACCAGTTATGACCGGCCGCGGTCGATTGATTATCTTTCGATAGCACATTCACTGGTTGGTTTCTTCTGATGTAATCCTGTAGTTTTCTCTCTTCCTCTTGTCTTTTACGCTGCTCCTCCACTCGTCGACGATATTCTTCGTCGTTTCTACTCACATTCATCCGCGAATCTCTAGGCTCCTCGGGTCTATAGCGCCGTCTCTCTTCTTCCGATCTTCGATCGACATTGATAGGTCGATTTCGCGCGATATATTCTCGCAGTTTCTGTTCCCGCAGACTTTCTTCTTGCTGTCGTCTTTTTTCGTCTTGCTCGCGCTGTCTGATATCGTTTGGATGATTGACTGGATGTCCCATGCGCATTAAATTCGATGGCGGCTGCTGTCGCCTTCTCTCCTCTTCAGCCTCTTGTTTCTTTTTCCTCTCTGACCATTCTCTACGACGGTCTTCTAATCGTCTTCTATCATCTTCGGAAAAATTTCTCATTGGATCTTGATGCCTCCTTTCTTCTTCTTCCTTTTTTCTTTGCTCTTCTTGCTGTGATCTATACTGTTCCTGTCTTCTTGCTTCTTCTTCTTGTACTCGTTTTCGCTGTTCTTCCTCCCGTCTCCTCATTTCTTCATCATGAAGTCTTCGGTTTCTTTCTTCATCATTTATAGAAGTTTCAGAGTCTGATTTTTTTAAATTTTCCTCCTGCCATTTACCTTGTGATCTTCTCATTTCTTCTTGCAATCGTCGTCTTCGTTCTTCTTCCTCTCTCCTTCTCAACTCTTCTTCGTTTCTTCTGGCCATCTCCTGCATTTGATTGTGCGCTGCTTCTTGCCTTTGTTGTTCTTCCATCTGTCGTCGTGTCTCTTCGTTGTCTATACGAGGTGGTGAAATATTATCTGTCCTCTTACGATATTCCTCGTATTGTCTCCTCCGCATCTCGTCTCTTCTTTTTTTTTCTTCCTCCTCTTCCTCTTTTTCCTTCTTCCTCCATCTATTCGACATTCTTTGATTAGCCTGTTGCATTCGTCGCAAATATTCTTCTTCTCTTTGTTTTTGTTCAAGTAATTTCTCGTACTCTTGTCTACGATTGATGTCAGTATTTAATTCATGATGCTGGTCACGTCTCTTAGATGTGTCTTGATAGTATCGCATCTCGTGCTGCCTGCGACGTTCATTCACGGTTTGCAATTCGTCGCTGGACACGACACCTTCATCCTCGCCGAAGCCCCAATCGATCGATCGTCGCTTTCGCTCGCTTTTACCGTCCGCAAATCCCTCAGTATTTGTTTCGGCAAACCACAGCAACCGTCGACCATGACTTCTCCTGGCGTCGTCATCATCATCATCCAATGAAATGGCTTCTCGCTTTGGTTTTGTCTCCTTGTATTTCTTTATTTCCAGATCTGTCAGAGATCGCTTAGGCGATTTCTTTTGGCCAGTTATGAATTTGCTAGAATTCATTTGGGTGGATCCACCCAAATCCCCTCGTACTGGTAACTTCTCTGATTGCCTAAACTCGCCTAGATGATCGGAATTAAGATAGCTGGCATCCATATCTCCCCTGTTCAATTTATTTTTTTTTGTGGTAGTCTCCAGTCTCTTGAGTTTAAGCAACTCATCCATCTCCTCATACTCTTCTTCGTCGTACGATAGAACATCGCCAAGATCCAGGGATACGGGCGATATGTCCAGCAATACGGACGCTGGCACCTCGCCCTTCTCCTTGTCGGGCGTATCTATCGATCTTTTCATCTTGTGGGACGACGACGACGCTTCGAGACCCTCGCATCCAACCTGTAGCTCCGGCACGCCGCCGACTCCGAAAGCATCTCTGTTGACCAAAGGAGTCTCGGTTCGTTGTTCTTCGAAAAAGTTCGATTGTCTGTGATTAATGTTTGCACTTGTCATTGTCGACTTGATTTCTGTTGTCTTTGTCTTTGAATTTAAATGGCCTGTCTTTTTTGGAGCTTTGCTCTTATTTCTTGACAGTAAATTTGTGGAGGGCGTGGTTGCAGTCAGTAGAGTCTTCTCTTTGGATAGATCTAGCTTATATATCTCCATCGACCCTGGACCTTGATCCTGGAACGTGTCATCCGCCACAAAGGGGTCGTCCAAAAGATCTGAAGGGGATACCACTACCTTGCGTGAAAGCGTTTCCGGCATCTCGTAGCCGTAATCGACCTTGTCGGCCACGAATTCCACGCCGGCGATATTCGGTGACCGCCTTTGCCAGTCTGGAAAGGGGTAGATTCGCTTTGACGAGACAATGTCCTTCAAGAAATCTTCAAGCGGAAAATCTCGCTCGATAAACTTAGCATTGCGAGCTAGAGCTCCTGATTCTGGAAAATCCGAAGAGTTTTCTTTAATAAGAGAGAAAGGGAGAGAGAGAGAGAGAGAAATCTCAAGGATATATTTGCTTTGGAATTATAAGTTTAATAGTTTTTTAACTTTAAATAGTGTATACAAAAATAATTATTCATAATTAATAATTATTAATATTAATAATATTAATAATTCTAATATTATTTTATAATTTTAAATTCTAATATTATTTTATAATTTTAAATTCTAATATTATTTTTTAATGCTTGGAACGCATAATATCTGCGATAAAATATCTTTCATAAAGTTTTATAAAGTTTACGTAAAGGTAAAGATTTTTCGTAATATATAATTTAATATAAAAAATTTTATATATACATATATATATCGTTTCTCTAAATGTTATAAAACAAATTACTGTCAAAATTAAATTAATTATACAACGTTACTTGTGAAAATTATTTGTTTATAAAAAATTAGACTTTTTCAGGACCGCGTAAATCTTTTTAATTTATAAGTAATTACATGTGTGTGTGTGTGTGTGTGTGTGTGTGTGTGTGTGTGTGTGTGTAAATTTTAAAAATGTATAGGTTTTTACACATCGTGCAAATATGTAATATTTTATGATGCAAAACTTTTCTGGGATATATTATAATAAAATGAGTAATTGCGGTGCAATAAGAAGTTTTGAACTTTGCATCTGAAAAGTTTAAAATAATTTGAATGCGTATCTAAATAAATTGCAATTTGAGATTGGATGCTATTGAGTGAGATTTCTGTCATAAATTAGACATACTTAGACAATTAATTTTAATTATTCTCGTGCACGCACATTAATACATAATTTGAAGTGCTGATTTAATCTACGAGCGAGATTCTTCAAAAGATATTTAATAACAGTTTCATACAGGGCTAAACTAATATAGTTACATACTATAGTGACGTGAGTCATGCTCGACACCAATTTATTTTCTCGAAATTCTTGCGTGTCGTTATAATATAAAGACTACAATTGGTGTGTGTGTGTGTGTGTGTTTTATTCGAAAAATATAGATCATTCATTATTTTCTTAAATAATAGCTTTTACTCTCAAATTTCTTTCCATACTCATAAGAAAAAAATTTAATAATTTTTATGTATTTTTGCATATATTAAATTTACTTCTTATTTATTTTATTATTATATAAATATTATTATATAAAATATTTGCATTTTTTTCTAAATATTTTTTAATTAATATTTTTTAATATTAATATTTTTTAAGAAATTAATAAAGGACACAATACTTTCATAAAATTGTCATAAAAATGTAAAATTATATTAACAACATAATTAATATTAAGATTTTATCTTTAGATTTTTTGATACATATAATATGCAAGAAATATGTATTCCGAATATATTTATATTATTATTAAATCACGAGAGAGAAAGAAAGAGAGACAGAGAAATGAAAATAATTAGATTTGAGATTGAATGCATGTTGAAAATTTAAGCTTTTAACAGCTGTGAGCGGTATTCATTCAATATTGGAATTGCGCGAAGATGACGTCCAAGGAAACCTTGATTAATCAGAAAGTCAGGGCGAACGGATTTCCACCGGTTAGATCGAGCGACACGTTTCATCGAGATGCGTTTATTCCGTTCTCCATTAGAAGGTACGTCAGAGTTAAGTCATAATTACAACCGTTACAGTTGAAATAGAGCAATATACATCTACTTAATAAGTATATATCAAAATATTAGATGCAATACGTGCAAATAATAAAATATTAAAAACATATTTCTATGTGGCATTCTCAGGAGAGAAAAAGAAGCAGCTAAACTTCAATAAAATAAAATTAAACATTTAAAAACATAAGCTATAACGCCATTATATCTTTTCTACATATTTGTATATAGGGAAGGAAAGAAATCAAAAAGATTTATTTTAAGTTATTCCTGATGCGTTCTCAAAATGACAATCTCGTATTCGACGTCAGTCTTTGAATAGACAGCCGAACATGGCGCTTTATTTTGTTCAGCTTGACATTGTAAAATCTGACATACCCTCCGTGGAGAGCGACCTTCGCGAGCCGATCCAAAGGTCGAGCGGTTGATCCTCGGCCGACTCGTGATCCTTCCAGTCTCTAGCATGGTCCTGTTGAACCCCAGCGTGTCGACGCGGAGACGCGGGGGAGTATTGATCGTGAGAGAAGCGGAGGGTGACTGCTCCTCCTACCAGAACCGCCACCGTCAGCCAGACCGTGGCCAGAGCCACTGTCACCCGTGGTTGCATCCTCCTGCAATCAAACGGGTGTTCCCTCGTTATTCCACCTCAGTCGAGCTCTTTACGACATTCTGACTTACTTCACTTGCGTTACGGTAGAATTCCTAATTTCTTAATCCTTTAATATGTCTGAGTTTCTCGCGTTTTTTTATTCGAGTTTTTTAGTTAAGGATCTTTGACATAAAATTGTAATGATAAGAAAAGTCAAAGAGAGAATGCTAAAGCACGTTTTGTATGGGAATTTACAATATGAATTATCTATTAACTATAATAAAAAAGTACTGATATTTTAACGTGATAAAAATAATCTTTCTTGATGTACACATGTGAATTATACATAACATGTGAAATTACATTTTAGGAAGCAGATTTTTTTTCGTAAAATAAGCAATTTAAGACGCATTTCAAAGCTTACCTATATATCATTCAAACACAAGCATGCAAACTAACGCGCTCCAAGCAGTACCACTCTCAGAATATACCGCGAAGAATAACTTATTCACTGTAACAACCATCTAACACGCGAATCTTCTTATTCCCAAAAGGGAAAGCTAGCTCGACTCTCCCTGACTTTGAATCTCAGACAACCTTCTCTCTCTCGTCACCCCGTCCGCCAACTACTCCGGCATCCTTCAAAGGACCGATCCGTCGCTTTGCCGAGAAAGATGAAAGCGGGCACAAGACAGCCTGTCTGTCTACCGTGCGGCTCTCGAACTACACTCGAACTAGCTCTCTTCTCTCTTTGATTTCTCGATCTAGCTCTTCCTACACACGAATCTGCCGTTACTTTGCAAGCGACACTTGAAGCGCGCCTCTCTCAGCGAAGCGAGAAAACGAATGAGAGGGACGTGGAGATAGAGAAAGGCCGATATCAACGGCGAATCAAGTGATCTTGACACACTGCCCGCGTCAGGCCAAAGTGGCTAAACTTAATACCGTGGCGAAGGAGAAGGCGAGGAAGGCTGCTCGTAGAATCAACTCTCGTGTATGACACGCCAATTGACTTCCGCCAACTGACGTCACGTTTTTCTCTGTTTCTCTTTTCCTCTCTTTCTCTTCCTTTTCGTAAACTCGTCGGCTGAATTGACCGAAAGACCACTGATAATTTCGACCAAATTGCCGCTGGCGATTTTCTTTGTTTCTCGACATGCGAGGTATCACACGCGATACTGAGGAATCACGGGATTTTAAGGTGAGGAAGATGTGTATTAATCACTCGCGATAATTTGAATGACGTTATGTGCGGAAAGTACAGGTCAGTGATTAGGATAAAGATTTATCTTCAAACTTCCGACATTTTATCGATGATTATATGACGTATTGAGAATGATAACTTTTTCTATAAAAAATTGGAAGAAAATCCATATATAAAAAAATAACTAACAATATTTATTATTTTATTAAAAATTTTAAAATATAAGAATGATTAATTTATAGACAAAACCTTGCTTCATGTAATATATCAATATTTTTTATTTTTATTTGAGTGACAATGATTTTCTAGGAAGTTTTTTTTACAACTATAAATTTATTTTTACAACTATAAATATATAGCGAGTGGTTTAGATTTTGTCATTGCAGTTAGTAGATCAGCGCAAGTTATTCTTAGCTACTTATTTAGCGTCCAGAGGAAGCGCGGTTGATCGGACGCTCTATAGCAGACTTGGTATATTCATATAATCAAGTCAATTAGAGCAATCAGTTCTCTTTTCTTCTATTCGGCGGATCTTACGCCACAATTTACTACTAGGATAACGTATATTTTCGTCGATTATGCGTTTCACGATGCTTGTTACTGATTCATAAGCTTACGAGATTATTTTTTTTTTAGATACATTTTAAACTTAAGTTTAATCGCGATATAAGTTAGAAGAATACGGTTTCAAGCAAGAATACATGATACATTCACGTACACGAACGAGAAAATATCTCGGTGAATGAGGATTTATTAGTCGCCGCAAGCGAATGCGATTTAACGACGGAATTATTATTCGCGATATAGAGCGAGATATAATCGTAATATATTATGATGCGATACATCACAGTTTTTTCGATAGCGTAACAAGAATAATAATCCGCTGACAATTGATAAATGTATAATTACGGGGGAATACATAGTGAAAGACATTATTGCAGGCAATAATAGAGTCGAGAATTACACCTACATCAAGTGTCTCTAATTATTGGTTATTACAATATAATGCTCTCTCGATTGCGCAAGTAGAAGGGTGATTAATTAGTAATGGACTGCGCCTGTAATTAAATAGTCGCAAACTCGTGTACCGGGTGAAACTCTACCTTGTAAACTACAATTACGTTTAGCGCGAAACGAGATACATGGTGCAGTTCTGCCAAAGTACTTCATTCACTTGCATACATATTCATGTCTACCGATACCGGTTCACCTGTCTCACTGCAGAATCCAACCAAATATCTTTGTAATAAGTAAAAATATTGCATAAGATATTTTTACAATTTTATCCAGTATTTTACCTGATATTACTAAATAAGAGAACGACTTACATTTCACGGGTTGATTGTGGATACTAAATTATTTCATTATGTTTTTATTAACATATAATTAATATTTTGACACGAAGATATAGCATTTGAAATTATGATATAAATTTGTATGTGCCAACAGATGGTCATATTTAACGTCATATAAATAGGGGACATAAATAGGGGAAATAAATTCGGGAAAATAAGGGGAAATAAATAGGGGAAATAAAAAAAAGAAGCTGTAGTTAATTTATTCCTCCAAAAAAATAGGCTTGCCATGTTCTTGTGCGAATCTTCAATGTTCGCGGCGTCGTGCGAACTTAATTGCTCAAATTGTCCTAGACAAGGCGGATTAAAGTTCTGCCAATAGTTCTACCTACAGTTTCATTTCTCTTTTCCTCTATCTGATTCTCTATCTCTTTTCAATTTATCTCGCATACCCGGGGCAACGGCGACAACTGGAACAAACTTTCCTTTCACATCTAACTTCTAGCTAGTAGAAAATCGTTATAGTCGTTTCTCTTATTGTAAATGCGGACATACGTCGAGGCACGATCCTGAAAGCGAACACGTGTGGAAAATACGATTTTCAGCGGGTGTCACGTTTCTCCACTGATATATTCGCAATTAACTTAATGAGATATAGAAATGCAAAATGAGTGCAAATATCTAGGATATTTTTTGTTCTACACTTTTCGAATTTTTTGTTACCTTGTGCCACCTTTTTTGTGTTTTCTTAGAATAGATGAAATGATGGAAATGAATATTGCATTGTGCTTCTTTTCAGCATTATTATCCATGTCTTTTTCATTTTATTGCATTTATAATTGTAATATATATTATAAAATGATCCAAGAACTTAAACTACTTTTTTTTCTATTTTTTTCTTAATAAAAATTTCAAAAGCTCATTAAATTCAGATAGACATAAAAAAATTATTTATCTTCCATTATTTATAATTCAAAAATTTTTCCTTCGACTAATAAAAAATTAACTTGATATTGATCTACAAAAAAGTTTATATAAAAAATTTATATGATATTAAATGGTTAGTGCTAAGTTTCTATTGTAGAATCCATAAAGATTCATAATAGACTTTTGAAATATTCTGCATTCTTATTGAAATATTTGTTGTATCGAAAACCTCGGAACTTCTATCGAGTTATCGATTTTTGACGCTGATTTCACCGAATCGTGAGCAGTTTATGTAGTTCGGAAACCGTCGGAAAAATGGTCGTCCTGGGATTTGGGCGGGCGCTCGCAACGAGACAAGTGGCACGGTTTATTATGCGGCACGCGAAATCGGATTAGAATCGCGTTCGACGCGAACACGTGTGTATTTCGATCGCCGATAATAATGCGGTGCGGCACGGTGGATATAGTACTAAAATCGGAACCATTAAAAACGATGTTTGCTCTCTGTATAGCGTATGTACACGCTCTCGACCTGCGCTATCGATCGCGTCGCTTTCGGCCTGATTTTTTGCAGATAATGTATTGAAATATTGAGGCTTTACACGAATTTCCGATATACATGTTGTGCGAATGCGATGTACATTCACGCAAGACGAACGCGATTTTTTTTCTATTAAATTTTTTCTAGACTCATATGTACCTTTATTGCGCACGAAGATAAATTTTCTCGCCGCGAACGATTGATTGTCGAAATTTTAATGGTGATCGTTATGCATCCCGCAGCGAGATGCATAATGTATCGAAAGCGAGCATTAGCGTTGCTGTATATTGCGTGTAGAATGTATCGCGGAATATTTTAAGAACTGAATATATGAAGCTGGAGTGCATTTTTCAGGAGTAGAATTTTTATGAAAAGCAGAATTATGGAAATATCTCTCTTTATTACTTTTACAACTCTTCTAGAAAAATATTTATCTACTAAAACTTAATATTCATTATTAGTGCTAAACTAAAGTTTCTAGAGCAGCGCAACCACAGGTCTTCGACAATCTCTTGAGGGGCTTTTTCTCGGAAAAATCAAGAAAAATGGTATTAGCATATTAAAGTATGCCGCGCTGTATAGGAGCGTTGCCGATCAGAAGGTTAATTGCGACTTAATAGGCGCGGCCGCGCTTTCTGCCATTATGACCGTTATTCAGCGTTACAACGCGCGAATTCCTTAACGCAGAATGAGAGATGCCGCGCGATGATTTATCTCTGTAAGCGACTCACGTACAAGTGCATAAATAACAGCGATGCGCTTGTTGTAAAACGGGACATGAAATGTTTTTTCTTTTTCACCGTTTCGTGTCGGGCAACGTATTGATGACTCAGCTGCAAACTCATGTGTCGTCCCAACAATTGAAATATAAAATTGGCGATAATGCGATAAATAAAAAGAGGAGATGAAAATCTTGGAAATACGTGATGTTGGAGAGTAGCATTATTATTAGAGTTACAAAATTTGCGCTTGTCCGGTTTCTACTTGCGTAGCGCGCTCGTGAAAATGCACAAATAACGGGTTGTTCCGAAATATGTATACTGCATGATTATTTTTACTACGATAGCGAATATTCCGAAAGAAATTTTTCCTTCTCTGGAAAATTTAATCCGCGGTTTATTGTAGATCGCTAAAAGCTCTCTCTTTCGCTTTCATTCCCTTGCATTCTTGAGCGTTTAAGTATTCCGGCAGTGCTCTCTTAGGATCGAATATTTTTTAAATACTTAATTTCGCAGACTATTAAGTTTTTTACTACAGCTTTCTTCCGGATAAGGGTTTTTTTTTTTATTGTAATTCCGATCATTTCTTGTTACCATGGTTATAACAATTAGGAGACCGCCTTTGCCATATAACTTCGATAATGAGGTGATTATCCACCGTACAATAACCAAAGCAATAACCGTGCTCAGCGACTTTAATTGTTATTATATTGCAACGTCATAATTGGACGACGTTGGCAACTTACGAATAACTCGATTGAAATAACGAATATACTTTCGTAATTACCAGACACACATTCCGGCGCTAATCCATTTCCTCCGCATCTAGCAGTCCGGAAACGCCAATTGCAAATTATTTCCTGATCTAAGCGCTTCCTCAGATTTACGGATGCGAAATAGCATCGATTTTACGTAATATATCAAGAAATTATTTGAAATATTTTTTCAACGGAAAGAGAAAAGACACATAACATATATATAATGATTTCATGATTATGTTCCACGTTTAATTAGAGAGTAACATTTATTTATATTTTTTGTTGAAGAAAACGTACGTGATTATATTTTTACTGATTTATCGTACCAGAGTTGTACAGACTATTTTGCGTATCGCCACCGATCGATTAGCATTCGCGTTAATTAAGGGAAAACGATGATCGAGCAAAAAGTGTCACCTAATTAACGTGAGCGCCCGCATTGCTGCTGATCAGGAGGGCTCACCGCTGAATGCAATTACTTATTAATGTCGAATAATTTGTATTGGATGTACGAATGAGAGCACCAAAAAGAGTAATGATCTCATTTGTCTGATAATGCAATTGTGAAAATCGCTAGGCAAATAAAGAATCGTGTTCCATCATCAATTACATTCCCTTTGCGTTCCGAGATGTTATCCAGTCCGCACTTTACCAAATTAACCTTAATTCGAATCTCTTCTTTCATCGAAAGAAAAGATAAGAAAAGAAGGGAATGGAAAAACGCGATTTTTTTAATATTAATATAATAACGCTTATATATTAAAATAAAACTTGTATATTAAAATATCAGAATTTTACAATAGTATCAGATAAATTGAAATTGTAAATATTAAAATATATCAAGATTGCAAATATGTAATAGAAGTCATCCAATTCGTAAAAAATAAAGCAAAAAGTATATAGGTGATAAATTCTTTTAGTTTACGCACTGTCTGTAAGAGATGATTGATCTCGTTTAAAAATCAATGATTGGAAAACGAATTATACAAGTGTCTTCCGTGAAAAAAAATGTTTGCTCCTTTTGATTTCCGTCAAAGATTTTAATATTTATCATCTTCTCCTATAAATCTCGTGGAAAAAGAACATTTTCGAAGATTATTCTTACAACATATTATGATAATGCGATGATCATCTAAAATCACGATTGTATATTGATGATAAATCGACGCAACTGATTCTCTGTTGGAGAGAAACTTCATTATTCTTGCTCTCACACGGCCACTTCGCTTTACAGACGACGCCTTAATTTTAGATAAACTGTCAGTAAATTTCATAGAAAATAGAAGAGATGCGTTGAGAGAGAGAGAGAGAGAGTTTGAGAAAGAGATTTTATTGTACCCTGGAGTATGAGAGTAAGATGGGAGGACGAAGTGCAATCTGGATACGCCTGATGAGATTCTATTCTTATCCCGCAGGAAGTTATATTAAACGTCAATAGTGCTTCTATCATTAGGGCTATTATTCTCTCAAGCATTATATATTACGATAGATTTGCATATGATTCTCGGGCAGATCGATTTGTGACACCATTCTTTAAAATTTCTCGTATTTTTTCCTGATGATAATTATTTTCCTTTTATATAATGAGTACTTCTTTGAACAATATTACTCCCATTGTCTTTCAGTCTTTCTATCCTCTTTGAGTATTAATTAAAATATTCTCTCTCACTTTTTCTCTTCCCGCAGTATAAGTTGAATTTGTATGCAACTTGCATTTGTAATTAAGCAACATGTTGAGAGTTCTTTCATGGTGGAATAATTAAGGACTCGGCATACTTTTTAATAAATATTATAACGAGATCAGCCGCGTACGAAGTTCGAATTTGATTTAAAAACATAGGAAAATCGTATAAGAATCAATGGGTTCAAATTAACAGATCCTGAAAGATAATTTCGAAGTTAAATTCATATTTTATATGATTCGAATAATATGATGGCAAGGCGAAATATGGAGCAAAGGTCACGCGTGGCTGACGCGAGCCTCGCGGTCGCAGCCACGGGCAGAAATTTACAGCGCGGTTATAAATTAATAGAACATTAGTATCGGGAGCTGACAGGCAGACGCGTTACCTTCTCGAGTCGAGTGTCGGACGGCGTTATCACGTTAGTCGCGAACGAGCGAGCAAAATAATTAGAGCGGCCCGGTATATAAGCAGTGGAGCCTATTTCAAACTAACCGGATAACCCCCGCGGGCATTAATCGCCGTCGTCGCCGGTGAATGTCGACCCCTGAGACTCGACGTGTGACGTTATGATAAAATCAGCAGTGACTTGCGACTTATTCGACGTCGCGTCTTGTTCTTAATCTTTCTCCTTACACCTCTGTCCGACTCGAGAGAGATACAATTGTCAATAAATATCAAGCTTGTGTTGCAATGTTCACGTTTAACCGTAAATTTAATCACTATAACAGACGCCTTTCCTTCGTTCGTAAAAGAATTTTATTTCGTGTCCACAGCTATTTAATATAGATTTTTTACTTTTGTATAAAGTAAAAAATAGAGATGTGTAAATATTCATTTCATATTTATATATATTTTTTTCTCCATTACATTTTATTCATCTTTTTATAAGCTGAGAGAGAGAGAGAGAGAGAGATATTTACATATTTAAAAATGTAGCATATATTAAGTGAAACAAGAAGGGATTTTAATATTACAAATTTCAAGTTTTCATTAACAAAAATGACTTTAAAAATAATATTTCTAACTTTAGTTTAATAATTTTTCTTTTTTAAAAGCAAATCCTAATTTACAAATTCTTAAGTCATAATTTTCTATAAGACATTCTTATTTATTTGCATCGATCATCTATAAAAGTGATTTGTATAAATCACACATGCAAAAGCGTGATTAATGCAAAAAGAATAAAGAAAATTAATATTTTGACAACATAATCTTTATCATGCTCTTAAAAACTTCCTATTAAATAGAAAGTTATTATTTGTTTTCGAAGCACTCTACTTTTATGTTTCTCATGAAGCAAGGTGTGCCGTTTTGTATTCGCTATCAATGGCTAATTGCTTTAATGTGCGATAAGGTTGGATGCTCTTTGTCATCGTAAACCGGTGCATCGAATTAGAACGCGCAGTTAAGTGCCTCGATCAATTGTATGTATGTATGTATGTATGTGTGCTATGTATAGAGTTGCTTAAAATAAAACACGCGAGTTGTCAGAGCCAAGAGAAATATTATCATTCCACTGAAGAAAGTCGCTGATATATTGCTAAATGCATTTATTTAGAAGTAAAATAAATATTTTCCATTCGCATTTACTTGAATATAATTATAATTATTGGAAATCACGAACAATAAATAAAGTTAATTATTAAACATAAATAAATTATATTAGTTAAATTATAGAACTTCTGAATACAGTGATAAATCAAATGAAACGTAAAATTAATAATTAGAGAGAGAATAAATAGAGAAAAATAAAATTTACATATTTAATTGGTTATTTTTCGCTGTCAAATATAAAATAAATTTGTTTATTAAGTAAATTTATGAATAGTGCTTCTACTGCAAATATTAATTTAGATTAATCAGAATACAAGTTTACACACAATTACACTGACGTTTCATAAAACGAACAGAGCGTTTATATATTGTTATATATTGCGCACATAGATCATTCAACCTCGATAATTAATTTTATTATGCAAGATTCGTGAGATTCTCTTGGCATTTCTTTCGATTCTTTGCCATGAACTAGAAAGATTACAATCCAATAATCACTACTTTTAATTACTACTTTTAATCACCTTTTTTGTCGATATTTCCAATAATCTGAAAAGGTGAATTAGTAATTGCCCTTGAGAGAAAGAAAAGTACCTGCAGGCATGCTACATTTAATGCTTTAACGTCATATTTCATTCAACTAAAAAATTATTCTTTACATATATATATATATATATATATATAATATGTATAATTATTTTATTAATTTTTTGATTAAAATTAATTAGCATTTTTAATGCTCGTACAAAATGCCTTTTTTTTAGTAATCAATTTCTTGCAAGCCTATATAATGATTGATATATTATACAGTGAATAGAATCATAAAATGCGAAATGTTTTGAAATACCAATGCATTCATAAAATATGCGACATTAAGGCTCTTGTCGACATTTTGTTCGATCCGAATTTGCGAAACTTTCTAACTCCCCAAGGTACACTATTTCACGATTAGCTCGGAGGCTTTTACGAAGCGTTGTAAGACAACATTGAAATCGGATTCCCGAATCACCTTGCCGATTCGTCAGAAGAATTCATTCGTTCGCATAATATAATGCGGCTACATTCCCATCGGATTACACAGATTCCGCCGCTTCAGAACGCTCGAACACATCACGATCCTTCCGATGATTTCAAATTCTGCCAGAGAAGGTCGAAAACTTAAAGCCACTACAGAGAATGTATGCGCATGAGATATAACTGCCGTACGAACAGCCGTGTTCCTGAATTTTTTCCTTAGAAATCTTTAGTCTCATGATGTGTGTGTGCAACAAACAATTCAGATTAATTTTTTAAATACTGAATTGTTACACGGAGTAAGAAAAAACTAACATATCTACTTGAAAAGTATTTAATATATTTAAATGTGAGTTATCTATAATTTAAAATCTGAAGTCATAATTTGTCTTTTCGAAGCGATTAAATCTTAAAAAATATAGCTTACAAAATGTAGCTTACATTTTATATATATATATATATATATATTTATTAGGAAAATATTGACATAATTACATTTGCTATAAAAATGATTTAAATTCTGAAAATGTGAATTTTACTTTTTTTAATATTTTGAAATAGAAATCTCTTTAATCGTCGATTTATTTTGCTCCGTCGAGCTGGGGTTTACTCGACCATAATGCATAGGCTAATCGTACGCGAGCAATTAGAGGGAATTGCACGATCAACATGATGTTCGAGGAAGTTCATGGTCGAGCCCAATGTTAATACTACTGCAATCAAGATCGTTTAAATGTTTATCATCACGCGCGTGCTCGTCGTATATGTTAATGATAGTGATGTACATTAGCTTGTTAAAGATTCGTGCTTAAATTACAGGCCTGTTCTGTCGCCGCTAAATTATTCTTGATTCGTCGAAATTAATGGCCACACATCATTGTCTCACGACTCAAACCGCTCTACGAATCCGCTTGGAAATGTCAAGAGTTCGAATTTTATAGGCTGGCAAGAATCAAGAATATTACATAAGAATGTTATGAATAAATTTGGCTTGAAAAAAATAAGTCTTAATATTAATTTGTATCCAAAAAGAGAATATAATTTTTACATTTAAAGAATACTAATTGTAAGTAAGAAAGCATAGCGCTTACGTTTTAGGAAATGCTAAATACTTTTTATAGCAAATGTACTTGCTATAAAATAATGTAAAATATATTCCTGCAAATAAACATATATAAATATTTTTGTAAATATTAAGTTTGATCTACTCGTTTCTAATAAATTGCTCTTAACAACTAATAAAAATATTTTTTAAATTGCAAAATATATTTTAATATATTAAATATTCCTCTTGTAGTTCTTTCAATTATCTCTTGTTCAATACGATAATTTAGCATTTCAAGAATTAATCTGGACTGCTTCTACAAGTTTATAAGTCGCGGCAATAATTTACCAAGTATAATCTCAAGGAATATTCGCTTTCTCTGTATACTTCGACAATGCGCATTAATAACAGAGTTACAATCCGGTTAAATGTGTTAATTAAGAGCGCGGAAAACTTAGATAAGTCTGAGGGGTGCCTCGCGGAACTTCAAATTAGCTCGTTATCCGTGTAGTGAGTTCTAAACGAAAAACATCTTAATCCGCGATCATTACGCAAATAAAACAACTTTTGTGGAAAAATTATATTTTGCTTGCGTTTTGGCGTCATATATATCTTTTCTATTTTTTGAAATAGAATTTTGATGGCGTCTTCTTTTAGTGCGTATTATATATATATATATATATATATATATATATATATATATATATATATATATATATATATATATATATAAGTTAAGTGCTAAGTTTAGAACAATAAATATACTTAATAAAACAAATATCTAAATTATTACATACATAAATTATCTTACATAACAATTCTCTTTTAGACTACATTATATCATCATTGACACTAATTATTCCTAATAATAAACTGTTTCTTCGTTTAATTTAATAAGGAACTTGGACGTTGTACACAAAATCATTTTGATTCCTGAAATGCAATATTGAAAATTGCATTGAGACAAGATAGTAAAACTTGATGCAATAAAATTTGATGCAAGGATTCTCTTGGGAAATTGTCGAAATTGTATATCGACGAATGACATCGCCAAACATGAATCGTTTCTGTTATTTGGCTTCGTGACAGCAGAAATGGAATAGCATTGGAATAACGAGTTACCGAATATACACGATCGTGTTAACAATCGCGAGCGAACCACGACAGTTATCGTTATTGCGTGTCATTTTGCCGGGTCACGCGCGTTTAGCGCCGCTTTGCACGCGAATCGCGCGTTTTTACGATAACGAGGCTTTCCTTAATAGCGTTTAAGGAGGAAAAACTCAACTACGAAAATCGCTTAGTCGCTCTGACTTTGTAATTACATTTAACGGTGCACGTTCATGCAATGTCAACATTCACTTTATGAGTATTAATAGTAAAGGTAAGATATAAGGGTGCTTCCCTTAGTAATAAATTCTCTAACGAAATTAAAATTGATTTTTCTATAATGAGAATTTTATTCAACAATATAATTCTTTTAAGTTTATTATTAATTTGCTTTTTTATTATTCAAGGAAGTCCGTTTCTTCTAGCGAGATAAATTCTTAAAAAGGATATCTTTTTGGATGAGATTGTGCAGACAAACAATGATAATAATCTGGAATTACCAACGGCGCTATGGGTATTTCCAACCATCAAGCTGGAGTTTTCATTGTCAGTAAATTATGTAAATTTTACATTCATCCGCGCACGACAATGGATTGTGTGGGGACTCATGAATACATCTGTGTTCAACTGTAGCTTAATTCTTACAGTCACATTGCAGTTTGCAAGTTCATTTATTACGATGTTGTGAACTATATTTTGTAGCTGCTATGAGAAATGCAGTAATACATGTTTTATGTTCTTTGAGAAAGAGAGAGAGAGAGAGAGAGAGAAAACAAAATAATTCTCAGTATATAATACAAATTTATAATGCAAGCAAGCGACGTGATATTTTCTTTTGTGCGTATTTTTAATCCGGAGAAAATGAAGGATAATGTTACCAAGTAACGTGCAACATAGTAAAATTTGAAAAAGAAAGAAGAATGATAAAAGAGACAAAAATAAGTAATTAGTAGAATTGCAGTAAAATCTAATATTTATATTTCGTGAAGTGCAATATTTAATAGCAATATAAATTTTATTGAAATTTTACAAATAGATTTTTTTACATTTTTCGTATGTAAATTTTTAACTTTCTGTACAATTTAATATAAATTTCCATATATTTTGCATATTTTTCTCTCACGTCTCACGCTTATAATTAGGAATTATCTGATAAGACTTTATAACTATTCAGTATAATTATTTCTATAAGGATAAAATGAATTTTGATGAATTTCAATCTAATTAATCATGTTTTCATTATAATTAATATTATTAGTAAAATGCGATGCTAATTGTTAATTTTGCTTATTGTCTTGTGTTTTTGTTAAATTTACAATGCGACGTAATTACGCGATAGAAGATACCACAAAAGAAAGTTTAATAAAACAGGATATTACAAGCGACATGCTACATCGCAAACGCTAAAATTACAACTGAACTTCCGCATATAATCAGCGATGATCAGCTGAGACACGGATCATCTGGAATTCCCGTTGAAAATATAGTGAATATCTCAAATGTTTACTAGTTTAAACACTTTGCACGTTTATTCGATGATGATATATGCCCATCTTTTTATCATTAATATTAATTAAGGAAACGAGAAACAGTCGGGAATTTATCTGCATATCGAGTTGTAGAACTAGTCGATTAAAAAAAAATCTTCATTCTTTTATTTTAACTCGTTCATAACTATCAGAAAAAACTAATTCTCAATTCGACAAACAAAGTTTGTTATCAAAGTTGATGTTGAATTTTTTGCGATATTAGCCTCAGTGCGAAAAATATTAATGAACGATTTCAGGTAAGAATCAACTAAGGAAAATTTTTTTTTTATATTATAACGTTCTTACTTATTTATGTTCAATTTTGATATTAAATGTCTTGATCTTAAATATTAATGACCTAAATAATCCAATACTTAAAATTAAAGAGATAACTGTGCATATTCTACATAAGTAGGTTAATTCTGGGTTATTGGGTTTGCAGTATAAACTTTCGTAAACTATGATTCGTAGCTTTCTTTAGCTAAGATTCATACAATCTTCTTTGCTCATAGCGAATTTTTAATTTGCAACTATGAATACTTTACTAATGAAATCTCCTGTTTGAATAACGTTTACTTCAAACTGCTCAAAAGCAAAGTTTACGCTTTCAAAACGCTGTGCGCCCCAAAACTCTATAATCTTCAATATCAAATAACTTTCTAATGAATCTACCAATGAAATTCTCGCTAAAGAAAGATTTTTCCTAAGCAAAAATTTCGAAAGAGATTCTTGCAATTTTTGAGTATCTCTTAATTATTATACATCATAGAAATAAAAATTTTTAGAAAATAATTGTATTACGCAAAAGCGATTGTTTGTACAACCGCAGCAAATATTTGAAAAAGTGATGTCTTCCAAACGAAGAATTAAGTATGATAATATTGTTTCGGGTTCCAATTAGCAAACATTCTGTATAATGAGATTCGAATTACCGGATGTCTTACTCATACGACACGTCTGTAGGGTCGCCGGGTATATTGTCCTCGAAATAGACGGCTTTGTTGTCCTTCCTGTGTCAGGTGGACTGATTTATGGCGCCTACGGGGTATCGAACGGCTTACCGCACGTGCTGCAATGTGCAATTTGTAGTCACGCTGGGACAATTTTGCGCGTACGTCTTTCTCACTGTGAAGCAAACGACGGTGCATAATTGCCACTATTGGCTGCGCCATTGTAACTCCATTTGTTGATGTAACGCGAGCAATAATTAGCATTGATTCTATATTTATAATTTTTGAATAAATCTTAATCGAATAATATCTTAATTAAAATAAAAAAATGTTATAAAATTGGAACAGCTCAAAATTGAATGCACCGAGGAACATTGTTTTAAGAAAAATGCATCTAAATCTTTTGTTTCTATCTTTTACGAAATATTGAGTTACAATTACAAAAGTATCTTCTCGTCTTTACAATGTTTATACAATGCTGTATACAACACATTTTACTGTTGCAAATGTTTACACGTGTATTCGCATCGTCAGAGCATCTTATCGCGATGTTAATTGTTTTAAAGCAGTCGTACTCGGCGGCTTAATTTCACTTCATAGGAGAAGCGCGAAATTGCGTTTATTACAAGAGCACATTACGTAAATCGCTAATATGAAATGACGTTCGTATCTTTTCAACGATGTACGGCGATTTATGGCACCGACAAATTACACGACGTGTTGCGCCGCGCCGGTATTGCCGATTCGTGAAGCCGATTATCTCCATAATTCAAATGTGACGTATCGACATAATGTCGTACGCATTTGTTACAGTCCCGCGAACGAGTGAGAAGAAAAGAGCGACAAGCGAATCGACGAATTGGAATGTGCATTTTCATATTTCAGCCTCGCTTGAATCTCGCGTCTAATGAAATTTGTTAAAAATTCGGAAGCGACTTGATATCCGATGCAAAATATGAGCAGCGTGAAAAGCGATTACAAAAATAAAAATATAAATAACGTAATGAAATATATATTTTATAGAATTAAACGAGAATTATAATAGGTCGATAAATAACGTGAAATTAGACAAAGTAAAATATCATTTTGCCATGAACATAACACTAAAAAATTATTTTTCGGAGTTATCGTCTTTTCGATTATTCAACGGCTATTCTTTTCCCATTCTGCGAAGTTTAGAACCCCACGTATACGTGCTAAACAATTTTCAAAACTGTAAAGATTCCTATCGATATGTCGCGATGTGAAATCGAGGGAAATAATTTTACGAGACAGAAAACGATCTATTTATCTGACAAAAAATGTTACTTGCACACACGCGTGCCTTGTTTCTCGTTTACGTATAAAGAAAAATTACGAGGGCCGATTCTCATTCAGAGCCAGAATGCCCCGTCGGTGTTCATGTGTCGGTTCATTTGTCCGTGCCGAGCGCAATTTACTGCGTTGCGCTACAACGCAAACGCGCGCGCTCGCGAAAATGCAGTTAACCGTTCGGATTAATTAATTGAAAAAGTCGTCAAATTAAATACATAATGGGCCGTCAAAGAGTGGATAAACAATGCATTACGGTAAAATCAACTCATGTCCTGGATGATTGTTACAAGTTTACGTATCCGAAGATAAATAATTACAATGTCGCCGTTTTGCAAGAATATTGCAAGTTGAAATGGTAAGAGGCCAATTTCGTGGAAAAATTAACGTACCGTAGCGTGAATTGTCTTTTACGATTACGATGTCGCGGAATATAACATGCATTGTTAAGGCAAAGCAAATGAAATGAATCGGGCAGAGAAGCCAAGACGAGAAAACGGAACAGTCTAGTAATTACTTTTCCATCGGATTCGCAAATAAAGCCAGAAAGATCGACAGATTACAATCTCGTTCAAGTATCTCAATCCAATGGAAAGGTCGGTGGCATTGTGGACGGTGGCAAAAAGAAAATAATCAGAATCGCAAATTGTAATGAGGGTGACGTCAGGAGGAAACGGAAGAGCCAGTGGTGAGGGGAAATCCATAGAAAAGTTGAGAAAAAAGCGTAAAAGAGAAAAAAAAGAAGAGTATGGGAATGGGGAGTAAAGAGCCCGCAAGAAAAGATAAAGAGGAAGGAAGAGGGAAAAGCGCGGAGGTGAGAAGAATGGAACTCTATTACAGTAAAAATATGTATGAGAATAAAAGAATAAAAATAAAGTTACGGACAGAACGGTTAGGTACAAGATAACTGCATAATGGAAGAGAAAAAAATGGTCGGAAGAAGGGAAAACAAAAGGGGTACATTGGATGAGAATTCGAGAAAAATGATACTGTTAATGTCGAACTATATATGAGATTGGAAAAATACGTTATCGAGGGGAAAAACAGAAATCAGAATATCTAGGCGTCTATTATAGATCTATTTTGAAACATTTCTGAATAGAATGATTCCGATTTTCGTCAGTCATCTTATTATTGTTCGGACATCCGAATTGTATCTAAAATAATTTTCGGAAAATTTTCGATATCTTGCGAACGAATAAAAAATCGATTTCGATCGAAATATGTTGATTTCAATCGAAACAGCGGCGTTACATGAAATAAATTAAGATTAAATTAAATAATCAATCATTTATGCGCATAATCATAATAACAAAATAACTAATCAGCGTTATAAAAAAATGATAGTAACAAATATAATTATTAATTTTTTTTAACAAAGAAACTCTACACTTGTACTTAATTCATATAATGATGAGTATTTAACATTAAATTAATATTCCTTTAATTAAAATTTAAGTTTTGCATTTTATTTATTTTCTTTTCATACTTATCGAAATGAAGCTGATCTCGTTTGTGTAACAAGATGTAATAACTCAAAGGCACAGGCGTGAGTTTCGTGAGTTGGAAACTCACGTTTTGATCGGAATCACAAATAATTACATAATAAGTTCTGAATAGTGAAAGCAGAAGGCAAAAATATAGTCTGATTGAGAGAAAGAAAAATTCAGTAAAAATAATATTTTTAATTTTATATACTGAAAATTGAAGATAATTTTCAACTTTGCGATTTCATTCAAAATAAGACCGATTTTGAATGTATATTTTATTTTATTTTTGAATATATTTTGCATGTTAATTAATCTACTTCAATTTGATATATTTTTTAAATAATTAAGTCTAATAATAATAACACACGCACAAAAGTAATAATAATTTGTAACTATTATAATTGCGCATAATTCATTCTTTTTTTAAATATTTTATTAACATTTTATAACATATATGTATGTCATATATAATATTATATATTGGAAATATTATATTGCATTGCAATATATATTACACTGCAAAGTTGAAAATATTCATTTTCAAATAACAAATAGAATATAGACCGGTATGTGTGAAAATTATTTATATTCAATTATTATCAAATATTAGATCACAATTGAAAATAACAAAAAGACTGGAAAATCGCAGTGCAGAAGAAAATGACATGAAGGCAAAAAAGCAACAGAAAAATCAAAACCGGAGAAGAATCATGCTATGCTTTTAATTTAAAATACTGTGAGGAACGTTCGCCAATTGATTTTATGCAAATATCGTGGTCCGTCGGTCGGTCGGCTCTACGTGCTCGACTCAAATAATACTTTCATGGCTAGTCGATTGGAATCGGCTTCATGAACGTTTGCTATTGAGATAAAAAGTTAAAAGTGGTAATCGCGCACACGTTATTTATGGAAGATCATATATCGTTTTATTGTAATCGAATTGAAGTTCATTTGACCAATTGATGGGAATATCACAAATATGTATCGCGCTGATTGTGACAGTGTTTGTACAATGTAGAGAAAATAATGTATTTAGATATAATTCTTAATGAGATTTTTATACGATATAAGATACGATAAAAATTTGTGGCATTTGTGCGTTGGTATCAAGAAGAGAACAAGCTTTTTAAAATTATGGCAAATATCATGACTAATAAAGTTGCAGAAAATATACTCGAGAGAAAAGTGAAAAAAACTCTTTAGGAAATTATAGTGAATATTAAAAAATTCTAAAATAGAGAATAAGAAATCAGACTTTGTCCAGATACGTTGAACATTATTTTGCATATCTATTTCTGCGATATTTCTACTATCAACTTGAATGGTTTAGCGGCGGTAATATGATTCTACGCTTTCGTCGTATTACGTTAATAATTTCATGTGACACTGTTACAGCTGAAATGTTCCCGATGAGAGAAAGACAAACGTTTGTCAGATGCGTTATGGACACGCAGACCGAGCGAAATTAGTGTAGAGCGAAGGATATCGTATGCGAAGTAGTACATTAACGTTGTACAGTGTAATACATATACATACATATACAGATATATCTTGTTCTGTCTCGCTTTTCCCCTTTCCGTCATTTCTCTTCTCGCCCATTGACAATACATTTGACTCTCTCTCCTCGTGTCCTATCCGAATACCATCGTGTCCTTCTGCTCTCCACTATTATTAATGATACCATTCTAGAGGGCAACCAGCCTCATCCCCCCTTAACTCGTGTTATATAATACGAATACATGCAAACACACGTATAATGTATTGCAATGCATTGTCGACCGTATAGGTAGACGTATATAATAGAAAAGTAGCAGTATTTTTTGTAATCTAGAAGATGGAATGCATTATTTTTTTATTTTGTAATTTTTACTATTTTGAATAACCGCAAATTATGCTCGAATTTTTTACATTTTTCAACTCGAAAGTTTCCATATTTGCTCTTCTGTTATATTGTGCAATACATACAGTGCGAGTAACGTAGTGAGTAACGTATCATCCTCGCGAAAAAGCGAATGCCATATTTCCGAAAAATAAGCTCAAAGAGACTGGAAAAAAGTCATATTTAAAAATTGAAAATAACTTATGCATGGAAAGAACGGTTTTGATAAAGTATCTAGAAATTTAGCTAGATCTAAAAATTTTGTTGTTGAAATTATGTAGAACACTCAAGCTAGAATGTTCAAACTTTTTGCATCATTATTGGCAACGCTGAAGCGTTCTACATAATTATTTTGATGGTCCAACAAAATTCTTTTTATAGAGATCTGTATCTAGCTAAATTTTTAAATATAGATCTAAAAATAATTTTGTTGGACCATCAAAATAATTATGTAGAACGCTTCAGCGTTGATGACAATGATTAATGACAATGATGCAAAAAATTTCGACATTCTAGCAATCAACTTGCATTATTTGTCATCGGTGCTTGATTGCTTCTACATAATTATTTTGACGGTTCAGCAAAATTATTTTTATACACTTCAAAATTATTTTTCAGATACTTCAATGGAATCTTCTTTCCGCGTACAATTTCAGATTTTATAAAAATATTACTTTTACCTCATCCTTTAGTCACACAGAATGACATTAATTGTATCGTAAACTTGAAGTACGCAATGAAAGTAGTTTTTAACATTTTATTTCACACCGTGAGATTAGATTGTAATTATTATTAGGATTTCGTACCGTGAGTACGAAATATATATATTTATTTTCAAACTTATTCTCAAAGCTTCGGATACATTTTGTTGAAATGAACACACTTTTTTTTACACTGTGGTCGCAACATACAGATGTAGTTAAAACATTTTACTAACCTTGCTCCAAATTGCGCATCTCTGCGGCGAGAAACTATTAGTATTAACTCCGTGTGTAAACATGATAGCCGTTGAAACGTTTCATTTATTCGTAATACAAAACTTCGAAACGAGATTTCAACGCGCGATTGCGTTTTACATTTTCAGTGGGACACGCGGGCAACAAATAACCACGACGGTGCACGTGACACTTGGATATTTGCACGTGATGATTCGCATATATACATAACAAAGTTTGACGAAATTATATATCAGTTCAAAGGATTTATATATCGAATGCGCGTTAAATTTCCAAACTGGCTGCATTTTTTAACTTTTAAATTCATATCACATGCGCATTTAATTCTGTATTAAATATCTGTTCGGGAAATTGAGATATGAAATTAATAATTACGGAATCAATTTCCAAACATGATCTGCGTCAAAGAAAGCAAGATAAAAGGGACGAGTGAAACAGAATCGAAAAATTTCGTTAATAATGGAGATTTACGCGTTCGATCGAGCATGGTAAAGTTTAATGGGATCAAATTAATTCGTCGCGACGACGTATTCCAGTGTTAAAAAGGGTTTTTAAACTTTTCGGACTTTTCGACTGTTCGATTGCGAGGTAATACGTGCGATGAATCTCAATCGGGTTTTAACGTGATACGAATTTTCTAACGAGGTATCACTTCGAGGCTTTCGTAAGCTTTAGCGTCTTCGTCAAAAAAATCAATAGCTTTAAAGAACACACTGGGATTTAAGCATGTCACGTCAAAAGTCAATTATTGATCGTTTTAAATGATGCAGTATCAAAATGAATAGTTTAAAATATTTTATTCCTAATTCTTTATAATTTGTATATTTATCTTACTATTGAATTAATATTTTATTATTACATTATTAACAATTAAAAAATACTAATTTAATAATTCCAATTGTTGATAAGAAACAGCAAGAGTTTTATTTGATTATAATGAATAAATATTCATAGCTTTGAAGTGATTCGTTTCTCAACATTATTGGTCGCAGAAAATTATTTCAGTTTCTTCACAAAGAGACATTTACGTGTACGTGGAAATGCGCCTATTGTTGCACATCTTGTACAAAAATTAGCACTAACAATATTGAACACTTCACAAAACGGTGTCACACGCGTTGTCGTCAATCGCATCGCGAGCGCTTCGCGCATTCTAGTTATTCCGAGAAGCCGTTTAATCCGTTCATACTAGATCGCTTGTTTACTGCAGTCGTTTGCACCATGCTTGAACTAATTTAACGGCAGCGTGTGAGCATAGTTTTCAGTCAATCTCACTGACTTTTCTCAGAAAAGCTGAACAGCCCTCTCTTGTAATCCGCTACGTGCATCATTCTGTCACGTGCAAAACAAAATGATTCATGTCCATGCATGAATCGCGTCCGACTTGTTTCCATCATGTGCTGAAACTGATTGCGTGGATAGAATTAACGTATGAAATTACATATGACACATGTCAAACGTAATTTTTTTCGACGCATTATATGCACAAATATTAAAAAGAGAAGAAAAATTATTGTTGTTATTTGTTATTAATTAAATAAAATATTTGCGACTAAATAATTAATCACCCTTTATCTTTTAAACGCGAATTATTATTTTGAAACATAAGAGAAAGAAATTAATTTTCAATTATATAATATTCAAGCTAATAGGTTGGCGTTAAATGAGATATTTGTCATGAATCGTAAATGGATATCATAAGTTGCGATTTATATAATTAATTACTTCATAATATTAGTCAGAAATGCGTCAGTGTCATTTAGAGCTCAAAGGATCAACAACAAAACGATATTAATTATTCAACTGTAATTATACACAAACGAAGCTTTGATTTGAATTTGTGTTCCGAATAGTAGTTGCAGTAGCAATACGCGACGGTAGTTGCAACAGTAGTAATACTGCGGACAGTAGTTATGTACAGACAGTGGTTACAGTGAGCAACATTCAGACAGTAGTTACAGGCGAACGCGGTCGACAGAACTACAATCTATTTTTATCTACAATTCGTCTGATGATAAACGAAATTAGTGAAAAGTGAACTACTTGGCTGATTCCAGAATCTCGTCGAAACGTTGACGTTTCACAAACACGACGTTTTTAAGTAGAAAATTCTGTTCCACATACAATACCAAAATATAATCTTAGTTCTCGCCAAGCCAAGCTGCAAAGCTATTTTTCCAATTCGTGACAAGTGTCGGTTCTGCGTAACACAATCCCGATTCAATATCCATCCAGTATAACTTGTCAAAATGCTCCAGCTGAGAAAAAGCTGCCTTTGCGATTAAATCGACGCAAAAAGATCTCGACCAGGCCTTCTTTACCTAAACGAAACTGCGAAATACTTCGCGACTTCGTCTTCTTGGAGAGCACGTTTTCGATAAGTGACGAAGCTAATATTATCGAATATCGATTTACGCTGTGCAATGGTAGCACGGTGCTTCGTCGTTGTTATCCCATCAGGATTGGCAGTAGATATCTAAACGGCGATCGATCCGCACGAAAAAGTGTGGAAGCCGATATCTCAGCTCGGTCGGCCGGATCGATAATGCGGCGGAACTGCAATTAACATACACGTGATTTCTGCGATTTTGCAACGGCACGGCTGCTACTAAAGCTGTCATTTCCTGAGCACGTAGCAAACAGTCTGGTGTTAACGACCAGACGCGATATCTTCCTGGAAACAATAGCACGCCTTATTAAACTGTCCTATTTCGCCCGACCATGAAATAATAGTGATCCTGGATTATATTGTAATATTGTAGTAAAATACACTTAAACGCGCTAAAACATCTTATTATATTATAATTCTTATATTTTCAAATAAAATTGATACCAGTGTATAGTAATAGTAAAAATAGTAAAATGAAATAATACTAACCGACAAAAATTAATTTTAAAGATTTGAATAAGATAGTAATAATAAATAAAATAAAATAAAATAAAACCTTAATCGGCAAAAATTAATTTTAAAGATTT
>JANQDE010000062.1:721164-879971 GCA_037157785.1 Cephalotes varians
AATCGAAGAAATGACCGTTGGCTCGCTCACGACCCCGAGGACGTCCCCGTGGTGGCCAGGACCAAGTTTCCAGCCAGTGTCCACGTCTTAAGCGTCGTCTCGAGTGAGGACGACATCATGCCGCCACATTTTTTCAAGAAGAGAGAAACAATCACGAAGGAGGTTTATGTGGAGATCTTGAGGACTACAGTCAAGTCTTGGATGGAGGACGTAGCTGCAGGAAGGCCGTATATCTTCCAACAAGACGGCGCACCTGCTCATACGAGTCACTTGGTGCAGAACTGGCTATCGGACAATATCGACATGTTTTGGTCGAAGGATTTCTGGCCTCCGAATAGTCCCGATCTGAATCCTCTCGACTACTACGTGTGGGGCGTAGTCGAGAGGGATAGTAACAAAGCCAGACACCCTAATGTAGCCTCTCTCCAAGCCGCTATTGAAGCGGCATTCATAAAAATGGACCGTGCGCAATTGCAGACGGCATGCTCGCGCTTTCGGAATARGATTGAAGCGGTGATCGAGGCGCAGGGCGGATACATTGAGTAAAATGTCTCAGAAAAGATCCCTTAACCCAGCTATAAAGCAGTCTATTTATGTTTTTTCATATTTTCTGTAATAAACAACTTTTTCGAGAAAAACATTTTTTTGTCCGGATTTAAGTGGCGGACCCTGTATATATATATATATATAGTATCAATTTGTTTATTATTTATTATTGTTAAGAAAACAAAAATTGCAATGCAGACGTTAAATTCGTTGTTGAACGGCATGGTCCTTTTATAATGAATTCCCCCTGCTATATGATTATTTTGCTCGTGTGCTACAGCAGAACACGACTTTGGCAAACGATCCCGAAATTCGTCGCTATACCCAGGCGAATTTCCTGCGCGTTGCGTAATCGCGGATAATTAATCAACCCACCATCGTTTCGAGGCGCCATACCTGGTCATACGATTCACCCGTCACAAATCGAAATTTGTACACGGTAGGTTACCATGCGGTCAATGTTTTCGGAAATAGATGCAAATTCGACAAATTCGAATAATTAGGTCCTACGTAAAGCCATAGTAATTCCCAATCCAATTAACTTTTTAAGAATATAATTCTCTCATTTATTTGATATTCTGCAACTCTTTTCGTGATCTCGAATGATTTCATTGCGATCGATAATATAATTTGAAAAAATATAATTTTGGCAATATTTTCTATCTAATTTAATCGTTTTTTCTTGTAAATTTCAAAATAAACATTTTGTCATTTAAATAGATGAAGATAGATTTTAAAGAGTTTTCAAATGCATTTTTTCTCTTTCATATTCTCGATATACTCGTTTGACGATACGAAACAAATATATTTTTAACGAGCTGTTAAATATTGATGGCCCGTCAATTGGATATTCGTTAACGAGAATTTGCGAGAAATTGGCAAAATTGGCGAAAATTTGTTTTAAACGTGCGAATCAGGTTTGTGTTGAAATTACCTCTCGACGTATCGTATTGTATTTATATAGCATCGAAATTCGTATTTATATAGCATTCGAAATAGCGTTTTTCCGTTATAAATATCACATGATTCGTGTATTATTTACAAAAATCCCGCGTAACGACTGATACAGTCAGTGAGCGTGGATCGCTGTCATTTGCGCGAACAATAACTCGTGATGTTTTCCACATTTGTTCTGCGAAGGATACGGTAACGTTAAGATATGCATTCCCGTAACGGACAAACTATTCTTGGACTTGGCGTTTCATTGAACACTAAACTGTACGTGTGTTTTACAAACAAGACAGGGACAGATTAGATTATGGGCAGCGAGTCATTACGGGCTTCGGCACCTCTCTTATCACGGCTTGCGGCCGAACAACTTGCGCGCTCTTATCACTGCGTGCGAGTATTGCGAAGAGGGTCTCTTGTACTCTGTAGACACATATACGTTCCGTATGATGTGTTTGCCGGATAAGGCGTGAAATATGCTTTCTCCGCAAGTACGGTACTCCCGAAGAATCGTTTTTGCCTCGGCAATAATAACCGGCGATAACGAAAATTGCAATTACACGTAAACGCAATTTAGCTCAATGAAGTCTAAAATATATAACTTGTATAACTTGTTACATGTACATTTGAATCATACATTTAATTCAATCGGAGAATGAAAAATATGCACTTTTTTGAATACGTCATTTTATGGTGAAAAATTAAATGGCTTTAACGTTTGAATCTCGTCTTTATTCATGAACGAAGCCTTTATCCCCAAATGTAAAAATGAAGTTTTTCGAGGATATCAAGATGTGCAATTTAAGAAAAGATTTTAAAGAAGAAAGATTCTTAATGTGTTTGTGGACACTGTGCTTCGTAAATTGCCGAGCTGAAGAAGTCCACATTAAATTTCGTGCTCGTAATAATGATTTCTGCCAGCCATTTCTGGCACTCTCGACCACTTTAACGAGCCATTAAACTTTCATAAATCCAAAAACCATGGATATTATTCGAGAATAAAAACAAAAAAGATTTCTGTCGCTTGATCTATATCATCTCATAACTATTGTCTTGGCTATTTCTTTGAGATTTCTTTAGATTTTATAAAAATTTGTGGCTGAATAGTACGATAAATTCTTGCTTTTATAAAATTGTTTTTATAAAGCTGATTGTAAATCGCTTATAGTATCAAATATCATTTTGAGTTTTTTGAGTAAACAAGAATTAAAATTATTTTCAATTTTTTATAATATTTTTTATTATTTTATTTTATTTTTTATACTTCTGTTGTTACGTTATTTGCTATATGATTTTAGTAATAATTTGTGAACTTGCAGGATTCATGTTTCTCTTAATAAAATGTACATTATAGCACGTAATATAACATTACTAAATATACAGCTAATAGTAACAATATTTATGCGTTGTTACTACACTGAGTGTATAGTTGTCCCTCTAAGGAGGACAACTATGTATTTCTTTCATGCCAATTATATATTATAAATTAATATTATATATATTTTTTAGCAGAACTATTAATATAATTATTATTACTAACATTATAGAAGTAATGACTATAAAAATGATGCTCCTAACCATATTTATTTTACTATGTGATTATAGTCACAAATACTAAATACTTTTCTCTCGGTGTAATATGTCATCTAGCAGATACACGTATTGAGATACATGTATTACAAGGAGATGTATTACAATAGTATACACAGTCTCGCAACGTTGAAAGATTGACAAGCGTTGTGTGACTTGTAGATACATTTGGTCAAATATATTTTGTACACGAACTACTAGATCTACAAAGCATAAAGTATCAAATAAAATGCCTCGTAACAATATCTCTTCGGGATTATGAGGCTTCGTGAATTTTAGTGAAAATGCATTTATTATATTTTTGTATGAAGATTTGTACGAATTGTATATAAAATTCATTATAACTCGATTACAATAACAATAAAAATACAGTTCGACTGTATTACTTGATGTTTACCGAAAATCCATATTCCTAAAAATAAATTTGCCCAGAGAGTATGATTTGTAGCGTCGATAAAAATACAGCATCGATTAAACGCGAGAGAAAATACAGTTTACACATAAAACGCATTTCGTAATTTTCAATAATTCGCATTTATTTATATAACACGCGTAATGCGTAACATCAACTGATCGCGCATTGATTCATTTCTTGTTATTACAAGAGAAAATGTCAAATATTATCTATACTAATATTTTTTCATAAAAGAGCATAATGTTTAAAAATGAAAAAAATGCAATGTTCCGAAAATGCGTGACCGCTCAAATCCTATACGATAAAAGATTATATAAATATCTTCTGCTTATTATATCTAAATTGCAAAAATGCATTACATATCTAAAAAAATGTTGTGATACAGAAAATTGTCAACAGTCTACATATTTTTCACGCCGTACATGCGTTTCAATGCTAAGAAAGTAACATAAGCTTCCTTAGCTTAAAGTGTAACATTTTGCTATTGAAGTGTATGTTAGTTTCGCGATTTTCTATTCGCGATATCTACTTCTTAGAGGTTTTCACGTATCGACAGTTGCAGTAAATAACATGAATAGGATCTGCTTATGTAATCGAGGAAATTGAAAATTTTGAATATCATTGCTCAGCAGTGTGCACATGTGTGGACACGTATTTCCGCGTCTTGCTTCGTTCGCGCTTTAAACTTCAAATTGCACTTGGCGCACGTGAATCCTATTACGCGGAATCTTATTGTTGCGCGTTTTTTTATTATTTTATTTTTAAGTCTTACACTTCCATTAATTTATATATATGATAAATATCTCTTGATACAACATGTAAGAATTTAATTTATTGAGTGAATGAAAATTTAATTTACCTCGTCTTTTCTCTAAATGCGAAATATCAGGGAAAAATGTTATTGTAAATGTAAATTTTATTTTGTATCATATTTTGTTTTTTTTTCGCAGCATTTTGGTTTTTTTTATACAGCACAGCTAGATACTACTATTATAGCATTATGTTGACATAATGCTTTATTCCATAACACTTTTTTGACATTATTTTACCTGAAAGATGCATATTGAATCATACACAAACTAGCTGGATTCTTGTATAACGCCGCTCTCGTAATTTAGCAAATCTAGTACATTAAAACGACAGAGAAACATTTTAATCGTCCGATCAATACAAATATAGTTTTCTTTCTATTATCGTCTAAGCAATTTGCGAGCACGAAACCGTTTCCGGTTATAAAGGGCGATGTTTCTCGAACAGCCTGGATATTTAGCATTTATATACGTGACGTAACCGCGTTACCAGACTATACAGTGCACTCCCTGATCGATAAGCGTACATCCCCGGAAGAGGTGGTGGAGGAGAAGGAGGAGGATGGGTCCAAGGCGCGCGAGAGATTTTTTGTCGCAATCCGCGACAGTTTGATAGCCGCTTGCTTGCGATCGCGCCCATAGATATAACATAGAAAAGAGGATACCTCTATCTCCCGTTCTGCCTGCAGGGGATTTATTGTTGATTTTGCGCGTCGCGCAATCGGTTCGTCGAGAAAATTTCAACCGATCGGACGAACACGTCGAGCTGTCGATAAGCCGTGCGATACACCGTTAATCTGCATGCGCGCGCGTAGTTCAACGCGTGCGTACCGCTCCAAGGCACTGTAACGACGCGGTGAGGTCGAATAGCATTTACCTCGATTCATCGAGAAAAAAATATGCATTTTTTAACATTTTTTTACTCTGTACTTGAAAAGAGTAAATATAAGATGTAAATATTCATTTCTTCATGAAAAAAGTTCAAAAAAATCATATGGAAATAAATGATACGTTATATTTAGGATTATACTTAAGATTAATAAATGAATATAGGTGAGAAATCAAAGACAAACTTGTTTGCACTAGTGTGAATTTTCAATATTAAATATTTTTAAATAGTTCTTTTTATAAAAAATATAAACTTATTATTTATGATCGTAGTAATTAGTTATTGTTTCGTGTAATCATTTGAAAATTTTGGAATTACATTTTTAATAATAGAAAGTTAATAATAATTAAAAAGTAAATAAATAATTACAATTTTAATGATTATTATTTATTGCCTTCATTAATTACAATTGTATGTAATCATATTTGAAAATTATATTTTTATATTTTATATTTATTTTTTTGGATTTATATTTATTTTAATAATACATTTTAATAATAACACGAGAGAAATTACTATTTTAGAAATTATGGAAACACGATGGATTATATAACGAATTTTGTTCTAATTATTATATTACTGAATTTAATTTCGTAATTTTATTCGCTTTAATTTTGCAACTTTAATTATGTGCTTATAATTGCTCTAATCGTTTATTACTTCAAAATAAAATACATTTTTCTATTAACGTTTTTCATTTGATAAACCATGATTCAACAATAAGTCCTTTCATCAATGCATTCGTTACAAATGATTGATAACCGAGATCTGTAACATTATTTACATTGCGATGATGCTTCGACGCGACTCCGTTGACGCAATCTCGAAGGAATCGTTTCACAAGTCCACGATTAAATAGCGCGACCTTGTCAGTAGGGTTCTACGTTGCTGACATAACGACATATGCTCTCAATGACAGTCAGGAACGTTGTTGTGACTTAATAGCGATCACTGGCATAGAAACGAACGTGTCAAGCATCCATGAGATCATTGCCGTATTCATCGTCGCTGTGTATATTTTTTTGTATGAAAAATAAACGACTAATTCTTGCCTTCAGATTTCCATAAAAGCAAGATATTCTAATTTACGATTTATATAAAGATTATCTGCTTGTTTTTATTACTTCTCTGGATACAAAGTCTGATATATCTCAAAATGTAAAATTTAATACGATTAAATATTGATTTTACTTTTACTTTTAGGAAATTAGAATGAAATTTTAGATTTTAAATTTTCATATATTAAATATTTTCATAATTAGTTGTACACTTAACTTTTATGCATAACATAGGTTTTTTAAATATTTTTTATTTTGATTTGTTATATAAATTTACTACGTAATTTATACAAATAGAAGATAGAAGGAACTGGATTTTGGGAAAAACGAAATTACGATGTTTCTTTGCGAAATTGCGGCAGATTTTAGTCGCATCCGACGTGCGATGTTGCAATATGCGACAGTATTTGTCGCCTTAGGCAAAGCGCCACTCTGTCGTAATTATACGTTCGTGATTATAGAGTTCCACTCATGCGAGAACGAGGGAAACGGTCGGAAATGCATGCGCGATAACGACACATCGATAATATTTCAATAAACAGATTCTTTTTTCGTGGATCAAAGAAACGATAAGAAGTACAGTCTCGCGTAAATTTCTTTCTGTTTTGTTACTCATTAGCGATAATCTGCGATAATTGCATACCGCAAATATCACGTCGGCGCGATCAATCGAGACGGAAGTTAGCTTATATCAACATTAAAATAGCGAATAATTATCCACTATTAAATTAGGTAATAATATACCTGGCAGCTGGAAACTTTTCTTCTAGGAATTTACAATACTCTTCCAATGTAATCTTCTTTTTTCACATATTTAATTTTTTTAATTTTAAATTAAAATATTCTGGCTTTTACTGAATGTGTCTGCCTGTGTGTATTTTTTATTTTAGAAATAGTTTTTATATAATTAATTTTAATATATTACAGCTTGATTTAATTTTCAGTGCTCTGACCTGCAGACATTTCATTTTCAAATATTTATAACATTCATCACATGAATATAAATTGTTGAAAATAATGGGTTAACATATAAATATTATATATATAATATATAAAATTTATATAAATTAGAAGAAGTATAACAAATAAAAAAAAAGTTCGTATAATCTGTTCGATCAAGTTTCAATAAATTTGCAGTAGAAAAACTGCACGGTTATATGAGAGCAGAACATATAAATTTTTTTTAAAGTTGACTATCTACACGAGTTATAATTTTGTATTTAAAAAAATCGTTATGTTTTCAAATATTGTGACGTTGAATTATTCTGTAGTTAAGTAGAAGAATAATGTGTAAAACTAATGATTAAATGTATTAATTCCTTTCACAGTGCACTTTTTATCATACTTTATCGTGCGTCGGATAACCCTGAAGAAAATAAGTAGATAATCAGTTCATTCTTAATTTATGTCGAGGTCTCTCATATTGTGCAATGGTAAAAAAAAAACATGTAAATATTTGAAAAAATTCTTTAATTGTTTGTCCCAAAGCAATTAAATATCAGTAGTAAACATCAGCAGGACTATGATTACGTGGCTACATATCAAAATTTCATAGTACCTGTTAATTAACAGTTATTAAATTTGCATAATACCTTAATAGGATTTTCAATTGATCTCCATGACGATAACGTAATTAAAGTGCCCCGTATAAATTCCTGCGCGACTATCAATGACCACAGTTTAATTATATGCAATCATGTGAGACTTGTGTGATCATAGAGATTATTAGATCTTTTCGAAGTAAAGTCAACACGGCCGCATGTTATCGTTGTCATATATCAAGCTTACAACTTGCATGTTATCGTTGTCATATATCAAGCTTACAACTTGTCATATATCAAGCTTGCATTAAAGAAAAATCTAACAGAAAGAGATAAAATTATATTTTTATACCGTTTGTCAATAGGAAAGTTTGAACATATAGCTTACGTATAGTTGTTTTGAACATCTTTTTATATTTGTCTCTAATCAAATATTTGTGTTTACTTTACTTTAATTCATACTTTAGCAAGTGCTATCATTCTTGTGTCCAAGAATTCGTACTTACCTGCCTTGTCAAGACTGCTAACTGACTCTCGCTACAAGCCCGCTAACAAGTCTCATTCGTAAGTACGCAACGTGCAGTTCGCATATCCTTTTTTCTCTCGGTCACGCTCGATTACGGCACATTCCAGGTGTTAGACGTGCGCTTTTCCCGCGACGAATTAAGCCGCGATGCTCCGAACTCCAAAATTCACTCTCTGGAAATTTCGCCGCTGATACCGGCGGCACCGAACAAGTCTGCTCGACTTCAAGGTGGTCTCTGCCGCTCAGTCTTAACGGCAATCCAATTTGTAACGATCGATGCTATTACAGCTGGAAGCGCGTCGACCAGTCGCGTCGAAGAATCTCGCAATTTTCCTCGAGGCGGCGAGTTCCGGTCGATCTGTTTCCGGGGAAGTTAACTGATTGAATGGTCCCGACGTGAACGATCGATCTCACACGGTTAAAGTGTGGCAATATGACGAAATGTTTGTTCGCCGAGGTGTCGATATCGTTCTTGATGTTTCAGAAATCTTCGAGAGATTCGTTATTTCAAATAGGTTCGTTGAAATCGTCGAGATCGACAAAACAAAGAAGAACTTAGAGTATAAATTAATCGCGATCAAACTACCTTTCGAGATTTCAATCCCTCCCTTGAAGAAGGGAGGAATCTTTTCGCGAGAAAAATACAAGGCGAGCGATCGTTGATCATCAGTAAGAAAGTTTCCGGTGTCATTTGTTAGAAACTTTCGCGTCACGTCTTTAACGCGTTCCACGGATACGATACTCACGATTGCTCAAGTGTGAAAAATGTGTTCGCCAATCCTGATCAATCGCGACCACGCGTTTTTCATCGTCGTCGGCCGAGGTGTCACTGCTTCAACGTGCATCCTCGCGATTTATAAAGCCTCACATCTCCGACGTCTCTTTGCACGCCGCGTGTGTGTCAGACCGGCCGTCGTTATTATTCCCCTGCCAAGCTGCCGTTTCTCCCTCCACGCGATTGCGAGCCGTTACCACCCACTGTTACATCGCGTGTGTAAAGGCTAAAGCCCAAAGTATAAAACCGGAATCGACATTTTGCAACTTACTGTTTATGTAAATTTTTCTGTACTCGATCTAAAAAGAACTAGAATGTAAATCGGAAAATTACTTTTTGATAGAACCATAAAAAAATCACGAGCATTTATTTATAAGGAATAAGTATGAATAAATTATGAATAAATTCATAGCGAATTTCGTACTATAAGATAAATCTCTTCGGTATTTGTTTAAATTTATTTTTTATGTATATATGTATTGAACAACATTAAATAACTTATTCCGTATTCAAATAAAAAAAATATTTAAATATTCAAAATATTCAAATAAAATCACATAAAAATATCTATTGTATCTATTGCTCGAAAAATGATTATTGAAAGGCAACTCAAGAATTTTTTTTCGTATAACTTAGACTTAACGGACAAGTTTGCGCAATCTATATGAAATGATTGACGCACTACTAAAATTATAGACATTCATTTTAGAAATCAATGCCTGTAACATTGATTAACCTTAATTGAAGTTAACTGAATTCGTTCTCTCTAGATGATCGTATCATGACACGAATAGAAAGATATGTTACGCTGAGATTAAAGTTAATCAATGTCGCGGGAATTGACAATAAAGAACTCGATGTGTCATACGTAATACAGAACGTTGATGAAGGAGAAAAAATACATAATATTATATTTAACTTTTTTATTTGTATATGTTTATAAATGAACAATGTGAATTCAAAATATTAATATTTAAATTTAACATTAATAAAAGTGATAGAATATTCTGTTKTAATAATTTTTTATCATCCTTTATTTTCTGAATCTTTTATTATGTGCCAATACTTTTACAATCAATTATCAATTAGTAATATTAATTATTCATTTTAAACTTAAAATTAAATAATTATGTATTGTAATTATATATGTAATTTCGTATGTACAGAATAGACCAATAGACCAATAATTTCCGTAGTTATATGCTCATAAAAAAGAAAATAAAAGTAATTATTCTTAAAACGAATGCGTTGTTTGGATTATCTTTGCGCGCCAAGAATTAGCAAGAGATTTTTCTCATGAACTTGAGAGAACTTCTTATCTTAACCGTGAGAAAAAATGTTGACAAAAGTTTCAAACACGATGATTTATTTTAACTTCTAATCTCTTTAACGTAGAGTAACGTAGAATAACGCGCTTAGTAACTTAATTTTGTGATAACATTTTTATCGAGATAAAAGAGTTTGTTTCTTTTAACAGACTCTTTAATGTAATTTGATTTATTTTCATGAGTTTAACAACTTATTTATTTATTTTAATAATTTATTTATAAATGGAACGAGAAGATATTGCATTGTTTTTAAAAGATTCAATAGAAAATATACGAGATGTGTATATGTAATTATAAATATTGCGATTTAATTTTAATTAACTTTATCACAATTTCAGCGTTTTAATTTTTTGCTGTTAAATTTAATACAAAATTATTAATTTTGCTGCTTTGTCACGCTCCACTGTGTATAGTTAATGAATTTAATTTTGTTTGAGTCACTCATAATTAGTTAATTCGTTCCGTACAAATACGGTCCATCCCTCATCCAGCTGTTATTCAACATTTACTTTAAACGGGTTCTTCTTATGCAAATATGACCTAGAACCAGACGATCACATATTTCACTCAAAATATGCAGCGAGGGTATATAGTTCATAGTTAATTTTCCGAAATGACAATCTAATTTTTCTTGTTGGCTGTCAGAATTAGATGCTAAATGTTCATTTGTATACTTAAAAAAATACCTATCTCTGCTTTAGATATTTGCCATTTCATAACTTCCTCTTATGCGTCATTGTGCGTGAGAATACTTCATGATATCTGACAATCCGTCTACTAAATGTCTGCTATAAATTGCACGATTGCTGTATGCAAATATATGTTATTTATTAAAAATATTTTAACCGACTGAATTAGTTACAATCGCTGAATTGTATCTTTTATCTTGAAAGGGATTTAAATATTGAATTTATTGTTGCAGTAACTTCTATTAAAGTTGAATTTACAATCAAACAGAAGTTTTTGCAATCATAACTGTCGATATCCAGAAAATATTGGTATCTCGTAAGGATCAATAACTAAACGAAACGATAATTGGCAAAACCCAAATATTGAAATCGTGACACTTTATTAAAAAAACACAAAATTACAGATGAAACTGAAGTTGCGGGGCATGGTGGTCGAAAAATCTGTTAATTCAATAAAATTGGTAGAGTTGACTGTTCATTACAAGTAAAATGTATAATAATTCAGGCGAGAGAGAGAGATCAAAGAAACATGAAAATTAAACCAATCCTAATATTTAAATGAAATATATTAAAATAATAAAGTTAATTGGATATTCATTTGAGTGACTTGCTTTCGTACGACTGTTCAAGGACGATTACATCCGGGAATCTCAGACCGGTAATTACAGAGTCTTGCAGCAAGGGCACGGTAAAAACGAAATTTTAAAGGATACTCGACACGCAATTTACACGAATAATACGAACTCACACATTTCGGTAATATACAAATATCTCGCGTATTACAATAAACTAGATTATGCAGTGACGCTGGTCTTATTAAAATCTTAGACGATTCTGCTTGCGAGATAATCTTTCGCGCTAATGGTTATTAGTGCGAAGTGGTACTTTCCTCTTTGCTGCTCTCAACAGGTCCCGCTTGTGTCTTGATGTTCGTCGACCAGATTGCTGCATAATTAATGCGACAGCAACAATGTCTATTTAAGCCAAATGCGGGCGAAAATGAAAAAGGGCAATACGACCTGCGCGTTTCTGCCTCCGTTGATGTCCATTCGTTTTCTCAACAGTAGCAATTTTCTTCTGTACATTCCGCTTCAGGACCGAACGTCATCAGTGCAAAGGTTATTAATTTATAGTAATTGTCAGTGTTCATTAATCATGCTATTAAGAAAAGAAAAATAAATAATTGCGCAAAAAAATCGGCATGATCGCAAAATGCTGCTTTTCGAGCCGGAAAAATGCAGAATTTGAGCCTCATTTTCATAGTTGGATTTCGTGACACTTGCAATGATTGAAAGACATTATACACATATTTACACGGAAAGAACGATTTTGCTGAAGGATCAAAAATTTTGCTGGGTACAGAACTGAAAATAATTTTGTTGGAATCTTAAAAATAATGAACAATGCTGCAAAAAAATTTGATATTCTAGCAACTTTGAACATTTTACATAATTATTTTGATAGTTCAACAAAATTACTTCTCTGATGTGTATCCAGCTAAAATTTTAGCTCTTTCAGCAAAACCGTTCTTTCCATGTGTTCTTTTATTTTTGTTTCAATCTTATCTGTATGAATGTTGTCTCTTACGTTTATATTGCAAATCTTTTATTTCCTCACTGCCCGCGTTGTGCGCATTGTTGCAGCTTCTATTCTGTTTTGTCAGTAATTATATCGTCACGGGACTTTTTATTTTTGTTTTACTCCGCTTTTGTGACATTTCCTCTTCTACGACGAGGAAGCTTGTCGTATTCGTTATCGCTTTTCCGTCTTTCTCGGGCTGAGGTTTGCTACGATTCTCTATTCCGCGACGGCGAGACAGTTTCGGAGCACGAAAAGATAATGTTTCGGTGGGTGCGTATATGCGACCTGACGCGTTTCAACGCGAACAATGACGCGATAATATGTCCAGATATCGTCGACTGAATTCGTGCGCGCGCGCTAATGTCCCAGATGCAGAGACAGAACGTTAACGTAATACGAGCACGTCGACACGTTAAATTTGTACGTGGGAAAGCATCTGTTCGTACATGCTTGTGTACGTGCGTTAACGATCGCGCCAAGTCTGTTGATGAAAATGAATATGCGCGAGTATCGGTTTGCGCGATAAATTAATTAATTAAATCATTTGTTATGGAATAATAAACAGTTTATTTAGTGACGTTAGAAAATAACATGATACCAGTACAAATTGATTATTTATTACTTACAATTAATAACCAAAAAAATTTGCGAGATTACGCATTGCATATTTATGGAATCGTTTTTGTGTCATCGTACAATAATTATATTATGCAATACATGGTCCTGAATATTCTATTATAACTACTTCGATCGAGTAATCCAGATCAACTCCATAAATAAAAAATCTTATGTTTTAGTTGGCGCTTTATTTTTGAACTAAAAAGTACACGAAGTACGTCTTTTTTAATATTCATTCTGATAATTTGTTTACTATTCTATTTATTAAGAATTGATGGCGATCGAAGTTGATAGTCTGTACCACGCATGATTCACAATCTCTTTTACCTATAAAGTCATCGCTCATGGGGAAAAACGACTGACGCGATAGTCTTCATCCGGCTCACTCTAAATAATCTCGTTATCTCGTCGAACTTCGAATTAATTCCGCGAATCGTGGGTGCGGATCGGCCGCGGTCGAATTAATCTTCACCAGCGAAGGAAAATAACGAGCTCGGTATTGTTGCGGTATCGTCGCTGCATGTGGCCTGTCGATATGCGAGAGAGCTGCGGCGGACGTGTACACGTCCGCCTTTTTATTTTCAATCGAGAACGCGAATTGCAACCGCATCAGATTTTCGCCGATCCTCTTCTTGCGTATTAATGCGACAAGCACCGATCGTAAATCAATCTGGTTTTCAAACTCGAACGGTCAATTTATCTTTCAGTTTTTCTAGATAGCATATATTTTAGATCTGTCAAACCGGGTCAATAGATAACGTGTATGAAATTAATAATTTGAATTTCATGTTTCTGTCATGTAAAATGTAAACGACTAAACTGTAAAATGGATGATTAATAACGTATACATCATAGAATATCATTAAAATGTTTAAATACAGTATGCGTATTATGCGTAAATTTCTCAAAAGCTTAGATTTATTGAATCCATTTTAGTCTGTATTTAATCAAAATTATTTTCATGATATTTGCCTTCAATAAAGGATGTTGCAGATATAAAAAATAAATCAGTAGATCAATAAAGGATTAAACGGAAAGAACAGTTTTGTTGAAAGATCTAAAATTTTAGCTGGATACAGATCAGAAAAGTAATTTTGTTGAACTGTCAAAATTCATTATGTAGAACGCGAAACTAGTTACTAAGAAAAATTTTTGTAGCATTCCTCATAATTTTTAAGGTTTTAAAATTATTTTAATGGTTCAGAAAGAATTATTTTCAAATCTATATCCAGCAAAATTTTAGATCTAAGTAAAATCGTTCTTGCAGCATTAAAAGATTAAAACTAAATTCGCAAATCGTGATATACATCATATTTCAACGATTGTTTTAGGCATAAATTTTTGGTTAATTTGCATGTGTAATTTTTCTTATAAATCTTATATTAAATGCTAAAAACGATATTATATTAATATTATATTAAATCTAAACATTTTTGTGTTTATTTTTGAGTCTTAAATAAAAATTTTTTTATGTGAAATATATCATTTTATTAAGTTTAAAAAATAATATATAAGTAATTAATCTTTTTCTTAGTATAAAATTATCATATTTATGGTGTAATATTCTAATCGAGAAAAGATTTACGCTGAGTTTTTCTTAATAGTCTAATAGATGATAATGCTTTTGAGACACTCCGTATATGGCTTTGATTTTGATAGAGTAGAGTTTCGAAAACCAGCTAAACTCGAGAGATTGATTATTTATAAATTTAAGGGTCTCTGACCTCAGTTCGCAATCGCGAAGATTAGGTTCAAGGATACGTCATGCAAATATAGGCGGCGAAAGAGTTCGAAATGATAAAGATGAACTCGATTGACATGCATCGCGCACCACATATATAAAATGATCATATGAACGAAACGTAAAATGCTTATTCTGACGAAATCCTAATGAAAGACAATATTTGTCGACAAATATTGCAATCGTGATTGCACTCCAATATCATCGGATTACATATCGATTACTGTTTCTTTATATTATAGTGGATTGAAGTTATGAATCTCAACAAAAGCGTTTTGATAATATGCCGATTATTAAATATTTAGTAATCTTGTTAGAAATTCGTCTTATTGATTGGTGTGTAAAGAAAATTTAAAAAAATTTTAATTAAGAAATATGGATAAAGACTGAATAATAAAAAATAATTAAAAAGTGAAACCAATAAATAGAAGTTGTAATTTCTGCAAAAATTGTAGATATATTTCGACAACATCTAGAATTGTGTATTTATTTTAAATATAAGAGTAAAACCATCATATTTTCAGCAAATTTGTAAGTGCGTAGGATCGATTTATCTTTGCTATTAACGTAGCGCATGATTATAAAGGCTTGTACTTGCTGCGAGGATTCTCGTTGCAGTCACAAAATGCACCGACCCGAAACGCCACAGCACGAAAGCAATCCACGGAATTTAATTAAATCCCGTGCTTTTTTTCGACCACGAACGCGCGTCCGTCTGCGTGCCGACTAAAGTGGATATATATCACGAAGATTTCTGGCCTCAAAGGCATGATGAACTTAGCTCTAGAAAACGGGAACTTTATACGGGATAAACCTAATAATGGACTTCACTTAATTAAACCGTGCTTCTTAATTACGCATTCTTGATGACTGAAAATGAAAAATATATATTGAGAAATAATAATCACGAAGAAATTTATTCTTATCTCACAGTTTAAACTCTGTTCAGTAATGAAGTAATAACATGAACTTTTGTATTCAACAATTCGATAATAAATTTATTTATAAAAAATGAACTAATGTAACAATAAACGTTAATAATTATATATTTTGTATTAATTTCATATACATATATATATAAAATTAATGATTAATAATACTGCTGCTATTATTTATTATAATTAAGTATTGATAATTATGTGCTATCATAACTTATCTATAAATATTTATTACAACTAAATAAATAATTAATCAGATTGAAATCATAGAATTAATTAATTCAAAAATATATATTTTAATATATTCTTTACATTTTAGTAATTTATTAAATTTAATTTACTTTTAAAAGATGCAGTGAGATTTTTTTAGATAATATAAAATGTGCATTTATGATTCGCGTTCAAAATTCTTGTTTTGTCTGCGTAACATCACTTGAATGAACTTTAATAAAAACTGTAGCAATAATAATTTACAAAGCTCTAATGTTGTATTATAGAAATAAGCAGATTGAAGTTTGCTTTTATAAGAATTTTTTTCATGACATCACTCTTCTGAGTATATAAAATCATCAAATCATTTTTCTACAATCAAATGGGAGAAAATACGTTTCGCGAATATGCATAAGTTCTATATTATTAATATTTTTACAGTATAAATTAAATCAAATGCTAATTATATTGATTTTGTTAATTCTATTTTTATTTTTACAAAGTTACAGAAATAATATTTAATGACGAAGATTTGATACAGCTTCATAGAAAAATAATATTATAAATTGGATTCTGATTATAATTATGCTGACTTTTTTATATTTTTATATTTTTATATCTATTTTTTTACTTTGTCAATTTTTATTATATGATTTGATTTTTTTTTCAAGGAAATTTTGAATTAAATTGAGCGTATCTCGCGCGAGTGAGAGAAGAACGATTCGAACTTCCGCTAGTCATGCTAGTTCCTTGAAATTAAAATGCAAATCATGGACTCTCTTCGAAAATCAGTTAATTCTTTCATTCTTCGTTGTTCTCAGATTTCTTCATTGAATTAAGATAAAATAAACCTATGTAAATTTTTTACGACTGATACATCGTTATGACTAATATATTGACAATGAATATCGCTGTTTTTGCGTTTCATCAAGAATTATCAAGGCTTCGATTTCACTGCTGGATATAATAGAGCTTATTAAAATTTTTCTTTTCTTCCGACTTCATTAATCATAAGCATAATACATGTGAAGAAGATTATTTTAATACTAATACAACATACATAGACTTTTAATGCATTCTCACTACAATTCAACATTACATTTCTCCATTTTATTCAATAATGAAATAATAATATAAATTTTACATCGTGTATATATCAAAATCTAAAATAAAAAAATATATCATTAACATATAATAAAAAATAAAGTATTTAAAAAGATAAGCATACAATATAGTTTATAAAATAGTAATATAAAATAATTTAATATAGATTTCTTATCGCGATATATTTAATATTTGCGTTCATGATGCACAAATAGTTAATCAAGTTGAATAAATTTTTTTCAAGGCAATTATATTTTTTTATACACAAACACACATACGCACACACCCACAGATTATAATTATGCTTTCAGAATTTACGGCACGCGTGTAACACGTGTTATGAGTCGCCAAGTGTTAACCAAAATTGCCGCGATGTACCCTTGCAAGGCAAGCCTTGCGCGATTCTCTGGACAAGTCTGATGAAATATTCTGCGGAATAATTAGACGATAAATTCTGTTGTATTGTGTGCAATCCTTACAGATTCCATCGGACTTGTTTATCATCACCGATGTAGATCACGGTTTTCTTCACAAAACGTTCTTCCGCGTGAACGAACGAGATACTCCCATTTGCTTCCACTTTATAGCATAATGCTTACCTTAAATGGCACTCAAAGTGACTTCGATTACGTGCTAACATTTTTAAATGTCTCGCCTGCATATTTAACTCCATTTAATTCTGTTTTGTTGCGTCAAAGTAATTTTTCATTAAACAGTTATTTCAGCAAAACTATGTTTTAACATCGTAATTGTCATGTCCCGTTTAGCAAAGAAGTTATTTTCACTGTGTTTTTGTGAACGTGAATGTCCTTGTGTGCGATAAATTACCATTATTTTTACGGTTGAGACGTGTGTGTTTTCATAAAGCGGCGCAAAACGACGATAAATATATGAAAACAAAAAAATCTTTTTTTTTTCTCTCTTCCTCTCTTATACAGCTCGCGTAATTGCGACCATAAATATATGAGCGTGAAAAAAGTGGAACATTTGGATTAGATTGATTTTTTTCTTTGTAATGTTTTTAATTAAGCTTATGAGACCTTGAGAAAAGGCAAAAATTGCCCGGAACATCTCTATAAGTGAGAGAATGACGAGTACGAAACAGGTTTTTGATTATAATGATTCGACATAAACATACAAAATTACAAAAGAACTTAATGTACCCGTCATACAATAATTCACGTAATTATGTAACGAAACGCTGAGCGAGGAATATAAATGATCGGTCGATCGCGGTCTAAGATAATTCTTCATGTGCGTTTAGTGTTTAAAGATAAAATCGCATGTACGCGGAAAAACTTACTATAAAACGAGAATACTCTATAAGATGAAAGGAATAAGGTTCTATATATGTAAGATGAGAAGAAGACGAAATCGCATATTATCGCAATCAGACGTTGCGCTTAAAAAACGCGGTACAGTTCTCATCCCGTGAATTAAATTCACATAATCGAGTTACTCGATCTTCGGCTTTTTTATTTTTCTTTTATTTCTTTTCCTTCCCTGCTTTCCTTTCCATTTCTCTTCGTTTCCCTTCTCGAGAAGGATCGGCCGAAAGTCTCGCGTCAACGACAGGATGCAGAAGAAGCCGGCGGGAATCATTGTTCATTTCTAATTATAATAAAAGCCGACTTTAATTGCGCGACAGAACTCGCGGAACGTAATAAGAGAACGTCTCTTTGTGCTCCTAATAGACAGGGCAAAAAGCACTTTCATCCGTCTATTTTCTCGTCCTATTCCTCGTATTAATCCCTTCCGTTGGGATATAACGCGCGGGATGAACTGCGTTTCGTGGCCCACCGTGATTCATCGTTAGTGGCGATGTAAATGTTTGAGCAACCCGTTATCTCGAGAGACCACCGGTCCGCTACCACTTTTTTTTTGCGCGAGGCTCTCCTTTTTTATCTCGCCCTCCTCACTTTTCTTCCGCCCTCAGCTTTTCCCAGCCTCCGTATTTTATTCGCCGCGAATTCGTGAGACCGATGAGAGTTCGTAGAAATCGTAAATCATGGATATTGGATGGTGTCGATTCTTCTGCCTCTTGCTGGGGATCGCCATTAAAGGGATACTTGATATACACCGTCCCGCGATACCTCGAGGGGAGGTTGGATCATTTTCACGCCTCATTATTACCGATTTTGTGCACGTGCGCTTTGGCATGTCGGGCTGTGATAACCGACAAGCGTTGGACGATGTCTTTGTGTGGCTATAGCTGTTTAAGTGTTCAAGGCTTTCATGAGATAAGTTTGAAACGAAATTTTGCCATTGAAATTTTTTGATGAAAAAAAAGAAAGGCGGAAAAAGATGAAACATCGTAGATGTGTTTTAAAATCTAGATAGAAAAAGATTGTAATAAAAAATTGAATTTCTTGAAAAACGATGAACAATTGTCTTTCGTTTATTCGCTTGCTAATTAATTTATGAAATCGCAGATTGCTTATAAATGTAATAAATATAACACGAGTTGAATATCCATCTGTCCAAATAAAATACTTTGCGAATAATTAGTAATTAAGAAGATTCGATATACAAAGTAAACATGTCTGCAATTAAACTACGGTGACTCGATAGTGACGGAATCGTATGCGCAAAACGCAATAAAGTTATCCCAGAGAAATCTAAAACTCGAGGTAATCACTATTAATAATTGGCAATCTTTACAATTTGCAGTATGTAACATATGGGTGGAGTCCGATGTGGAATGTTCACGCACAACTGCGCAATGTCGCAAAACATTTTTACGATTCAGATAATTTCGCAGTATATATGATTGTCCATTCGTTCGTGACAGTCATCGATGTAGTCATCATGGCGCGTATTTAGATCGCACAATCGCTATTCTTCTCGATGAATAATAATCCAATGTCCCAGAAAACGAACATACATAGTTTAAATTTGAAAATGAATAAAATTTTTTTTCGAAACAGTAACAATTGTTTTTGTTATTATAAATTGGAGTTTCTTGCAAATTAAGCTTCAATGTCAAGAGTAAGACATGAGACGTTCGCTCAATTCAAGTATACTTTATTAGAATTTTAGACGTCTATTTACTAAAATATCGAACGTCAAGTTTAAAGATTTTTTTAAATAATGCTTTCTTTTTGGTTTTAGGTTTTTATTGAACACTCATATAGTTCCTTTTCTAATGATAATCATTGCCTCAGTAATACAACAGAGATACTATTGTCGACTGTAATCTATCCGCATACTTAGATATGTCATGTTCGGACTCATCAAACTCACTTCAGTGAGAAGATGACGTCAGGTGCTTCTATGCATCGAGAATGCACGCGATTCGGTGAGTGAAGCTAGAGAATCGGATAGTTATTCGCGCGATAGCCGCGTGTAGAATTCCCGGTTTATCGTACGTGAGCACGATCGAAGCTTCACTTAGCATTGCGCCTTTCGGCAATAAATTCAATTGCTTTATACACACAGGCAATGCGTAGTCGGCGATTTAATGGTTTGAAATAGAATGCCGTGCATATTCGTGCGAAAATGTGTAACTGCGATCGCGTTTATAATACTGTAGATCTATTTCCCAAAGGTTTGTTTTCAGAATTTGTGTGCCAATATTTCCTCCGAAAATTATTTTGCACGACGTTTAATCCCCGATATCTCTTAAACAAGCAATAATTAATTTTTCGAGTTTAATTCGTTTTTGTTAGGCATTCTCTTTCCTCGTGAAAGTTATGAAGAAATTTTCTAAGATAATTCGGTCATCGATATCGACGTAAGAAAGAATTTCAAATATTTTGAAGGCATCTCTTGATTATTATTTAAATATTGTTCTTAGATATTACTTTAGTAATTTTCTTGTCTCATCTTGGTTGAAGGTATTTGAAAATATAAAACATTTTCTAGCAATTGAATGATAATAAAAATTATTAATATCGCCAATAGGTATTTTAATAATTATCTTATTTTATCCAGAAAATATTTTATAGCATAAAAAATATCCAAATAATTGGATGCTAAAATATCCTTGAAAGATTTAGCTATAACTATTGTAACATTTAATATTGTAATTATTGACAATATATTGCTTGTAAAAATTATCGTACAATTTCTCGAAACTGCTTTCTACATATAAAAGAAGAATTTTACATGACTCGTTTTTCCGACATTGCTGATAAAAGTTCCAGCAAATTTGCAACGTCGTGTTAGCAGGATTGAAGCTGGGATCTGCGAGAAGAAATTATAACACGAGAAACTTTTATATTGAGCGGAAATTTTCTTCGGAAAGCTGACAACGTTATACGCACACTATCATATCTTATGCGATAGAGATAATCCTGTTGATACTACTTATAAAAAAATCATTTTTTCACAGATATTGAACACCGATAATCGATCGTTTACTATTTGTCATTGCTTACAAATTTTTTTTTCTTCAGTCCACGTTCTTTTCAAATTGTAGAAGAAGAGGGAATGTGTTCGTGAAAAAATATTTTGTATCATATTGTTTAATTTCTTTAACTGTTAAATAATTTTTGATAATACGTTGTATGGGGCATGCAAAAAGTACAATACACATTTCTAAATTTACGAAGATTTCTTCTTTATAAAACGGAAATCTGGAAAGATGTTGACGGAATTATATCCGTACTAGTGCACTATGAAAGAAATAATCCTGCCTGTATCTTATCTCATTTGTTCTATATCTATCTGTAACTATTAGGTCGTATCTACTACGCAAAGAAAATTAGGGCGTGTCTTGATAATTTGATTTTTCCATCGTGAGATTATTCGACAAGAGAAAAACCAGTGCGCCGGATATTTCGAGTGAACGGTCGGTGTAAAATTATTGGATAGAAGAGACACTCGATATTTACCTTGACGCATAAGGATGCTGTCTTTTATTGTGAAACGAAGATTGATGATGTTTTATCGTTTGTTTCTCTTGTTATATCTGTTACGTAATTACATTCGCAATTACATTCGGTTAACAATACTGGATTTTTCATTTCGAACTTGGCATGGATCATCATGCAATATTGTTCAAAGTTTTTACAATTAAACATGTCTGTTACGTGTACGTCTCTACTATATGTACACGATTATATGTCGTGTGTATAAATAGGAACTCAATACTCAAATCTTTCCGACTTTAATTTTCGATGCTATAAATATGGAACATTATTCACATTATTTCTCGCGTTTCTATCATCAGGAAACAATACAGAGATCATGTTCATAGCTTCGAAGTTCGAAGTTACATGTTATAAATTTCCGAGGCTTTGGGCATCGTATTGCGAAACACTCTAAACATTAGAGACTTCGAATAATTTCATCGCTTCGGGGGCCTCGAGGCCGATGAGACGCGGCTGCGAGGATCAACTGAGGAGAAGTATCGGACGAGGCGATGTATCAGACGTTTCTCGTTTATCTACTTCCCGTGCAGAGCTCCACGTCCCGACTCACACGTAGCCACTCGGAATCTGCCCGATAAATCCGTGACTCTCGCGGAACTTTCTTAACGACCGACCGGTCGCTATCGGACCCACCGCCACCGTTCCCCTCAGGCGATCGTTTTGCATCGCAATTTCATCCGACAGAGCGAGATCAAACGTGCAGCTTCGCGGAGTTTTGTTAAATGAAGCGAGTCTTGACTGGAAACACTCAATTCGGAATTTTTTCAATGGAATTTTCAAACGACGTCTTTGAGCTTGCAAGGAGAGTTTTCCTGGAATGAGCTGCCGAACGAGTTATAGCGAGTTATAATGAGTTAGAAAAGTGTTTTCTGAATTTTTATCACGAGAGCGTGATAGTATTCAGTTTCGAGGGCGTGGATTTTTTAATGCAATTAAAGGCTCTTTTCAATTAGTTTCAATATTTTATGAGATGCTGATTAGTTTCAATATTTTATGAGATGCTTGAAAAAAGTGCTTGATGAACTTGTTAAAATGAATGGATATTGTGAATAACGGAAAAATATTTTTAAAATACTACATTAAAATCTTTTGAAACTATTTATTTCGAATATATAATAATATAATTTCTAATAATTTATTTAAGCAAATCTGTATATTTTATTTAAGCTTATTTATTACTGTAGGAAATAAATGAAGAGATTGAAAAGTTTCAATATTGATAAACTAATTGCCATTTAACTAAGTTAATTAATTAATTAAAAATCATTATATTCTGAATTCAAAGTGTTTTCAATTTTTAAACTAAATGAAATTTTAAGTATGATACAAAAGATTTTTATACAACGTAAAAAAAAGTTTAGAGCTCACCAAAGTTATTATTCATTAAGTAAAAAATATATAATCAATAGAAAAAAAAATTAAGAGATAAAAGCAATTTTTAACTTTGATAATACTTTGATAAATATATAATTTAATTGCATGAAACTATATATATTTATATATATATATATATATATATATAGTTTTAAATTTTTCTTCGTCAAAATCTTAAAAATATTAAGATAAAATCACTGAAAAGAGATGTGTTCCATATTTCATGTCAAAATTGATTAGAATCAGATATTTTAAAAAATATAAAATATTTTATTTATTTTTTTCACATAATTATATAAATTATATAAAAATTCAAAAAGGAGAGAAAGAAAGAGAAATAAACAAAGTATTATATCGCAAGCAAGAAGCAGCAGTATAACAACAATAGATAAGTATTTAATTAACATTCCATTTTGAATTCCATCTTTTGAATGATTCTCAATTTGCGCGATCGAAAGCGAATGATGAGCATGTGCATTCGCGATTGACACGCCCTAACGTGACTTCCAATTAGCGGCGGCGGCGCCGGGATAAAATTGAATTTTCCAGCCGAGCTCTTAGCGTAAACGAAAATTTACGTCAACGCAACACGAATCCGGCGTTAGTCAGACTGGAGAGTTGTATGTGAACGATGTACGGTACGGTTTTTCGCTTCGTAACGAAAAATAGTGGGATTGCCAGACCACGCGCGCGTCAGCACACCTTTTCCGAACAGGAACTTTCCGACATGAAAACGTTGAAAGGTTCCCATCGAGTGGATAGCGTTTTTCACTCGTTATCGCTGCCTTTTTCGCTCTTTCCCTTTGCAATTCCTCCGAGATGCGCAAGCAAAGTATTTTGCTTATTGGAAGACTTTCTCGATTTTTACATTTTTACGCGAAATGAGATTGATTTTACGAATGCAGCCATTTAAAATACGGAGACATGTATTATCTTTATGATAAAAGGATATTTTAGCTATTTTTATATATCTAGAAAAATTAAAAACAAATTTTAGTATTGTTATTAATATTAATATATTAATTCATTAGTTTATAATTTTGTTTCATTAATGCATCAACTTTAGAGACTTCGAAGTCGTTTCTTTTAATTTGTAAATGACGATAACATAATCCAGAATAGCACTGATTTCTGCTGTCGCAAGTTGGTGATAACGCAATAACTTCATCCAATTCAATAGACTCAACCTTTTTTGTTTCTCGATGCAGCGTAAGACCATCCAATCATGCGATGCTTTCCATTAGCAATTGTGTTTGTATCGGCGAAAAAGCGCAGAGTATAATCCAGCCTGCATAGACGACCACACTCGCGCGTATCGGGAAAGCCGCAGAGGTGTGGTCAATACGTTTGATCTGTGTGGCGAGATCCGCCTGTGCATCCATCCGTATTCCAGTCGTTCGAATAGCGATGCCGCTTTCATTGGCGAAAAATCCAGTTTACCGATCTTCAATAGCGCACAGACATGATGAGGACGCATCTGCAATATCTGCGCTCGTAGAGGACGGCCTCTGTAAAACGATTCCGCATCATCGTTAGCGATAAGTTTTTCATAGTTGGTGACAAATTTATATCCCTGTGGTATTACACCTTCAAGCGCTATGTAGTTGAGAAGAAACCTGACTATAAAAACGCTCATGTCACGAAAAATAGTCCAATAATCATTAAAACGCTCATATATCGCTAACGACGATTTTATATCCTTCATGAAATCTTTAATTACATTCTGATATCGCGAGGACCCACTCGGAAAATTTAATATAACCATTTCGCCATTTAATTAAATAAAATATGCAAAACTTTATCTATTTTGGATGCGAACTTTATTTTACAAACAAAATCTGTATCCAAATTATCATTATTTCTAAAGTGTTATATATATTTTTTAATTTATTGTGCAACATTATAGTATATCAATATGTGTATAGTATCAATACTATAATTCCTGTTTATAAGAAATAGTGAAATTTTTTTTAAGATAAACTGTCCGTGTCAAATTAATAACATTTTACGTTAATAACTTTTGCTAGTTCGCGCGTAAATCTTCAGTAAATAATTCGATTCCAATAGCCATGATTTTCCGCCATAGTATGACAATTCCAAGGATAATAACAACCGAAACGACATGCTTGCGGTCGCAAACTCAACTATCTCTTGAGACCGACGAAGAAACTTCTAGGATAAGAATCCTGAAGTCGACCCTCCTCTTAAGGGTTCTTTTAACGATCGTGCTTTCCTTCTCTAGAAGGTAATCGAGGTTACGACTATTAGGGCCTAGGAGGGTCTCGAGAAATAACATTCATCGCGACCAGACAAGTCGTTTCCGCGTCTTTTGTCTCCTGGTGGATTACTGTGTGTCCGCAAAAACGCGTCATCGCATTGTTTTACGAGCGGCAGGGAACGAATCGAAGAGCTTTCACATCGTACGTTATATAATGTTACAGAAATATTTGTGTCGATTGTTAAGATACGGTTAACTACGCAAATCGCATTATGTAACGACTGTGTGAAGTGAAATTAATTTCTAGCTAAACTGCTAACGGATCTGTGCAGACATATAGATCCTAATTTTCCAGTTTTTTAAAAATATTTATACTTTTATATTGTTACTTTTTATTAATTTATTTATGAAATAGATTAATTTTTTATTAATCTATTTACGAAATATAATTTAATTACAACGCGATAATTTTTTTTTTCATTCATTGTTATTTACAGTATTAATTTTCACATACATACAAACGCTTTCGTCAACTGAATTTAAGATAGAAAAATATCTCTTTCTATTTTTACTTGCTCGCAGAACAGATTGTTGATGCTGGCGCGAATTTGGGGGATAACGAGAGCTCGTTCAACAACGATCACGTTTGACCTTCGGGCAATCGAAAACGACACTTAGCCAACGCGTGCCGACGCGGAGAGAACGAATCCGTTTTGTACGGTCCGAACGACAATGCGCTTGTTGCATTTTGGCATCCGGCCCGTGTGCCGAACGAGAGAGGACTTCCTCCATCGGCCACTATTCCGCGGAATATATCTCGGCGCCTCGTGATCGAGAAAGCGACGGTCTACGAGAGCCACGTAGAAGACGCGCGCTGAATTCTAATGAAGTCATCCGAAAACCACTGGAAAAGGCACGAGTACAAATGCTAGACGTGCGCAACCCCCTCGCCTTGGCACGGATGAAATAGCGGATACTGCGCGATACTGCGTGACGCAGGGTTTAGAGCCTTTCGTTTGGAATTCCCCACGGGTAACTTGACGTGAGTCCTCTTGAAAGGGAGTCACGATGGCGTCGGGTTTAGAAAATTTTATAAAACGCAAACGTGATGTGGAAAGGACGCGACGTATATCGAAGTTGGATTATACTTGTACCTCAGGCGGTTGCTTTATCCCGCGAACGACATCTTCTCTTCGCGATGCGAGACGTTTCGCAAATTGCAATTTTCAACGACCGACTTTTACCATTGGTATCAATCGTGATACTCTGTACAACGCAAATTTACCGAAGGGCAAAATTTACATTTTCCCCTTTCATATGTACCTGGAACTAGACAGTTCGTATCTACGTAGCGCGCATACGGCGGGTCATAAACGTATCTTTACTACTGCAAGTTACTACGTGCGCTTCGAAGCGAGCGTACATCAGGATGTAATTTGCCAAAATTGACGTTCAAACATTTTCATAGAGATCTATAAGAATTAAGAAATGAATAAAATTGCAGATTATTCTTATACGAAAAGAGATAATCTGTGGTCTCTTTTAAAAAAAGTATAATCAGACACTTTGTACTTCGAGATTTCTGGAAAGCTTCTCCATTACTCCATTTGAATCCACTAAATTCCCGCGAGTCGGCGAAACGCAATTATCGAGTAATTCGTAGAACTATAGGGACAAGACGGTGCGTTTTACAGATTGGCAGCCAGCCAACTTCTCCTTAGCAAATCATATTATCTTAACGAGACCAGATAACGCCTTTTTCTCAACGAACAATGTATCCGCCCGACTAAAAGCTACCGTGCTTTAAACACAAATGAGAAAGTACATTCGCACATAATTGACTACCAGAGCAATTTACGGTTTTTTTATATCGTTGGTTGATTTTAAAAGCTCTTACGAAGGAAAGAAAATTATTGTTACATCAAAGATATATTCATACAAAATAAAAAAGTTGCTAATTCATTTATTCTGACATTTAATTTTTATATTCTGATATAAATATATAATATTTATTTATTTGATCTTGATATAACTTAGTCGGCTGATTACAATAACTTTGGCTCTTCAAAATGAAAATGATTTTTGAAAACTAGACACATAGAATTTGCATTGAATCTCGCTGCGTGGAAAGTTGTCAATCCACGTAGAACGTCACTTCGCGTGGAAAGTTGCAAATCTATGTGAAACTTCGTTTCGTTTGTTGAAAAGTGTATGCGTGGATGCAATATGTTTCGCTCCCCTCCTACAGGGAGGTTCCACTATAAAAAAAACACATAGGTTTGCGTTAAATCTCGCTTTGTGAAAAATTGTAAACCTATACAGAAAATAATTACTCAAAAAAAAACCTAAACCACTTTTTTACTTTGAAAGTCCTGAATAACCTCCAAAAGATTTTAGTTCGGCAGTTATTTATTAAAAAGTTATGTCTTTAAAAATCACTTTCATTTTGATGGACCAAAGTTATCCCATTTGATCTAATATATTTATATTTATTTCATGAAGTAAAATAAGATAAAACTCTCTATGATCATAATTTTGATAAAATATACTATTTGCGGTAGATGCAAATAAAATTGTTATGGCATAACGGTCACATAGCGAGCGGTTAAGTGGAGCAAATACAGAAAAGTTTACTTCTCTTATTTTGTAACATGAATAATCGTTTCACCGTGGAAAGCCTGTCGAAGTACCGCTATTAATGCGAGTTTATTCGCCGTTCTCGTTGACCGAACGTTCTCCATTATGAAGAGCGAGATAATACAGATGTATAAGGTGTCTTATGCAAGCTGGCACTCGGCCAAGCTCGCCGAGCGGGGCAGTTTCATACTAACACGACAGATGTTGCGAAACTCAGTTTTCCATATTGCGTGTCGATGAGGAATCGAATTATTCCTTTCACGCGATCATCATCTTTCACATTAATGTAAAATAGATACAGATAAAAATGATCGATTGAAAAATATTGTTGAATAACAAACTTTACATATATTTTTATATGAGAATATTTCATTGTCAAAAATCAATTAAATTTCTTGTTAAAAGGAAAACTCATCTTCGTTGCTCGAAAAGGCCAAAATTTTTCGAGCGGTTGACGGTCCTCGAATCGTTTTCCGTTTTGCCGCAATGAACTTCCGCATTGTGATATACGCGGAACCGTAACAAAGAATACGAGGAATGTGGACTTTTGGCATTGTAACGGCGAGAGACTTATAAAGTCGTAAAAGAGGATTGGGGTGTTCCGTGCTACGAGTAAATCTTTTCCTCTTTGTCCCGACAAAAGTCTCAATATTACCATGTTTATGTTTGCCCGTTAACAACCTATGAAACGATTCCTTGCAAGAAAGAAATCGATGGAACTATTTCCCGAGGGAAATGTTGCGGAAGATGGTGAAAACTTTGTTGAATACATTCTCATGTTACTTGCAGCAATGTTAAGTGCGTGAATTATCTTAGATAAGTCGACTTTACTCTCACGCATAATGGCGGAAGTGACGAAACTTCTTCAATAAAATTTAGAAGTTTCCGAAATTAACTCTCTGCTTTTAAACTTATTATGATAATAAAAAGCAACTTTATTATCGAAAAATCTGCAAAAGAAGTTTACTCGTCCAATTAATTTCAATTAACTTCGTTTTTCTTTCCGAATCTAACAGCAACAATAAATAGCGAAATACTATGCGTTCTAAATGCAAACGGTAGAAGAGCCCGGCGTATCAGGAGCTTTATTTGGAAATTACGGAGCATAGTTAGATATGACGTCGCCTCGGTCTCATCTCGCGAAGGATCAAGTCGGTTAAGAGGATTAAACATGATAAAGCTGTCCATTATGTCGGACGAGAAATTTCATATAAATTCTCTCAATATAAATAGACCGGCATTTATACATGCGACACGTGCTGCACATGCGATAACGCATAGAAGAAGTCGCAGTTGTTACAGATAACGGTCATGTCCGCGGTCCGATCGATGGAACGAATCGATCGCTTTAAAAAACCCACTTTGACCGCTTTAAAAAGCCCACTTCGACCGCTTTAAGAACAATCTCGTGTTTTACGAGTAAGAAGCTTTAGCCTGCTTTTCCGCGCCGCCGCGCTTTATGTCGCCCGACACGGACGGACGCGAACGATGTTGGTATTTCTCGTCAAGTCATCCACTTGCCGGATGCACTGAGTGGCGTTTGCGCCCTTCTCTTCCCTCCCCTTCCCAGAGAGAGAGATCCCTCTCGGCGGACCTCATCCATTATTCCCGCGTGTCTTTATCCGGCGCGTTCGAAAGGAGCGCGCGCGTTTTCGCCAATTTGACTTTGTAATATTATTCATCGGGCGTCGAACAATTTAAGCTGTTTAATTCAAAATTGTGAGATATTGTATTTGTTTTGTTTACACCGGGATATATTGTTTCAACTCGGACATTGTATGTTTCAGCCAGCACCAATCTCGTGGGCAAGTTCACCCAGAGCGTGCGAAGGATCGTCCAGGATGTGAAGGACGAGGGTACTTCCAGTAAGTCCGAGCAATATTTTATCACGTTTTTGCGTGGGAGTTTAATTAAACTTTAACCGCTGTCTTGGCGAATCGCCACGACTCGATACTTATACGCTGAAAAAGACTGCGAAATGATAAAGTGTTCGTACACTTCCTCTTACTTTAAGAATGCTTTCATACGATAATAAAGCCAATGTAAATTTATCATCTTTCTCGATAATCTCTATCTAGAAAATTGCAATCTGATAAGAATAATTTCTGAAAAAAAAAAAAAATTTAGATAAAAAAACTGATGAGAATGAAGAATCGGCTAAAAAGCTTTTTAAATATAATAATTTGTGTATCCATTCGTGTATCTCTATTAATATCTCTTTTAAAACGAGAGAAATGTGTGCATCTCATATCTCGGGGATATCTCATTTGTATTAAATCAACTTTTGGATAGGAATTTAGCTTCGAGTCATAGTCTGTTTAGCAAAATTAGTTTGTCAATATTTTTGACAATATATTAACTTTCTTGTCTTTATACTGTAAACACGAATTAAAGATGAAGGGTGAGCAAGTTCCAAGTATAGCAATTCCGATGAATCAGCAATAGAGACGTTTGTACATATCGCTCGGAAATAAGTGTCTGGCAGTCGGCCAACAGCGAACGTTGTTAGTTGTCCCATGAATGGAATCGAAGCGGAAACTCTTGTATTCGATTGGACCGTGTGTCAGTTGTCGCTGTATTAGCTGAATGGACGGAAACTTCGTCGTCGGCTGAGAATTCTGTCAGGTTCAGATTAACGCTTTCCTATCGACGAACGTGGAACTATGATTAATTCTGACATTAACGTTCCCGTGTCACCGTCGGTGAAATGCGATCAGATAAATTCGTAATGTACGATAATAACATATGTATAAGATATCCGTGATCTCAATTTTAATGGCAATTTCCTAAAGAATTTTAAAATCGATTTAAATCTTAACGAAACAGTCAAGGACAATCATTATTTTTTGTAACTTTTCAATTTTCGAAATTATAATCTTTCTAATCGATTCGCAAAACTTAAAAATTAATTTAATACAAAACGCATAAGAAAACGATCAATAAAATGTTTAAAAGAGTTTCTCGACATATTTTATATTAAAGTGTTTTTGTGATTTTTGTTTATCTTTGGGATTCAAACTTTTCCTACAAATTTGATGAAACTACGGCGGAAATACTGAGTTGCTTATCGCGTCGCCTACCATACTCATTTATTTATGTCGAAACTTTCGACATTATCGCGGTGTCGAGTTAATTGGAAATTAATTGAAAGCGACATTCGCACGCGCGCTGTCTTCGTTGCGCTTAATTTAACGGCCCCGTTAAACGCGACGCGCGATGATTGAAGCGCGTGATAAGGAAAATCGATCGAATATAGTTACGAGGGTAAAATGTGTCGATGCACGACCGATGTAATCGAGGGAAATTACCCGTGTTTCCGAGACTTTCCCAAATTGCAATACGGTTTCTCTGTGGCGGACGCAGGTGGACAAACGAAGGAGGAACTGATCGAGACGAATGAGAGACTGAGAGTCGTGAGGATACGTCTGGACGGCAGCTACGACACCGCCAAGAGGGCTCTCGTCGAACTGATGTGCAAGTACACCGATAGCAAGCAAGTGCGCAACGTGTTCCAACGTTACAACCTGCTAAAAACTATGATCAAGGTAAGAGTCAAGGAGCCGAGGAGCCGAGCGTCGTAATTAGATGTAGCACACGTGTTTTGTTCCACGAGCGGTTTGTGTTCGGTGAGCGTCAAAGTGCTAGTCTGTCGCTTGACGTAATTACATTGTAATTATGTCGCCCGGTTTGTACAGGTAAACGGCAAACAGCAGCTCGCTTCCGCTGAAACTTGATCGAGTCACTTGTGCTCGGCTCTCTGTTAAGGAATCGCTAAGGGGGAGGGGTTAATTATTAACTTGCAATCATAATGTTAATTGTAATTAACTTGAGGAATTTATAATTGACTTTGTCCAAGTTATATAAGGTTCCACAAATAATTCCTAGATAATTTTACAAATATTGATATCCGTATTGTCGAATTATTTTTCTTGCATGATTTAACGCTTCTCGATTGCATTTTATTTTTCTGAATTTCTCTATCTTTGATTGAAATAAATCAAATTTATTTACAAAATCCTATATAATATTTAATTCGCAGGCATGTTTGCTCATTTTTAACAACTGGGATAAAATGAGAAGAAAGGCAGTAACAAATTGCAAATAATTACAATTGCAGATAATGTATGATGTAAATTTATTAAAAAATATGGCTCGCGATATATTATATTTAGATTATTCTGAAATTTCTCAACGATACATTGTAAATTTGAATATCGTCGGTCCGCGATATTCAATGAAACTGATCGAGAAACGATAATTTAAAAAAAGATGCAGTAAAGAGACAGCGGAAAATTGGCAGATGTGCGATATTTCGTCAGTAAACAGGCAATGGAACGCAAAATATCCGGACTCGTCCGCGTGTAATTTGATACGAAATTTCCAGCTGCACAAAATCGATGGACGAACAAAGGGAAGAATTCGCAGCCGTTTTATTTTTCGAAATAAACGAACGCGAAATGCACGCTGCAGTGACGTTTGTTGTTCGAAAGATAAATCGCGCACCCGCGGGACAAGCAATAAATAAAGATGCACGCGAAAGATAGCCAGCACGATTGCCGGACACGTCGCGGTCGGCGTGGAAGAAGACGAGCGCGTGTTATCGCTATCTTTCAGTTCTGTTTTTTTTTCCTTTTTCCCTCGTTCTTTTGCTCCCTCGGAGTGCATACACAGCGATTCGTTGGTCCCACAGGTGCATTTATTCGGGCAACGACGTTTGTTTCTGGTGTAAACTTTCGTTCGCAATCGCTATCGAGAGAATCGAGAGAGCGTGGAGTTTTTTCCTGTCGGCGAAGGGAAAACCAACTTGAGATTAATCCTCGCGAGCAATACGAACGCAAAATAAAATTGCCCCTTGTAACCTGTAAACCGCGCCGTTGTTCAATCGATGGTCGTGTAATCCCGAGGTACATTGTTCGAAGTGTCTAGCAAGATGCGAGAGAAAAAGGAAATATAATGCACTATAATCTACGTTATTGCAGATATCACGCAAATATTATTTTTTTTTAGGGTTAATGCGTAAATTTGCTATTTATTGACATTATTGAAATTAGCTATATTTTCGCTATTACGGAATTAAACGGTATAAATTAATTAAAATTGATTTTCATATACAAAACAATATATTAAGAAATCGATGCTGAATTAAAATAAAATAAATTTATCAATAAAAGAAATGCAAAATAATTAAAAATGAAGAAATTAGAATCAAATTGATGATATTTCATTGATAATTATACATTGATTAATTTGATAAAAAAAAATTAGAAGAGTATACAAATATGACTGAAATTATTTTTAAGGAGCAGATAGAAAAATTATAGTAAAATTTGATTTTTTTAGATAAAATGTCTTTACAGTTTGCAAGCCTTCATTTTAGATATAAATACGGTTTATTAATGATGCTACATTTTCTAAAGATGCGGATGAAATCGATCTTCTTAAACCGCCTGATGAATGGATCGGTGACTCGGTCGAAGACACGCAGATAAAAGGATTCGCTATACAATGGCCGATCGTCTTGCACAAGCGCGCTGCTTTTTTCCATCCGTTTTCTTTTTTCTTTTTTCGTTGCGACGGTAGCTCGAGCTACCGACGGTTTTGCTCTTCCAGGACGTAATTAAGCTGGAGACGCAATATTGGACGCTGGTGGATATACCGAGGCAGGAGAAACAGGAGACCGTGCCTGCCTTCGTGCTGCGTGCCTGTTCCATCATGGAGAAGACTCACAAAAGCGGCGAAGGCGTGAAAACTTCGGCGCGTCTCGCCGAGGAGGCCGAGACCAAGAGAGAGCGCATCGAGAGACTCGAGAGTGAGTATTCGGAGTGCGGTAATCGATCGTTGTCGAGAGTAGTAATAGTGGTAGATTTTGCCGGAGGAAGAAAACAATTCTCCATTGTCTCCGTTGATTGTTCTCCGTTCGTGCCGTTCATTTTACCTGCGACTTTGATTATTGTCTGACTTTAACGCCTTCAATCGATGCGACTTAATGAATAGGAAGTCAATTAATTTATTTGTGAGTTAACCTTGCATCGTTTCTTTTTTGACTCATTAATTTTCGCTTAACGATACTTTAAACTTAATTGTTAGTTCAATTTTAATTTAATTTAATTTCCAATTTAATTGTGTGTGTGTGTATGTGTGTGTGTGTGTGTGTTTAATTTCTATAATAAATTTTATTCATTGATTTTTGTTCATTATATCTTTATAATTACAAAAATCTACATAACTATATATCCTGGATATTATAATACGCTTGTACTCTACGCTTGCGAAACAATTGTAATATTTTTCACGCTATGCAAATTATGCGAAAGAGACGCGATTCAATGTCTGTCTCTTGGAAAGTTTTCAAGTCTGAATAATACATCATTTTCCGTCAGAGGTACTCGAGAGACCGGAGATATCAAAATTCCATTGTACCATTAAGATGAAACATAACTGCACTTTACCATCAGTTTTATTATATTTAATTATAATATTGTATTAAAGTGACATTGTTGTCAATTATCGATATTTCGTATAAACATTTCATTGATGAGATATTAGAAAATTAGCGAATTTCATTTCTTTCCGGTCGAAGTCGAAGAAAACTCGAGTCCTCGGAGACAATTTAAAACTCGTAAAATTGAAAATTTGAGATATAAAAGTTACATATTTTTTAATTAATCTCTCGTCTCGTTTACGCCGGTTTTTACACTCTCATAAATATTCAACGGATGCCTCGTGCAACAATTCATAATTTTTCCAGAGCGTGGAAGATTTATGATATTTTTCATTATCGTGATATGCGGCGAAAGTTATTCGAAAATTATTCTTTATTTTGTGTCCCGTGATACACCTTAAATGCGAACACCAATGTTGTTACGATACTGTACGATCGCGTGCACTCGGGCGTGATTATCACAGATTCATAAATTACTCTGGCAAAAGAGTAGAAGTTATTAACAACGTGAATTTTCGATAGCGCGAGCGCGTCGCGCCGTGCCGTAATTAAAAAATATTCACTATAGGTACAATGTTCCATCCTTTTTTCGCTTATTTAATCAAAGAATCCCCTTTCCTCTCTTCGTAGCGGAATGTGAACTCTAGTTGAAATTATTCGATACAAATAGCTTGAATAAAACGGTTGATAGATCATTAATTAACTTGATTAATTGAGTGGAAACTTTTGCCGAGTTTTTATACATATGTATGTATATATATATATATATATATATATATATATACACGTTCTATTTTATTTTATTATATTTTGTTATTTTATTTTGTATCTTTTCATCCTAATAGTTTTATTTTATTTGTTTTATTTATAGTTTTATTTTTATATTTTGATAGAAGATAATCGAAAAGCTATATTTTGAAATATGCAATATCGTTAAAAAACAGAAGTTATTGTCAAAATATTCCAGTTGCGCTAGTAAGTTGCTGGCTGGTAAGAATATAGTCAATAGACAATAAAAACTTTCGGGACAACATTAAAAAAAATAAAAGTTACAGGAGTTACTTTGAAAATATTTGTCTAATATCAAATTGCTGCGTCAGTTTGATTCTGGACTGCATGCCGTGTAAACGTACATAACGGCCAACGTTTTCGCTTGGTTTTCATTTTACCAGCAAGAGCAATATTTCCCTGAGCGTTAATTAATGCCTCTCGCTGCCGGAATACCAGGCAAACTACGTTGATGTAACCACACGCAACATCCGACATTGATTCGTTTTTGTATCCGTTTATTAATACTAAAAAGTTTCTTTAAAAAATTTGTTACATCGCGTACTTTTACATCGCATGATCGACACGAAAGCAACTTCAGGAAAAAAATTAATTATGCAAAAAAACCGTTGTATTTTAGATTCTATTAAGACTAAGGTACATAGAATATAATTTAAATGAGTGAATTTAAATGAGTGAATATTCTAATTAATTGCGCTCCGCGTTGGCGCTTTGTTGATGCTTATTTTGGAAGCTATAAACAATCATTTTCATGATCTGATATATGTATTTTTTAGGATAACATTTATATGAGAATATTGTATTTGATAAACAAAATCAAATGAAATGAATTAATGAATACGACGTGCTTTGCATAGATATGACGACGGCGCAAATCGAACATGAGAACACTCAGATGACCAATGATCTGTACAGATTGCTGAAGAAGTACACGGGTCTCAGGAATCTCATCAAAGTATTGAAAGTATGTATTTTGTAATGCTTGACTTATCAATTTTATCACATAAAAGAATACGCCTAAGAAAAAAATTATATCTCGAACGAATATCTATATTTTCTGAAAATATATCCTAATTTGAATTTGAAATTTTTTATTAAACATTTTCTTTATATTTTATATGTAAAATGGTATTTCGGCATCAAAGTTAAACTTTCTGGAAATGTCAACATTATATTAATTTAACTAAGAAATTTAACATTATTTTCTCATTTGTATAGCAATTTTATTATTTTCAAATTAAAATTAAAATTTATTGAAATGATTAATATGTTTTTAAATAACAACGTTCTTTCTGATTACACATAGTAAATCTTTGATATGAGTTATATCGATCATAATTCCGCGATTATGGTTGTAAAAAAATAATTCTGTTCAACGAAACGTAATACCAGCTGTCGCATTAGAACATTGTTACGATCATCCTTTTTCTTTTTATGTTCCAATAAGTCGCGTACTGCTATTCTTATAACGCTTCTCGGTCGATAATATGACAGTTATCATCTATTCGTTTTACGTTCTTCCTCTATGCAGTGTCAAATAAATCGGAAATTAAAGGCGACCAAAGGTAATATCAACCATTTTACGTCGTTCTTTGATTTTTCACGCACACTTGAAAATTATCGTGCATAATATTTCTTTGAAGCCGAAGAAACCGTTTAAATAAATTTTGCACCACTTCTCGAAAAAGACAACTTTCTCTCAGAAAAGATTTATTAAATTCTAACAATGAATACAGTCATTCACCAATTGTGAATTAAAGATACCTCAGGGAATAGAATGAAATCGTGGGAAACTATTCGGTACGAAAAACATATATAATTTGTTATTTATTAATAACCGAAGTAAGGACTACTTTCTATCGTAGGAGGAGTACAACGGCTCGAAGTTGTATCCGATGTTCCCGCGTTACACGATACTGAAGGACATGATAAAGGATATAATGCACAACCCGGACTATATGGAAGTCTGTCACGAGGTGGACCAAGCATAGCGGCCGGACCCCCTCCACCGTTCGCCACGTATGACCCTGTAAATTCTTCGGGATCGCCGCGTGGTCGTCGGTGAAGGGGGTGAACCACAGAACGCTTCAACTTCGACTGATGATTTCGTTTTTGGACAAAGCAATTTCTATAATTTTATGTTCTATCCTACATCTCCGCGATAATTCCCATTTCCTTACCCATATCTTGACAAACCGTTCGCCAACAACCGTTATTGTTCGTTCGAATCTTGGGGCAAATTTGGAACAACAGTTAGGTCACACTTGTACCAACATATACAATTTCTCGCAGGTAAGTTAGACCGGCTCCTCTTTGCGTATGTTTTGTAAAGTTTCGACAAGAGGTGGAAGAGATGATAAAGGGGAATATCGCATTGAAGTCCATCATCGAACGTCGTAGCATCTCGTCGTGCGCCGCAATATCATGAAGATGGAATAGTCAAGGTAGGTTATGAGGTCGTTCTCATATATCCATGAGAATGCTGCTACTTGCTGATCCTCGCGAGAAAGAAACAAATCGACGGAAAATAAGTTTTATTTGATGCTTAATAAAAGTGAAAATATTATTTCGCGGAAGATAAAAAGGATCAGTTTTATATAGTTAGATAATTTTAATACAATTCATGATTAAATGTGAGATAAATATTGAGGATTAAGAAGATATCGCGCTGAATTTTCGTAACTCCAAGGTAATCTAAAAGTTCTCGGATGAAATATGATAGTGATGATTCTAGTCTTTATATTAAATTCAATATTTAAAAAATCCCATTTGCCACTTCGTGACAGAAGAGAGATTCGAGTCCTTCCAAGTAAATAAGTCCAAGTAGCAGAATTCGCAAGATTCCAGCGTAGAAGCCAAGAGATCGTTTTACAATTTCTGATTTTGGGTCGGAATAGTCGCTCGCACGTCACAAAGAAAAGAGGCTAGATGCGCTATTATTAATAGTGATTGTCGTATGCATGTGGTATACCGTAATCAATTAGGAACATTTTGCAAGATCTACGGGGTGTCAAGTAAATTCGTGTAAGACCGTGGACGTGTGTTTGTACATAGGTGTAGCTCGTGTGCGTGAAAATTAGCGTGAAATTGTGAGAGTGGTGTCAATGTGGAGCACATTATTACTTGCTTCCTGCTGTGTAGGATTCTCGTAATAAAGGACGTCGTCGGTCTCGCGCGACCGAATATTCGCTTTACCTACGAAGAGGACAAAGGTTAAACGATCCGAGACGTTCGAGCAACGCTCTGCGAAAAGTGAATGTATTTATAAAACTATTAATTAATGATTTAACACCTGAAATTAAGATTTACAATACGGTTAACTTTGAATATAAAGATTTTATTGGAATATTTGGATATATTGTGTGCGTACATGAATTATATATTTAGTGTGTAAAATATGGAATAATTGAAATCCTCGCTTTTTATCTGCGAAACAGAGACAGAGATTAGGCGATTCGAAACGTTTGAGAAATGTGAGAAATTGAAAATAATATACGTTTATAAATAAGAAATATTGATTAATAATTTAACACTTCAAATAAGAAAATTTACAAGGCCAACTTTAAATGTGGACATTTTTGTGGATTATTCGAGTCACATATTTGGTATATTGAAAGATTTCAAATATAAATCAAACATAAATCTATGTAAGCAACATTTTATAAGACGCGAATATATGTCTTGAAATTGAAGTAATAAGTCTAAAATGTATGAATTAAAATATAGATCTCAGATTTAAAGTGGAATTAGCATGCTACACATACATACGATCTAAATTTAACTTATTTCAGCACTAAATATTTGAGGTGAATTGGGGGGAATAGATTCATAAAATGTAATGTACGGAATCCTCACATTTTCGTTTAAACGAAATGATATTTGAAGGATATTTTTCTAAGCTGATTTCAATTAAAAATCAATTTTTTTATGATATAATTTACATTTTTATCAATCACTTTTTTTACGTAACCAAAAATATGCATGTAACGTTGAATATTAATTGGCCATTCTGTGTACGTACAAATCATAAATATTAATGGGCTGCTATTTAAAATACACGCAACGCCTTCATTAAGAATCGCGAGATAAGCTAAGATGGCATTTGTGGCGTATGGATCAACTAACATTTTTTTCGTGCGAGAACAGAACGGCAAGAATGTCACGCGCATACATTTTTATTTTTAATGCAGCGCGAGACTTTCCAGGACATGAATATATTCATACATGGACTATAGAGTGTTGCAATTCGCATTTAGCATTAAATGCAGTTCTCGAGTATTTATATCGAGCGCGATTCTCAATCGCTAGATAGATCACATTGAATAGAAAGGAAATTGGTTGATAATTAAATATCGTTTATCGTTTCCATAAAGCTCATCATTAGATATTTAGCTAATTATACCATGAGATTCCGTACGTTTGACGATAATAGTCGTAAGTAACATTCTCCGTACACATTATAATTAAATAACGTAAGAGGCTCGGAAGATAAGAGCATTAATTAAATATTAATTTGGCATGACGAACATATCATCTGTTTACCATACACACTCCGGTGAAAAAGTCCTCGAGAAAAGTCCTCTGCGAGAAGTGCCTAATCGGGACAAAGGAAAAAAATATTAATCGTTATTCGAAGAATCTTATATTTCTATTAGCGTGAGAAATTCAAAAACGTTTGAAAAATTAAATCTAAGATTTTTTGAGAAAAAGTAATTACGGCTTGCCGATCAAGAAATCGCAACAAAAATAAAATCGTAGCAGGCTCGAGTCAGAATTGTCCGAACGAAATTGATTAATAATTTGGAAATTATTAAATTCACTCGTTGGATAATTTGGAGGGCCTTTGTGAAAGTTGATAGTTGATAGTATTGTATTAAAAGTCGAAATTTTCGCAAATCTTTCCCGACGGACTTTCGCTCAGAGTATTTGCATCTGTGTGCATATGAATATGCATATCGTGCTGTTCGATATTGATAAACACAAGGGATATCATCGGATCAATTGTCCGACATATAAAATGTGCCATGTTCTCCAAGTACTATACCTCATGTAAGTATTTACGTAAAGATGAATCCAATATAAAAGAATATAAAACGTACGTGTTACATAGTCGCGCGTAATGCAAAATGCAACTTACACGCAATTGCATCGACGTGAATTAGCGCCAGCAATTAATTCGAGATGCAATCGTAATAAGAGGGATCCTCTAGGATTTTTGTTGTTCTCGTATCGTTAAGGTCTATAAGGTCTATAAGCGTGTAATGATATATACTATATACTAAAGTACGTATAAAGGAAAAAAATGGCTGATAGCCCGAAATCAAAAGACAAAATATAATGCGCGGCAGACATTGGGACGACAAATGGAGGCGCCGCTTCTCATGTTGCGGGTCCTTTCCAATGTTTGCCGTGGTTAGTGCTCCCCCTCCCCTCAACACTGTATCTCCTTTTCAAACCGTTAGCACTGTGTAATTGAAACAAGTGTAATTCATCAAAATGTTTAATCAAACCTAACTAGCATTCTCGAACATCATTCACGAAGCTGGATACAGGCGAGAATGCAGACGTGTAATACGTTTCAAAATCAAAACAATGCTATTTGCTAATTTTTAATTAAATGTGCAAATCAAAATTTTTACTAAAAGAAAATATTTTTAAGAAGTATCTTCTTTTTTAAAATAACGTAAGAGGCTCAATTACATTGGAAGTCAATATTTCAATGTTTTAGCTTCGTTTTGATAGATGGATAATAATTTTTGTCATCTTTTGATGGCACAACATTTATTGAGCAACAGTAATCAATAACATTATGTAGTATATTGTTGTTTGAACGTTATAGTTTGAATTTATGACTTTAATATCTTGAATTTTAATATCTGTTTACATTTAGCAACGATGTTGCTGGAAAAAGAGATCAAAGAATTCATCAAAATTCATATAACTGACTTCATGAAAAATCGCTAGCGATAGTATGTCTGCATCCAGCATGTTCATAACATTTTTTCTCCGCGTTGACTGTTTAGACTAGAGCTTTTGACGTGCATATTTAACTCCCATCATATATTGTGTATATAAAAAGAATATTAAAACACGTTGATACAAAAGATATTCAATAATTTTTCATGTCATATAATAATTTAATGAATTCTTAAAACTAAAATACAATACGATTATCAATCTTATTATTATTTTTAGATGTCTTGAAACAGCAAAATTTATATTTTAAAAGATTAATTTTTTTGGAAAATCTACGGAAAGAGATTTGCAGGGTATTTCCAATAAAATTTAAAGGAGTGTTTTTTTTAACAAAAATGGAAACTCTCCATGCATTTTGCAAACAGAAATATTTTTGATTGATCGATTTTGTAGAAATTCTCAGAAAAATTTTCGAAACTAACATCAAAACTTTAAAAACAAATCTTCCCATTCCGTATAATCGGAATATATTTTCCGGCACTTTGGAATCTCTAAATATTCACATGTCATATGGAAATCTTTATATCTATTTATCCATTTACGATGTAACTTGTGTAAAGATATTTGTAGTCTTGTATATCCAAACCGTAAATAATATATGTGACCAAAATAATTAATCTATAAATCTATAGATTAATCCGTACGTGACAATGTAAATGAATATCAATTGAAGAGTCTGAAATCTCTCTCTCTTAAACAAAAGTTTAATAAATTATGCTAATAAATTATATATATTATTCATATCGATGAATGATTTTGTAGTAAATAAAAATGTAAAAATGTTTAATAATTATTAATTATTATTATGACATTTTTCATTTTAGTAATAACTTTTATTATAACTATCTTACATAATTTAGTTTTATTATATTTGAATTTTGTACATTATATGTAAGATTCGTTATAATTGTGAGTTTTTCTAAATTGGATTTTATGATATATGTCAGATAATATAATTTTCTATATATATGCATGAAAATAATTTATAAAAATGATGACTGAGATTACTTTATTTATGACTTACATAGCTTGTCTGGAAAAAAATAGTGCATAGACTCTTTCAATCTTTCGATCTTTAATTTTCTCTTTAAACAATAATCGGGCTAATTGTTAAGCGCATATCAAACTACGCATTGAAGATTGAAGATTGCAAATTAAAGATTAGAATTCGATCAATCAGATAAATTTAATTTTAATTCGTTTCGTCCTTAGTAGTTGAATTCTAATCTCCAATTCGCAATTCTCAATCTCCAATTCGTAGTCTGATACAGGCTTTATACCTCTTCAAGCTCGCTTTCATTGTACGATTTTTCGTACAATGTTGTTAATATCAGTCATAATTAAATCAAGATTATCAAAAATCGATGAAGATGAGGAATTATGGACTGACCTCATATTTTTCGCGTGCGAGTTGCAAGGTGATTTTTATTGTAGAAACATTTGTTATGAATCATAAAAATTGTGCATTTAAGGAATAAATGCAAGTCGATTATATGAAAATCGTGCGGTGCAAAGAGGGCTTTTACAATATGACTGTAACGAGGATTACATTGTGACTCGTGATTATTACCGAGCGATTGACAGCGCTTCGGGCAGCGCAGCTGATATTTTTTATGCGACCGGGAACTTTCTTAGACCAATTATCGTATAACGTATAAGATGAACATATATAAAATATAGTGTACCGCTAAATACCGTATATATAGCGATGGAGTAAAGCTACTCGATATGCAATGTCTCTGAATTGAAAAATAATAGCAAGTGTGCTCGCCTTTTCGATGAAACTAGGAGAGTGCCAAATAGATTTTGAAAGTTTATACGTGAGTGTGTGCGAATGCAATTGCTTGTGTGCGTGTATGTTTTCTGTCACATTTTTATAGTGTATTGGCTGGCTCTAACTTCGAGAGAGCAGTGCTCTCGTTCGCTGAACTGATCGTTGTCAACTATACTTCTCGATCCCGACTATACTTCTCGATTTTATTTTATATTATTATATTATTTATAATGTTAAACAATTGCATTTATAATAAATATTTTATTAATATTTTTACTGTCACACAAAACTATTTTAATTAAGTTCTGTGTGATGTGAAATTTCTTGATTATGTTATAATTATGTTGTATATGTTTTTTTTTTATTACAAATGTAATGATCATTGTATAAACCTATGTAATGCTAGAAGAAACTTGATAGAAGCTTAAGAGTACATATAGTAAAGCTTAAAGATCATTTCAGCGAAAGTGGTCATTTATATATCATCTAAAAAACTAAAAATATTTAAATAATGAGCGTATACAAATGACAGATATGAGAGATCTACCGAATGTGTTTTAAAGAGAATGTATATGGTAGATTTACATAATTGTATTAGTATTACAATAAGGTATCTGTTAACGGTTCTTTGATCTCTCTTATGCGTTTTATAAAAATTTTTTAAATATCATATAAAAGAATCGATTATCGTTGGTTTTTATGACCGATTTATTTAATATCTTTAGTATCTTTATTTTGCAACATAAATATATATGTGTAGATGATAATTAACAGATCATAATTATCATTTGCAACATAAATGTATATGTGTAAATGATAATTAACAGATCATAATTATCATTTGCAACATAAATGTATATGTGTAGATGATAATTAACAGATCATAATTATCATTCTTCAACACAAAATTTCAATTTAAATCACAAAATGGAGGATTAATTAATTTTGAAATTAGTAAAATAATACAAATGTCCGATAATATTAATTAATTTAATGAAATAAAATGACTATAGTGGGAGATTGAAGGATCATTGACTCTAAATATGTATGGATAAGTGTACAATAATGTTAATCGCGAGAAATCCGTTGGATTTCCGTTGTGAGGAAACTCGACTTTCTCTCGAGCTCGTCGTCTCCTAATTAAGTGTGTTTGCAAATTAACAGATGATATTCTCGACCAATCTATTTGTCTATAATCATCGCATTACCATTATCTATCCGTGTAATCATGCCCGCTCTTTCGTGCGAAACGCATGTTTACATAAAAAAAGATCTAACGTTTTAAAATCTACTCTCTTCTACACGTCGAACGCATACCTACGTATATATCCGCTTTCTATTAATACTAAACGCCTCGGTTGCATATCGATAAGTCCTATATATAGATGTAACATTTTTACGAAGAAATATATTTTGGCAAACTTTTCGTGGATGGAAATAACCCTGAGGGGAGTTCGGCATCGCTTAGTTTTTGCGACAAAATACAGAGCTTTGTGCAGAGTGTCTCGCTCGGAATAAAGAGACCTTACAAAAAATCAAATCGACAGAAATCGACATAAATATATGTATTTTATGGAGGGAGAGAATTGTATTATATTAAATTGTATTGAATATCAAATTTAAAGTTAATATTTTTAATGTAGAATGATCGAAGTTTATTCTTTTATCTTGATTATCAAGTTTTCTCATTGGATTCACTTTGAAATCGGATTTAGTAAATTTCTATATATTTACAATGATTTTTGTATTAGGATCGCAGAATAGGATAAGAACAAAAGAAAACGGAAAATCTGTTATTGGTGGCGGGATAATCTGCATAAAAATTACGGATTTAATGGTCACTCCGCGTAAATGCATTCATTACTCGTTTCAGTCAGCGAAGTGAAGCGACCCCGTTTACTTAGAGTCTCGGTGTATAGTATCCAGTATATAGAAGTATCGTTAGTTCAGCTAGCTTTTGCGTACTTTGTAAAATGTGCGCTGTAATAAATATCGTCGGCGTCGTAACCGTGCAATTCAACGAAGCACGTTGGCAAAAGCTGTTCGAAGTTCGCGAGTCTTGACTTGATTAAAGCGAGAAAGATGTTTCTTCTTCATCTACAGAAGATGGTTGAAAATTGAAAAAGTTAGTTCTATGACTGCATTTATCTTTTTTGAAATTACATTGATAATATTAATCAATGTGCAGTAATAATTTTTTCTGTAACTCGAATCTACGATTACAACCACACACAATTATAAGTAAAATTAAATTTATAAATTACAATTATAATTAATATTGCGTGCCAATCAATCACACATATAATTGTTGTATTATTTACATAGAGATTGTGGGAAATAATATCATATAACAATAATAAAATAATAATATGTCTGGTACATCACGTTAAAATTATATCTGTAAAAGTTAATTATTATCTAAGATTGCAAAATTTTAGAAACAATTTGACATCATCGTCGAGAAGCGATTCCGCGTGAATTATTACACGCGCACATTTCCGAATCGACTGGATCTTTAATGAATTATAGAGTAATTGTTGTTCCACACGCACACGTTTTTCCTATTTCGATTGTTGATATCATTAATTGGTAGTAGCATAGTCATGTGCAAGAGAACTAACACTGTTGTGAATACTTTGTACGTTTCGTTACGATGGAATCGCGATGACTGCATCCAATTCTTTATTTCTGCAATAAGTTACGTGTCTTCTCAGATCTGGACAGAAAGAGTTGTATAAAAGATCTGGTTTCTCCAAGTACATGGAAAAATTTAAATTTATTATTATCTATTTTTGTTGTTTGAAGCAAACTGTTTGTCAACCATTTCGGAATTTTTGCTTTCCGTAACAAATTGCTTCGATATTTCTCTTTCTTCCTTGAGTGTTAAAGTCAATCTTGAAAGCTAAATCTTTACAAGAAGTAGTCCGAGTCTCTTTGTTTATTAACAATGCGGTTCTCGCGATTGAACGACAGTAACGCAGCTTATATCCGAAGTGTTTAATAGTAAACAATTAGACTTAGAAACCCATGCTTAGATTAGATAGCGAGACGTAACAGGCGCTAGATATTCATAGAATGTTACGCTATAGCGATTTCACCGACCCACCCGATATAGTGAGTAGCGATATTGTATGTTCTATAGACTAGTTACATCAATTATATTAGATCCTAGTCAACCGATCAGTTTGACGGAAGTGTATGCCGCAATAATAATAACGCTCTGATTTCGTTCGATGTGTCTTTGTTATCATGAAAGAGGCATTACTTGTTTATTGGCTGTTAAGCTTTGTTAATAAAATATTACAAAATTTTACATTGAACGCTGACGTCTCTGACCGCACTTTCTCCACCATTCTCTTAAAAAGAAAATTTTATCTGAATAAACTGCTCTTAAAAAAAAAAAAGAAAATTTGTATAGTCTTCTTTTGCCAATCAATTTTCATCAATTAGAATTATCGATACTGCAGTTTGCTCTATATTTTACCTTAAAAAGAAGCACATTTATGTTTAAGAATAAAATTTTTGTTTTCTAGAAATCAAAATTATTGTTAAAGATTACAATTTTTTGTTTTAACAATTAAAAAATTAATTTCATTTTTTTATTTCCAGTTATATCCTCTAGAATTTATTATTTCTTGTTTTTTGACATTTTAACTAAAAACTCAGATTACATTAAAAATTATGTTATATAATTGTTATATAAATGTTATATAATTAAGCTTGATTTCGTCAATCTTTTCTTTAACGCTGATAAGACAGGTGATAAGCTGTGCCAGCTGCGCCGGTAAAGTCGCGATCTTCCACCAGTCGGCAGCACCATCGAGATCCCTCAGTTTATAACAAGCAAGATGGCCTCCACCGATTCCAGTTTATCAAGTGAAAATCCCGCCAAGAAGGAGGATGAATTTAACGAATTTTATTCGGAGGTACGCGACTTTCCATTAATTTCAGCGTCGTTCGATATACGGTTCCGCTGACGAAACAATACTCAACTCTTTGCTTTTAAATAGACACGTAAACAAACTCGAAGCAATAACTTCGACAAGTACCACTTTACACCGAAAATAAAATGACAGCAAACATCGCGTAATGTCTATTTGTGTTTCAACTGTCCCATGTTACGTATGTAGCCGCGTCAAATCTTACGAGCAACATTATCACTGAAAACATCAAACTTGCCTAACCTACACAGGCGTATTTGTATTGAGGGTATCTTTATGTGAAATATGTGTTCTATTTCCTATATTTTATAGAATTGTTATCAGAATTATTGTTACAATTAAACATATGTTTTATTTGACAAAGCTTTTTCCAACGAGCCTATAGTTATTCAATTGCATTCTACTATCTTGGTGTAAGGAAGATAAACATGACATTCCTGATAAGTCTTGTTGTTTATAGCTTCCGTTTGCAAGAACTAATTATCTCAGTTATAACTGTATTTTCTTTACATTCTTTTTCTACTATGCTATTAATATTTATTTATATAGCACATATGTGATGAATATTTTATGAATAATTTTCTGTTTTATTGTAATTTTAGAAAGACTGATAGAATATATAATAAACCAAGTTTCATATAATTTGTTTTATCGTTCAAAAATTTAATGATATTTGATTTATAATTGTATTTAATTTGATTATACTTTATCACGTCTCTCTTTATATTTATATACATATATATTTATTGTATTATAATTGATTATAATATATATTATTGTTAATTGTATTTTATTATTATATTTTATTATTAATTATATACTTATTAGCATAAACTTAATCATAAAGTAACTTTATTGTATCTTTAGGTTAAAGAAATTGAAAAAAGAGATTCTGTGTTGACGCCCAAACAACAAATTGATAGACTATTGCGACCTGGGTCATCCTACTTCAACTTGAATCCATTTGAAGTTTTACAAATTGATCCGAGCACAGCAATAGATGAAATAAAAAAGAAATATCGTCGTGTAAGTATCTATTTTTTCCTATAAGAAGTAATTTAATTTTGTAGTTGTAATTTAATTCTGATTTTTTTATTCCAAAATTGTAGATGTCAATTTTGGTACATCCAGACAAAAATCAGGATGATGCCGAAAGAGCGCAGCAAGCGTTTGAAAGTAAGTATAAGACTGAGATTCAGTTTAAGAAAATATATCATTACAATATGATAAATAAAAAAAATATTAATTGCAGTTGTTAATAAAGCGTGGAAAACTTTGGAAAATGAGGAAACTAGATCAAAATGCATGGATGTTATTGAGGAAGCAAAGGCCCGGACTGATCACATGGCAAGTATTCAATTATTAATTATTATGGAAACTTTGTCTTTTGTAACAAGGCGTAATTAATTTTTATATGATCTATAATATTGAAATTTAAAGATTGCAGAAAAGAAGAAAAAGCAAAAGAAGGAAGGAAAATCTGAAAACTCGGGTCCAATACTTTTGGAGGAAGAAACTGAGGAAGGATATAGACACGCGGTCTGGGTTATGACGATGAAATTATTTGCTGATATGGAACGAAGAAGGTCAATTTACAATTTTTATTTTAACAGAAGAAATATATATTGGTATCAGAAAAAAATTAGTAAATTAATCCGATGGTATATGAAAAGTATTTATATATGGAAATACATTTATCTAAAATGAATTCTTTTTTATTTACAGACGAGAACTAGCCACGAGAGATGCAGAACAACGTAAGAGAAAGCGCGAAGAGGAATTATCTGCGGAAGCCCAGGCAGCAATGGAGCGCGAATGGCAACGAAACTTCGAGGAGTCCAGACAATCGCGTGTCGACAGTTGGAAGGCGTTTCAATCCGGTACGAGCGCCACGAAACAGAAGAAGGCGAAAAAGTTAAAAGCTTTCAGGCCGCCGAAAACGAAGGCAGAGTCGCGATAATCGTGATCATCTCGTTTTTCTTTATTTCCGATATGCGGATTCTGATTTTAGTCGCATCGTTTTATCTTAGATATTTTCTCACAGCGTTAAGGTAGGTTAAGAAATCTAATATTGCGCGATGTTGGTTTAATGATAAATGTCGGCTCACTTTATTTTGAAATTGAAAGATGAGAGAATATTCTGGATTCTCGATTCTTTTGATTCCGAACCACCCACTTATGAAGTAAGAGTTTTTCGGTTTTGATATTTATTGTTGGGTTTAAACGCCGATATTCGAGTTTCTATGAAATATTTCTCACATTAATAGTCAGTTTCATCTTAACATTCTATCAGAACGATGATGAATATTAAGTCTTTGAGCTTTTGAGGAAATTTTTTTATTTCATCGAAATAAAAAGAATCTTTTTATTTCATCGAAATAAAAAAATTGTTGCTGAAGATTATTGAATCACTTCTATTTTTATCATTAACTCCAACTTGACATTGCTCACTAATACAGCGTTCAAACAAATGAACTTTGGGAGCTGATGAAATCGCAAGTCCATTTTCTTGCTTAAATAATCGTGATTTAAAGCTAGAGCAAAGATGTTAAAAAGTACCGATGTGAGCCAAATCTTGAAAGCGAACTTGCGCGTTACTGCAAAGAGAAAAAATATACGAAAAAAACAAAGCTATTGGATGAATGAAGAATAACGCGTGCAACTCTTTATGTATGTGATTGAATGTTTTGTGTGTGTTATGCAAAATCATGCGTTCATTTTGAAAATGATATAAATCGTACGTTGAAAATCTTTATTAAAACGAATAAAGTTTGCAATTTAATTTAAATATTCTGTTCTAATTTAAACTAGTTAGTTTAGATTTATTTTTTGTTTTATTTAAATTATATCTTTATAATCATTTTCAAAATGAACAACTGAGAGTCTTTTGTGTGTAAATCTTTTGGCAGAATTTAACAATTAGGGGGTTTTTTGCGAATTCTGCGACAATTTGCATGTGTACAGAAAAGAAAAGGAAGAATGAAAAAGGTATATTTCTCTGGAGCATGTATATTTGCAGTATCCTGACGTTATTGCGCAAGACAATTGTCAATTTTATAATCTACATGTGTCTCGTACTTTTATTAAACGTACGATTGTCCATCATAGGGAAAGTATACAGTTGGGTATATATATTTATTGTATTATGACGCGATTCATACACACAGTATCAGGGTATTACTCTGTTTCTGTAAATGCCAAGTTCGTGCAAATTAAGTTTTGAATATTTTAGAACAATATGAAGATTTATAATAAAAGATCATACAGACCTTATCACTCGTCGTAACAAAGTTTGATATATGCAAAAGATCGACAAAGTCTCAGAGCAATTTGTGATTTAATGATCTGAGTCTTGAATCATCAAAATCTTTGGTACTCCTAAAAAAAAGATTCCTAAAAATATCGCGAGATTATAACGAAATTTTCGTGCCACAAAATATCGATTCACATTATTGCAAAGACTTCGATTTTGCACTGAATGATATCTTGGCTTTTCGGAACGCTAATTACGACGCGAATCTAAATTACGTTATTCACGATATCGCGAAGGCTCTTTTATAACTTTGCGAATACCTCGATTTTGCCCGAATGACGTATGATCTCGCAAAGATCCGACGAAAATGGTTCGTTCGATTTTTGAAATCTATTATGAGATATGAATACATACGTATAAATTGTTTCTAAAAGACTGTTTATTGCACGTGCCGCAATTTTGGATATAATTGTCTAATAGTGTGTATATATATCACTACTCAAATACATTAAAGAACCTTCTACCGAATTGTGATTATGGCAGCGACGTAAAATGTCCATTTGTACATTCTGAGGAAAAATACAATCGTTTTTGTTCCTCGCATCGAAATCCTTGCAGGAAATACTACGTATACACAGGGTATTCTAAATATACACAGGAAATTCCCCGTCTTTTCTTTCGTCTAAAGATTCCCGACCAATTTGGAGTTAAAGTTTTAGGAGTATTTGCAAAATCACTTTACGAGAAGAAATTAAATCAAATTCGTATTGCTTAAGAAATCCGTACATTAAAAAAAAATATATATATATATATATATTTTGTGATATCCTACAAGCTCTCTTTTTCTAATTTAAAGCTCTATTTTTCTCAGGATACTGATCATGTAACTTTTTCTCTATAACAGAAACGTGAAAAGTGTAAATTTTTGCTATTAAAGATAGAAAAAAATTTTCACTTTTCATATTTCCACCCTAGAGAGAAAGTTATATGAAACGCCCAGATTTGTATTATATATATTATGTGGCTAATTCACATTATCAACTACTAACGATAGATATTTCCATCATTTCTTATACATACCGCGAGTGCAATATAATATAGATTACGTTTGATTATACACATACACTAGAAAAGTAATATTATATGTATTTCACGTAATAGATAATTAATTAAAAAAAAAGTAATTTTATATATAAAATAAAAATGGACTTTTCTCTCGAAATGCACGAAATATCTCTTAAGATATTCGCATCACTTGCGCCGTGACGTCGGTAGGATGTAAGATGTAAATGGAATGTGCCATGGACACAATTGCCACCCCAAGAAGCCGTGTCGGTTCGTATAGTCAACATTCCGAGCCAGTGTGACGCCGTACGTGATGCCCGGCAGCACGTACAATCGCGAATACTGCTAATAATCTCGTTTTCGATAGAAAATTGAAGTTCGGATAAATTTATTTGTTAGAAATATTCCCATAACGCGATATGATCTCGACGGAGGAAAAACATATAGACGAATTGCTCAAAATTCTTCAGAGGGTGGAAAATGCTCGGGGCTGGGAGCTGTTGAGAATCATGTAAGTATTTTGAGAACGAAACTTAAAAATATACAAAAATGAACGAACGATCGAAACATCAAAAAAAAAAAGAAAATCAAATTCACGAACATTTTTTTGTATTTTACATTTATCTCATTTTATTTCTTTTTTTTTTTGTTTTTCATGAACAAGAATTTTGGGAATGTTGATATAGAAATAAGGAGTTAAATGATATATAAAGCACAAACAGAAGCTTCGATAACTTGTGATTATCCGAAAATGGATTGAAATGAATTGAAAATTTTAATCCATTTTAATTCATTTGAACAAAATATGGATTGAAAAAATAGCATTTACATCATTTCAATCTTATGTCATGGATTAAAATAAATTGTATGACCCGAGTAACTTTCTTTTGGATTTAAAAAGTAGAAATCATTTTGTTTTAATTCCGCGTGATAGATTAAAATGAATTAATGGTCTGCATATTTTTTTTTAATTGAAAAGAATAAGAATCGTTTTATTTTTATCCCTTAATGGATTAAAATGGATTTTAAAAAATTCGGAAACTTTAATTAGATAGAAATGGATTCAAAAGATCAGAATCTGGATTTGACACGAACAAAACGAATCTATTTCAATTTTCGTTTGCTGGGTAAAACATTAGAATCTTATGTGATTTCGAACAAATCGAGTAATCAAGTGATAAAATATTTGATTGTACATTCTTTGTATATTGACTGAAAGCAATCAAAATCGGCTACTCGTTTACTATTGACAGTCGATTCTCTGACCTTCACCATTGTCTCGACTTTATGATTTACAAATATATAGTATTTTGGTGACGAACTATGTTTTGTAACGTAACTGTACATCCTATCATTGAAGAAAATGTACTCTTATCGTTATTATCGTTATCGTAATCTCTATCAGTTTTTCTTTTTTTCTAACATTTAAAAATTTATCTTCTTAATAGTAATTTAATATAAAACATGAGCCAAAATTATAAAAGTTCTAATAATATGTAAATTGTGTGAATTTTTATTATTTTTTAAATGTTATCCAATTTGAATTTTGTGAATAATTTTTTGAAATCAGTAAAAGTAAGTGGATTAAAATATGGAGTTACTCATTAGCGGCAATATGATACTATTGCTAACAAAAAATGTATAATTTAAAAATCGAAATTCATACACTCGATTTCGAATGTATTTTACGAAACTGATTTAGCATTCACAGACGATGCGTGAATGGAATTTGAAAAGAAAAATGGAATTCTGTAAACTCATATTTTCGCATATATATGCGACAATAATCCAATATTTTAAATAAAAATAGTAAATCGATTGAAGCTTATTTATAAGGCGATGTCTATAACACGCATTTATATTTCTTTGCACTCTCTCTACTAGCTTTTGAATTGTAATAGATTACAGAATTTTATATGTGCAGGCACATAATCAATATCTAAATTTATCTTTAATGATAAAAAAAACATTTAAGACTTGCATGTACTTAGGCAAATTTATATATAATAAGGCTGTTAGTGTGCATCAAAGCATACTAATGCATCTAAGTTATTCATCGTATACTACATCTCACGCGATGCGTTTACATTCTTGCGACAAGTACGAGCAATTGCAACGAGCGCAACAGGTTGCAAAGCCTTCTGCATCCTTTCGAATTTTCATTACATCTCTCCTAAGTAAGCAAGATACATTTCCATGCAAGATTCGCCAGAAAGAGAGAGAGGAAGAGAGATTGCAGAATCAGACACAATAGTTCACTGACAATAAATTGATGGAAAGGAAAGGAATAAGGAAGAGATTGAAAGTATTAAATGATGGGTCTACTATCACGTGTCCGTCAGTACCGAGCATGAAAATCATTGTAAAAAATAATTAAGATAATGTATTTAAATAATAACTGAGAGATAAGTAATTATAAAACCCGTATACTTGGCGCGAGATGCGCTGCTATGTCTCTTGATATGAACATAATTTAAATTATTGAGACTCATTGATTTACCGTTATATGACATTTCTATTCTGCAAATGCATTTTCCTATATTTAATTCATCTCACTTATATAGTGAATATGAATTGTAAAAATAATTTTGTGATATCGACAATGTGATTTTGCAACGTAGTCTTAATAATTCGTCGATAAATATAATATAAAATATAATATAAAATAGAACATAATTGTTGTCACAGAAGAGAGATCGAATTTTTTGATATTTGACCACACGCAGTTGAACAAGGAATAAGGAATGTTAACTTGGAAAATTACGTGACAGAGCCAATTCTTGCGAATAAATCATGTGGAGGAAGTTGCGACAATAACATTGACTGCAAGTACAATAGAAACTCGCGATCGGTTTATTTCCTGCAACGTTACTCGCGTTTTCTCTCCCGTTCTTCAGCATAATTATTCTTTTTCCAAGCGATTCAAGATAAAAAAACGAATAATTTATTATGATCGATAGGAGCGTATTATTGATCATTGATGTATCGAAGAATACTCAGTTCTGTAATAAAAAGTAATTGGAACATGTGTTTGGAATATTTTACAAGAAATTAACGGACAACATAACAATATATTATGAATTTTTATGAAATACATTCATTTCGATTCTTAACAACGGTAAAAGAAAAAATTTAGAGAGAGATTTAAAAAAATTAAGATTTCTTAATAAAAAAATGTGTTGAAGAAAATTTAAAATAGTTTTATTATTATCAATTAACAATGTCTTATTAGATCTTGTAAATTACAATAAAATAGATTATAGTAAAGATTTTTCAATAAAAGTCTCTCCCTTTTATACAACGATAAAAAATACACGCAGACAAAATTGGAGATCTCAATGAAAATTGAACTATTTTATTGAGTGTTATTCTCTTCCTTATTTCTCTCAAAGTTATTTTAAATATCACATGTCTTATTTTAAATCCTGTAAACTTCTCGGAACATCTAATCTCGTCATACATCACTGATCTCTCACATCGTACTCACAGTATGCTCACACACACATATACTCCTGCACGCACGATCTCTTCCTAATACCAATGCATATCTTGGAGCAGGCAAAACGACGCCACACAAACACACATCTGCACACATGATACCAAGAATTCCTCATCGACTGGTTGCAGCAGGAGGAAGAGAACACGATGGATCAGTATACACACACATAAACTGCGCACACAATCAAGATTATATCGCTACAGGTAGAAGTAAAAGAATACGCGGCGCCGTTACGCACACTGATAAAGCGTTAAGTGTTTGTATGTGTGCGGAGTAGCGCTACGCACACGTGGATATATGCACACAAATGACAAAAAACATGCCACGCCAGTTTACACACAACACACACAAATCGAAAGTCACACTTTTGTATGCCTGCGTCGTGCGCAGGTAAGAGGAAAAGAATATCTTCACAGTATCTTGCACACAGACAGAACGCAAAGAACGTGCCACGCCAGTTTACACACAGCATGCGCGCGCGCGCACACATACACACACACACACACACACACACAATCCAATCAAGAATCGTACACCTGTCTGAGTGCAGAGGGAAAAGAACATAGCATTCACACACAGACAAAGAAAAACGTTGCGTGCGTACATGTGCACAGGTAAGATCGACGAGCGGTGCGGCACGACACTCGTCTGGGACCTCAGTGAGGTGGTGTTCACCGCCGTGTATGCAGCTCCTCGTGGTTTTGCCTCCGCCTCCACCTCCGCCTCTTCTTCCTTCTCCTGCAGCAGGGGGACCAGGTAGACTCACGAGGACGCATATCGGGGTCCGTAGCCACAGAACGGACCTCCGAATCCGCTCTTTCGCTCTCCTATGTCGGTAGCCTTGACGGGCGCCAGCCAGCCTGGACATCCAACGTTTAACCCGGCCTGGTCTGGCGAACACACGTGCGTTAACTGCAGAGTGTAGTGAAGAGAATTCAGGTTCGCGAGTTCGTCAAAAAGAAAATTTCTCCCAATCGAGAGGAGCGACATCGAGGTGAATTCCTTCGGGGATGTTCAAGGAGGAGGAACAGCAGGATGTGTGATCGGTGATTATCGGTGCGTGCCTACGGCAACGTGAGTGCTGACGATGTCGACGACGGACGTGGTCCGCATTGTTCAGCAAGGAGCCGCTGCCGACGAGGACCAGGGGTAAATTTCTTTCACTCGGCACTTATTTCGGAACATAAGCCTCATATGGTGAAGGGTCTTTTCTCGAGCCGAGAATCGGTGAAATATGGTGCGTTTCGCAGTGAAGGTTATTGAACGAAGACTCATAATTATGTCTATCGCTCTTCGATATCTCATCGATCCCAAAATAGAGGAAAATTTGCGCAAAATGTTTATTTAAAATTAATTCAACTTTTACGATACAATATTCATAACCGATTCAAAAAATTTACTGAAATGTTGCTAAAAAATTTAGAAATTATTCTAAAACATCCAGATCTTAATTTGAAATTTGGAAAACTTAAAGAATAAAGTCTTAAAGAATATCAAAAGAATTAAATTCTTAAATATTTATCGCTAATAGCTATTATATAGCTAATCTAGGCAATCACGTGGCTATTTTATTTTAGTGTGAAAATTATGATAAAATTATAATCCCTCATTCATTTTCCAATAAGAAAAAAGATTGGAATAATATTGTAACAAAAATTAAGATTAATTCAATTCTTCCAATTTCGTTCAATGAGAAAAAATAGCATTATTTTAAAACTTAAAAATTATTCTAAATTAATTTATATATATTTTATATATATAATAATATATATTCTCTCTCTATATAATTACCTTAAATAAACTTTGTCAGAAAGATAAACGATGTCTATAAATTGTCAAAATGATAAATCTTTTGAGACATATGTTTTACAATTTCCAATGTAGTTTGAGCAAAAGTTGACCGAAGTTTGACGCTCGAATGTGAGAGTCGTGTCAGATTCGGAGTTGGTGGACATGCTGATTATGCGTTTCGTACTGCGGGCAAATGGAGGATGACGAGAGTAAGGAGTGGTAAGAATTTTTGGCTCGTGAATAAGAATAAGAAGAAAATTACTTTTGAAGAACGAGGAAAAGTTTTGTAATGATGAAATGAGGAGATCACATTCTGACGCATAAGTCACTTTATTTTGATAGTAGCTGCCGGCGTTTAAGAACGAATTATGAAATCACCTGATAAAAAGAGATCTTGCATTATCTTCTTTATTTTATCTGTCCTCTTCTTCGGAACATTAACTCAAAGAAATATTATAGAAATATCCATTGTCCAACATAATGCGTGTATGATGTTTGATTTATTATTCATGTCTTTTCTATGATCTATCATTACTCTTATCGTTCAATACATTTCACATTTTTATTGATTATATTTTCTTCACTCATCTATCATTTATTAATTTCTCTTTATTCACATTTCAGCCATTTAAAAATGACACAAATTATAGGCTTTACAATTTATGTCATAAATTAAAATGATTCTCGTTAGTTGGAAATGTTTCCTTGTATATCTACAGTTATTATCAAGTTTCTTCTTAGATATAAAAAAAAAGATATAAACAAGAAGCGGCATCTTATATTACTCTTGCACAAAATATATTTTATCCAATATGTAACTTTCCGTTCTATTAATTTAACCATGTTTCTAATTTAACATATGTAGATCATTTTGTATATCATTTTGTATATGTTTATCATAAATTGCTTGCCGTCGAATACATTATATGTCAAGTTAGTTGGAAATCATATGCGATATATAATGCGTGTCATTCTTTAGCATTCTTTACCAACTCAAAGAAAGTTTGCTAAATTGCAAATTCAGAAAGATTGCATAAAAATTTTATAAAAGTTCAATTAAACATTTTTTTCTCAGATTTTATAAAGATATTTATAATTTCTACTTTTTCCTAGGTGTAACAATTTTAAAAGTATTAGAAAAATTTGAAAAATCTGTATTATAGTTTTATTTTTAAAGATTTATATAAAGAACGTTCTTCAATCAGAAAAGCTAATTCCTCTACAAAGATATCCCAATTTTTCACAATGTCAATGACACATTTTCGATTTACGAGCCGAATTTCTTTGTCAGCTGAAATTAATCGAATCGTTTACGATTTCAGTCTCTTTACTCACGATGCGACAAATATATGTTTTATCAGCATTTTATTTGCGTTATATTGTACTTTCTACTTACCTACTGTCCGCAGGAGTAAAGTCCGATGAACGCGGATCAGGTAGCGTGACTGTCGAATACCGTCGAATCGTCGTCGCCGTCGTTAGGAAGAAATAAGACATTCGCGTGAAACCTGTTTTAGTGTTATTGCTCTGCTGCTTAAATAAAATATCTTATTCGCTCTCTCTCTCTCTCTCTCTCTCTCTCTCTCTCTTTGCTCTACTCTATTCGTCAATAGATTATAAATGTATTTATTCTTCTTCATACTTGCCTGGTCAGATACGAATCGTTATCTTAACCGAGTCACAGAGCAATTTTTGGACTTTTACTAAAAATAAAATTATTTAGAATGTATTAAGAGTATTGCATAGTAAGACTAACAGTGAAAGATAGTAGTAGGAATATACTAGATAGTAGTAGTAATCAGTTTAATAATTTCGTATTACGAATTACTTAATTATAATTAATTTCCTTCGTACATGAATCTTCGAAATAAATGAGCACAAAAAGATTAAAGAATTTATTTTATTATCATTCTTTTAATATAAATTAAATTTAATATAAATTATGTTTGTTAATTTATACAAAATTAAATTGTAATCACAATCGTAAACATCACACTAGATTCAGATATTTATTATCTTAAAAGGCTTGAAAAATATGAATAAAGAATGATCACACAGATTGAAGGAATGATAAATCGATATTATCTTCGTAAATTATAGAATTATAGAATCTGAGGAAAGAATATGAAAGCTGTCGAAAACGTTCAAGCATTTTTATTTAATCATTTTTTAAAATACAAATTAGATTTTTTTTAATTGATAAAAATAAATGAATGTAATAATTTTCAATATCTATCTATATCAATATCTGTCTATATAAGTCTTATCATTCTCTCAATAACAAACATCAAAAACTTCATTACACATACACACAAAAAAATATTATTAATAAATTATATATTATAATATTATAGTTATAAATTAAATTAATATGCAAAAAGAGCTATATTGTTCTCTCAAGCATTTCACAGAGTTTCAACAGCGAATAATTTTCTTCTTAAGCGATTCTTCATGGCGGGACGAGCATGTAATTAGACACATTCTTGCATCTTCGTCGTATACCGCCTAATGCCACTCCACCATATAATTTGTTAATGTTGCAGCGGGTTGCATCTGCAATTTTGACCCTCACGTATGTTTACTATATATTTTCTTACAAGCCTTTAATTGTTTTAATATATTGAAAATTGCTGCTTCGTGCTTCGAAGACGGTTTGAATCGATCTTTTTGAATTCTCATTAACGACCTACGTTTCCGTTCTCGATCGTAGACCCCTGTGCAATAAATAATAATAGAGAAAAACTATGAAATTACTAAAAATCGATTAAATCTTACCATTAATGCTCGTCAACATTTTTACGTGCATTATTAGCCGATTTCTCTTCTCCTCTTTGCATTTTTCAACCGACAAAGTCGCGAAAGGAAAATCTCTCAAAGAAAATGCTCAACATTCATGATGGACATTAAGCGGCGGAATTAATTTTCCCGCGTGCCTCATAACTCTTCGTTTTTGTTTTAAGTGACGAAGGAACAGTGTACCTTCGCGATAGTGAAGAAATCGGAGAAGACTGCGAGGCGGCGTGTAAAGACACTGCGAGACCATATTAGTCACGTTTCTCGAAAACATATTATCGTTTCTCTCTTACGCTTTCTCATCTTCCTCTCTCTCATCTTGCTCACTCTTTCTCCAATGTCAATGACTGCTCTCTTGGGGCTATCTGTGAACCTCCGTGTGAACGGGTCTTTCTGTGTTTCGCTTAGTCGGAATGGTGCTTTCACACGAAGCTAGAAAGAGCCGACAATGTGTATACCCACATAATGTTTGGCGTGGCATTATATCACGCAAATTAAATTAGGCCGCGAATATCCTGACCCCTACGAACACGATTAACAAATGTTCATTATGTGATGCGATATACCGGCGCCTTACAATTCAAGATTTATTTTCTGTAAATAAAACGATTAACTTTTATCGCGAATATATGTGTAGCTTGTCATTATATTCAAATGACACATGAAGATAAAAATAATTGAAAGATGCAGATGACAAATAAATTTAAAGCTTGTAGAAAGAATCAGAAGGGGATAAATGAAAGACGAAATGAAAGAAGTAGAGAGTAAAGAGATAAATTAAATAAACGCATTATTTGTAATATTTTATTGTTGTAAAATACATAGACTTGTTTAAATATATATATCTTGTTATTACAATGTAGTATTTTTATTATACGGCAATTCATCTGATAGGAGATTAAAGGAGTGCAAACAGATTTCGATAATTGAACGTCGGAACGCGGAAATCCGCGCGTATCCGATCGAATAGGCTCGCGAACGCGGGTTACTTGGAGAACGAACCTTAAACCTTAAGGTTGAATAACGGTTCTTCCGGCGCGCATGCATACCTACCTACCTACCTACCTACCTGGTGTCTCTACGGGGGGAACGCCGCCGTCGCGATTTCTGTAGTGAGCGTCGCGAGCGATGCAACGAGAAGTCCTGGCGAACGAACGAACCTGTCCTGTCCCGTCGCGAATGCAGCAGGGTCGACGCACCGAACGTGACGATATTTTGACGTTCTCACAGCGAGCTCCACTGTCGCGAGACTCGACTCGACACGTGAGTCGCACTCGATTTGCAATATTGTGCAAGTTGAGCTGAAAACGACGTTGTACAGTAAACGAAATGTAGAGAAATTGTAGGAAGACATTAATCTGGCCAGGAAAGATTGTTACAGAAACTATAAAATAGCTATTACTTAAACTGTTCCGAGAAAGAAGAGATCTTTGCTAAAGAAATTTAAAAGAATCTTCGCTGAAGCTAAAAGCATGTATTAAAAAAGAAGTTTTCCTAAAGAAATGGCATATATTGGTAGTGTATAGATAAGAGATATTGTAATAAATATACGGAAAGAGTTACTAATAATAATAATAATATTGCAAACTGTAATATTCATTACTTGTTCTATTCATGATACTTTATTTTATCAATGACAGATGTAAATTGCAACGAAGATTATCTTTCTTAAATTTTTCTTGTTGATTTGTTCATTGTATATATATATATATATATATATAATATTAAAATAATTAATATAATATTATATTTAAACACATAATTTTTGCTGGCACTGCTTCCACCGTCTTTTTCATTTATCCATTTCTTCTGACCGTTTTTTATCTCATGCATAACTCTCAGTAAGTAAAAGTGCCATCCCTTGTAATTGTACAATTCGTCCTTTGAATTGCATAAAGCATCAACTTGAATAACCATGGCGTGTCGACCGATTCAAAAGCTAATCACAACATTCCTGCGGCTCCTCCTGACAATTTAATTAACCTGACAATTTAATGATGGGAAAGTTATTGTTCTGCGAGAGACGAATGTTACACTACGGCTGTCGGTTCTTCTTGTTGTTTAAAGATAATTATTTTTCTTTATCTTCTTCCGCTCCACATTTTGTCGTAACATGGACAAAAACGTCTTCGTCATATTCAAGACATGACATGCAGATATTGACCCCTGCGACCTGATTTCCCCTTTTTACTTGTATTTCTAAGACGTAGTACCATTTGAATAGCTCAAATGAAAAAGACATAATTTAAAATTACAGCAAGAAAAGAGTCAAGTATTAAAAAATTTTTTAGATTTAAATTTTCAGTCTCTTCTCGCTCTGTTATTCGAAGTTAAAAGTTGACTATTTTTTAGTTACAATTGTAAATAAAAAAATAATTGATCGACATATTAATACTAAATATAATACTAAATCTTTTTCATTTATCTTTTTTCCTTTTTACGTTTCTTTTCTTCAACAAAATTAATTTTATTGAAAGAATCATCATATTTATATGTTTTTACAAATTTTAATTTTCAGGATAATTATTCGCGGTGGCAATAAATATGATTTGATTTTTATAATATTATCTGAATCTTTTTATAATATTATCTGAATCTTTTATCATAGATCAAAATTTTTTCGACAATTAAATAAAACCGAATAAGTGAATATACTATAAATAAACAAAGAAAGGCCATTGAACGGTCAAGGCTAGATTTTAGTTGCCTAATAATAATCATATTTAATATTATGAATATTATTCGTGATATTTTTGATTAATTTCGGTTTTTAGGAATGCGTTTAAAAGTCCGACAGTATGCAGCATGGCAAGTTGAGCTGAAAAAGTTTCAATTTATATACATATGTAATATTATTAGACAACTAAAATCTAGCCTTGACCGTTCATTAGCCTTTCTTTATTTATTTCAACCTTTTTATTATCTATTTCAATTTGTTTCTCATTAACTGGATAATTTCTTTACTTTATAAATTTTGTATTCATTTGTCAATATATCAATTCTAAATTTTTTATGTTATACATTTTATCCTAAATTGTTTTATTATACTTCTAACATTTCTCGCTCTTAAGTGTTAAGTGTTTTAAAGTAAAGCTGCTTGTCGCAGACTCTTATCGCGTGCGCGAAACTACCCGCATGGAAACTGTTGATAATACTGTTTAACGACAGAGTACATCCCGACAATTTTAACCCATTTTACAACGTTTTATTCCCGCGAATATGTATTCCCCTATCTCTCATTTCACGGAGTCAAGAATTATTTAATGCAATGCTCGCTGATTTATTTAAAACGTTTCATTATTTTATATCAACAGTAAATAGATATCCTTGCAAGCATTTCATTATTATTTACATATAAATACCATTATTATTTACATACAAATACCATATAAATATACTTGATATGTTTATCCTGAGCAAACTTCAATTGAATTTTAACGAATTGATAATTTGAGATTCAGTTTTTTATTAAATCTTTAAAAAATTAAAGATTTAAGAAATATTTTCCGCTGACTTCAACGATTTTTCATTTAAAAAAATCGACTGTACAAATGCGACAGAAGATTTATAAATGACTTATTAAATTTAAGGCTATTATTGAGCTTTTATTTATAGATCGATAAATGTATCTGAAAACGAACAATCTATATATAGCTTCTATATATAGATTGATATAATGTATATTTATAAATGTCAATATAACAGATTATCAGTTGGGCCAGATAACAGAACAACGCGTTCACATCCGCACCGTATACGGAAAGTCATTATTTACTCTTCTTAAAGCAGCTTAAGAAACATATTGATTAGTGATTAGATGCGCCGTTACGGTACAGCATCCAATATGGAATCCTGTTGATCGATGAATGTGTTCTCCCACGTAGCTTCCTCTGCAGATTATGAAGATATGCAAATCATCTGCGTGTTGTGACATCTGGGACGTTTCTTCAGCTAATTATTTTTCTTTCTCCTTATTTGTCATAGCTAAATTTGATGCTTATATGCGTTCTCCAAAATTTTGCGTCAAAATCCGGTTCTTGAAAAATCCGCATTATCGCACGCGAGCGTCACCGGTCGCGATGGAAACCAAGTACAAAGGCCATATTAGGCGTTCGACGCGGCACAACCACGTCGTCTACCACGAGGCATTACTGTCGTCTAATGTACGTCCAGTCACGCCCCCGCTGGCTGGGGCCCAGAGAGCAAACGAGCGAGCCATGGCGAAACGAGACGAAGCGTACCGAGGGGCCCCATCGGCGGCAGGCCCCCGTCGCCGATCGGCGAGATCGCGACGAGCCGAGCTCTCGCGAGGTGTTCTCGGCCGACCGGGTCGCGAAGCCGCGCGCGACCGCTCGCGTTCCCTTCGCCGAATAATCCGTCGATTACACGGGGGATAATGTGCTTAGACGCGTGTTCGTCTTTTGGATCGATAAGGCGATGACGGATCAAGGCAATCGGTTCCTCGACCGCTCCGAAAGTGATCTCCGCCTTCTCCTAGAAGCGGCCTAGGTACGTAGGAGACTTAGCTGTCATCGGAACTAAAGTGGTTTCCAGGTTGAACGCATTATGTGCAGTGTGGTCGCAGCTGTGAATAGCGTTAAGTGAATATTAAATTTTAGGGGATAATGTTAAATAACGTAATTAGAACAAATGGATTTGGTAGAAATAACACATCATTTTGTTTTCATATCTTTGTTGTTATTTTTATCCGATGAGATCTTTTATGAGAGCAATATTATTAAATATAGTTACAATAGGAATAATATAGTATTCTCTATTTAATAAGAAATAAAATTTGATATAGCGCGGCTAAAATCTATTTACTTTTAGAAAACTTATTAAATTATGCGAGTTTTAAATTATTCTCAGAAATGTATATAAAATAGGATTCCGTGTGGTCAACTACTAATAATAATTTCAAACGTAAAAAATTTCTACAATTGCTTTTAAACATTTTACTTATTCTGTTTCGACAAAAGGAAGAGAATATTTGTCTCGATGCGAATCAAATAGATTGGCGCTGGTATGATTGCTTGTAACCAGTACAACTCATCTTTAGGCATATCTCGTTCTTCAGAAATGGTAGTGAACAACCGGATATGCACGCCTATTCGCGTTTGAATCTCGCATTAATGCAAAGTGCTCATATTTTACGCAATTAAACGCGCCTGCCTTTTCAACGAAGTTTAAATACGGCGAAAAAAAGTGCGCTACTCTTTTTAGTTTTCTGATATTCTATTTCTTCACTTACTTCTATTAATAGATATTTTCTCGTCACAATCTAATCTATTTTTTTATTTGTATTTTTCATAAAGTTTATTAGTAATTTAATCGTACGTATAAAAAATATACTTTCTATCTTTTAATATTAAAACTGGAGTCACCGATCGGTCTAGATATGAAGTTGATTTATAATGTCAGTTTATAAGTATACTTTTCTCAAAATAAAAAAAGCCTATCTATTCCTCTTTTATTTTCTTTTTCTGAAATTATAGTGTGGATGAAGTCATATTTCAAAATAATTGCGTAGCTGGCACGGAATTTTTTAAAAATGATGAATATATTGCTGAAAGGCACGTTTGTCTCTCTGGTTTATTGTTAATGATGTTGCAACGACGTAGCAACAAGAAATAGAGAGACACACGAATAATTTCCTCGTTCGCGATATCCGATTTGAGACGTTGTCGCTATACTGCCGGATGTGAGCGCGTGACTGTTGTCGAGTTTTCTCGACTGTCAGAGACGGAAGTGGATGAACGGCCAGGTGCGTAACTGCGTGTGCGTTCACGCGATCGGCGAAGCGATCTTCCGTCTCCCTGCATCATTTTCATCGTGTTTTATCATATATTTCCTTTTTGACGAACGTTCAACTCCGATGTCCTTTGTCGTCAAATTGACTTTCTCAGCGCGTTGATGCAACTTGTCGGTTGTTTGCCGTAAAATTATTCATGAAAATTCGTGCGTATCTGCGACGGCACACTTGCAACCGAGTATGGAAATTTTCTTCCTGCGCCGGAGTGCCGGCTTATTGGTATTCTACTTCTTTGCTGTTCTATCGCTATTCTCTTGCACGATTCATTGTTCGTACCTGATCTGATGTGAAGAATGAGAAAGAGAAAGAAAGAGTGAAAGAGTAAAAGAGAGAAAGAGAGAAGGAAGGTGGAAAGAGAGAGGGAGTAGGTAAAGTAGATTGCATCTCATTATTGCAACACGTGAAACACCGCGGAACATTTGGAATAAATTCAAGAATCAATCTATACGCGTAAAATGAATATCGTAATACTTGCACATCCATTAAGGGATAATTGATAAAAATAAACTCGAAACATGAAGATTAAAATGAAGAAATGAAAGATTGAAGAGCAGCGGGGAAAGATTGAATCCAAATACTTTGTCGCGACGGCATTATGGAATTAAGCACCGTGCTTTGTCACTCGGTGTGACTTACGATCGATTGCATTAGCGCGATTTTTTTCCTCGAGTGCCCGACGTGTGGGAATCGAGCGTGTACCTGGTGGAACACCCACGAGACACGACCGCAGAACGTTGTTGGCACCGAGCGACGAGATGTAGCAATCTTTCTCGCATGGTATGTCGAATCTTTTTATAACAAAAGGAACCTAGATACGACCATCCGTGAGTCACTGTCGTCGTCGGCATGGCAATCAGTCGACATAGTCGTGTTCGTCGGAAGGCTCTTTTTTTACGCATCCCACGGCGATTTATCACTTCAGCCGATTAAACGCTCGTTGAAATCTCATCTCAAATCTAAGATAAGACAGATTGTCCCTCGTCGTGATTTAATATGATCACTCGAACGTTTAGCAAAAAAATAGATGCTGCCAGTGGCATCAATGTTGAACTGTTTTCGTTAGAAGGATTTGAAGATATCTTGAGGTTTGGTTCACCATCGTGATCACTGATCGGTTGGTAAGACTTTGTAATGTTGCGAAAAATAGTTAAGAAAATTTGCGAATGTATTCGTCGAAATCGAATAAAGCCAGCAATTAATTGCGCTCGTCAGCTGCGTGACATTTGAAGTAAATGTCTGATTACATAACATGTTATAAATACACATGCGCAAACTTTATTCTCGCCTATAACATTCAACATGTTTATAACGTAATTAATTAATCATTAATTAGTTATGAATGTACGAAGGTGTCAAATAGGGCGCATAATTCTTCACGGAAAGAACGTTTTGTTGAATGATTTAAAATTTTAGCTGGATACAGATCAGAGAAGTAATTTTGTTGCAACTATCAAAATAATTATGTAGAACGCTCAAACTAGTTGCTAGAATGTCAAAATTTTTTGCAGCATTGATTATTATTTTTAAGATTCCAACAAATTATTTTAATGGTCCATCAAAATTATTTTCAGATCTGTATCCAACAAAATTTTAGATCCCTCAAAAAATTCTTTCCATGTTGTATTGGTCCAGTAGGCGTTTCCTCAACGTAAAGGAAGTTTGACTTTTACCTCTTCGACTTTTAAGTCTACACAAATATGTTCAAGAGAGAGAATAAAGAATCGAAGTCGATTGTTCTCGCGGCCTGATCGCACACGTATCTCGCGCGTGTATCGCGGAAGCAAAAAATTCGCTAATAGCGTAATTAACAGCACGCTCGTTCGCGCTCGACGGGGAAGAAAATCCGGCGGCGCGCGATTTTTGCGGCAGTTCGAGTGTGATGAAACGGTTGTTCATGGCTAGAGGAGAACACGGCGCGTCACGTGCGTCAGTTGCGTGAGTAACTCTCTTGACCATTAAGTCGCGCGCCACAACGACGGCGACGGGGGACGCTGATGATCGAGATATATCCGCAGCTCGTAAACTCATTCGTTTCTACCGTTTCGATGAATAATCGAGCTCGCTGATACGAAGATATGTATATATACGCAATGAACGACGCGAGCGGTAGTTAATTACTCGCGCTCTCGGCTGGGAGCAAACAATAATTAAGCGTAACTACGTGTACAGGCGATAACATCACGCGTCGCACTTGGCCGCGCAAAATCCGACGCCCGAGAGAATAGTTAACGCTTGACTAGCGTTTCGGTATGTGTTCGATCCTTTTTTGTTTTTATTCGACTATCAAGAGGGATATTTGTAATTGAGCTGGTCGAGAGACCTATGATATATCGCGAATGAGATCAAAATAATATAAAATAATGTCAAAATTGTCAAGTGCAGCTACAAAAAGTTATGTATTTTCATTTATGTCCATTTCCATGTCGATTGACTTTAATCTCGGTCCATTTTATCTTTTATTTTTCTCTAATTCTTTTAAAACTTAGAAAAAGATAAAAAGCAAGTTAAATCGAAATTGAAGTTAATCTACATTGGTAGAAATGGATATTGGCGCAACAGCTGCGTTACTTGAACATTCTCTTTAAAAGGCTCTTTCAGCCGATCCTTTGTTGGCGCGTCTGTTCTATCGCGCGGTCGCGACGTTCTCCGCAAAGTTGCGAAGTTCGGCGCGGCAGGCCGACGAAGATACCTCGAGATCTCCTGCATCCGGCTTTGTGTTCGCAGGAGGCTGAAGGCTGATCTACAGTACCTGAGAAGAAGGGGGCTGTTCAAGGCGTCCGGCGGCGGCGGCGGCGGCGGCGGCGGCGGCGGCGGCGGCGAACTATCGCATCAAGGACGCAAATGCGCGCGATGCGGCGCATCGTTCGGTAGATTTTACAATACCGGCGCAATTTGTTCGCGCTGCAGACACCGCGTGTGCCGGCAGTGTCGCATCGAGATCAGGAACCACGCAGGAGGTGACAAAGAAGTCGAGTGGAACTGCAACGTTTGCTACAAGATCGCGTAAGTGCTTTACCTGAAAGTTCCCAGAATCGCTTTCTTGCGAAGAAAGGTCGGAATAGTTTTGCTTATCATTTAACAATAACTGTAATAAAAGAAATACATCGTTTATTTATTACAAATACAAGAAAAATATAATTAGAATATTCTGATAAAAATGCGACAATTAAATGACTTTGAAATAAAAAAATAATCCCACACAGCACACTTTATCCCATGGATGTCCAACGGTCATTTCAGGATATCGCAATAACCATACGATATCCTGAATGGTCTCAGTTATCCAACGGAACAGGATATCTAGGGGATGTACAAGTGTCCACATGTGTGAGATCCTATGGATGAAATGGAAATATTTAAAAATATCATACGGAAGTGAGAAATATGTTATTGTTTCATTATTACATAATGAAAATGAATTATTTTAAATGATATGCTAAATATTTGTAATTTGTACTCTTAACATTTAATATAATAAAAATCTTGGTAATATTTTTTTTCATATTTATTTTTTCTATTGTTAAAAATTAATACAATCCGCAAATCACAATGACACAAATACATTGTATTCAATTTTTTCGAATATAGTTTATCTTAGACGTCATTTAAGTTAATTAAATTTAATTGTAAGATACATCTCAATTGGTATACAATCGTTTGTATGCCAATAATAATTATGACATTCTTTATTTCTAGTCTTAATTCTGGCACTCTTCATTTGCAAACCTTTGCTATACTAATTTTGGGAGACTATTTTTTGCGGCGTATAATATATATATTCTTTGCTGCTAATGGATTAAAGAATACATTTATAAAATAAAATTTCCAGTTAATAACAAAATATTTTCCAGTTTTTGCATTTTTTATTTATATATTATATAACAATATAATTGTTCATGAAATAATTAATATTTATGATACATAACGCATTACATGCGAGAAATAAGCCGATATTATAAAATATATCTTTTTTACTTGGTACTATGCAAAGCTAAAGGATATATGGTAGAATCCCACACAACACACAGTTCTTTAAGAGATATTCCAAAGATGAATCTTGAATACGTTCTCAGGACGTCTCTCGGAGAATTGTGTTCTGTGGATATATTTGAATATGATAAGATATCGTAAGATATTAATAAGTCATTTTATGACATCTATTTTACGAAATTTTACAATATCCTACGATATCTTTTTGGGATATCCCGGATGCTGCTCACTGGAATATCCGTGGGATCGCCTTTGTCAATCTGGGACAATTTGAGGTATCCTCAGGATAAAGTGTGCTGTGTGGGATGACATCTCACTGATATTTTCTTGTAATATTATTATTTTATAAAATTTCTTATTAAGTTTTATACAAATCTCTTCACTGATTACTGTAATAAAATCACGGAGGCGAAATAATGAGTAAATATGAATGTGAAACTTCAGTAATGTCGACTCAAGTTGAAAATGGAGGGTATGCCTTTTTCGCATTATGCGATTTCTTGTTTCCCATGTGTTTCGTCGTGCGCTGACATAATTTCGAATCCGTTCAATTTGCAGAGAATTACACGTCGTTACCGGCAAGTGGATGTACGAGAGTCCAATTTCTAGCGAATCCGTCAGCGAGAAAACAGCGCAGATCCCGGTGGATATACTGAATCGTAGTATCCGACGAGCTTGGACGATTAATGGTGTGTATCGATCATTAATCTTTCATCAATGACTCGATAGAAAGTTCGAAGAAAAGGAAAATTCGCCCTTAAGACAGCGAAAGCTAAATATTAGCGAGTGAATGTTAAATTTGGCACAATTATAATAATTTACATGTTGATTTTTTTCTCATCTCGTTTTCTCGTTTAAGTTCAATCACAATTGCTTCCACTTGATTTTGTATGACAGAGAATTTACAATAAAAATTATTTTTTTAAAGGTCCTCCGACACGTTGGTTAGCTGCGAGAAAGTCCCCGGAATTGCGAATATATCGCAGCTTGCCATCTCGCCATCAGGATTATCGAGATCCGTTGGAAGATTCAAGCTTCGACAAAACGTTATCGAAGCTTAAGATTTCGCGAGAGGGCAGTTTGAACGTGAAGGATTGTGCCGAGGATGACAACTGCAGAGATGTAACTGAAACGATCGAGAAAAGCACATCGATTAACGAACGAACGAAGCGAGAAAAACTTTTCGTTAAATCAGAGGAAGTGTCATCACCGGATACTATAAGATTTAATAAGAGGAGCGAGCGCTCGAATAAAGAGCAGGAAGATTCTGTGCAGGAGCAGAGCACGCCGAGAATATCACTTATAAAACCGCCGAGGATCCTCACAAAGTTCATATCTCCCGAGACGAAACCGAGTCCGACGAGGTATGGCGAGAGGAAATCGAATATTCCTATTTTTAAAAGGAGTTCCAAGGAGTTCGAAGACATCCGGAGCCCACAAGAGTCACCCAAGCGATCGCTTATTCCTCAGAGGTATCATTTCTTTCTTTCGTTTATGAATAATAAATGAATCCAATTTCATCAAAGAACTTATCTTGAAAATTAATATATTATATATTTATTACTAAATATATATAAATATATATATTATATTTATTACTATTATATATTTATTAAAGTCATGTTTTTGGTTTCATTGTAATAGATATTATATATGTATAAAACTATTGATTATTAATTAAATAAAAAATTTACAATTAATATAAATAATTAAATAATTCAATATGAGCATATTTTTTTGTTTTAATAATAATTTATACATATATTATATTAATCCCTACTATTATCTGCAGATACAGAGGAAGCACTGATGATCTGCGTCGTAGTCGCGAGGATATAAGCGTGCCAAGTTTGATTCCGAAACTGCTATCTTCTCGCAGCAAGGAGGAACGATTGAAGCGTCAGGATAGCAAGGACGACATCCGTCATTTATCGAGATCTACACGAAAAGATTTTAAAGAAGAGAGCAGGTCTCCCTCGCTTGTTATTTCACCAACATCCACCAAGGACGAAGTCTGCAAGTCAGGAATAAGGATCTTTCGCCGTGATAATAGTCGCGAGGACGTAGGCAGGGATAGCGCGAATTCGATCAAGGAATCCGCGAAAGGAAAGCAGCACGAGAAGCAAGAAAAAACGGAGGTGGTGGGCGGTGCGGTGAGATTGAAAGCCACCGGCGAACAGAGCAGGACGAAGTGCGAGGACGGCAAGGACGACGCCAACGATATCGAAGGATCGTCATCGAAGAGAGAGGCAATCGCCTCCATCGAACCGGATTTAACAGTACTGAACGCGCAACCGGACAAGAAGGCTGATGGTGAGGAACACCAAGACTCGTGGATGATCGATATGATCATCGCGGAAAACAGGACGCAGAACGAGCAGATACGGGAGCAGGACACGATGGTCTCAGGCAACGAGACGATAGACGAGAAGCATTTGCTGGCGACCCGAGAACCGGTCGAATCCGTCGCGGAGAACGACAAGGGACAGGACAACGACGAGGAGGAGACGCAGGACACCACTGAACAATTATTGGATGTCGGCAGCGACGGTGATGTCATTGGGATCACCAGTGAAAGAAAGGGCTCGCTCGAGATCGGTTATGGAAAGAGACCGGACGAATTCCAAGTGGTCAGTGAATGCTTGTGTATCGTTTGTGGCATGTGGGCGCAATACACGCGGGCGTATCCACGTGCGCGTGTGTGCGGAGGTGTTACCAGCATCCTTAGCCAAAAACATGAGCCTTTTTTATTGAATCAAATATATTCGCGATATTTCACTTTTCACTTTCACTTTCATTAATTCAATATAAAAAAGTATTACTTAATAAAAAAATGTTTTGGTTTTTGTACATAAATTTTGACTTTTATCGAAAATTTGTTATACTTTGTTATATAAATTTTTTTAGACAATTTTTTCGAGGCCTACATTTTATTTTTCTACTTAATTTTGTTTCTTAAAGATAACAATTAGTTTTAAAGATAACAAGTATAATTATTCCAAACATATAAAATATATAGAAAGTAAAAGATTATTATTATTTCATCATTTATGCAAAGAATGACGATTAATAATTAATAATTTAATTATTTCCTGAGAAGTCCTATTCATGAAAGTGCTGATTACATATTTATGAACCATCTATAAAAAGAGAGAAGGTTCTCACACGCGCTTGATTTTATTATTTAATAGTATTCATGACTATCGAATTGCTTAATACATTCTAACTACGATGCGCATATTGTTCCTTAAACAGGTACGGCGAAAGTTCTCCAAAGAAGAATTCTCAAATCCGGACGACACCGACGACACTCCAAATAAGCGTTGTTCAAGCGTAAGTTAATTACATCATACAAATTTAATATTAACCGCAATAAATTTTATTTAACTCACATTTCGAAGAATTTTTAGTGAAACATTTATCGACACGTAAATTGTAATTGATAACAATAGAAATTGATAAACATTTAGAATTTAATTCTATAAAACGAGTTAATTAATAATTAATAATTACATTAAAATCAAATGGGAAATCAACTGTAAATTTTTTTTATTAATTGTATATATTATATATTGTAAACTCTGTAAATATACTGTAAATATACTGTAAAATTGGGAGTTGGAAATTTTTGCAAAAAATTTAAGTGAATTTTTGTTCTATTAACAGCATCTGTCGCCGGAAGCCAGTCCATTGAGCACAAGATCATCGAGATACAGTCCTCGGGAGAGCGAGAGCGAGCCCACACCTGCATTGCCACGTAAAACCGGAGGAGACTCCTGTTCCGCCTCTCAGAGGATACGCGATGCTATTACGAGAACCAGGAGAGAATCCAATAGCAGCACTAGATATGAGAGTAGCGGTAGCGAGAGCATCAGGTGCGTCTATTCATGCACTTTATGCGAAATTAAGTGCCTTTGTTATTTCAAGAAAACGTATTCTGCGCATTTTTTCGATTAAAAAGAATTCTTTCTCGTTTTAAAGTGAAAAATTATATTAATTTTACAAATATAAAATGTAAAATTACATTATCTCAAGATGCAAAAATCTCTGAAATCAGATTTTGCGATTTTATTTTATGTTTACCATGTAGATTAAGCGAGACCGGTTTGCACGGATACGCGGAATTGGCCAGGAAGGTGAAGTTCTTCGGAGGAAACGGCAGCGGCACGATTTCATCGACGATTGGCGGTGACGAAGTTGTGCAACGCGATAGTGCAACCAGCGCAGGTGAGGATGAAATCAACGAAGACGGCCACGACAGAGCAGGCCCAATTCCTTCGCAAGGAAGGACGATGCTACGACGAAGGCGACAGTTTGATGCTCAAGGTAATTACAATTGTAATACAATTGTAATACATTATAAAATTGTTAAAATGTATATATAATTTTTCTAATTAGAATTACAACAGTAATCTTGATGTAAAAGAACATTTGTTTATTTAAACGGATTAAAGATCGAAGGAAATTAATAAAAATTCTTTTTCAGAGTTGCTCAATTATATAAATAATTTATAAATAAAATTTACAAATAAAATTTATAAATAAAATTTATAAATAATTTCTAATTATATAAATAATTTTTTTCGTTGTTAATTGAAAGAGTTTTAACTTTATTTGTTTTCTTTAAGATATTTGCATTTTCAAAAAGCGTAATTGTAATTAATAGTAACAAACAGTGCAATTATCGTATGACTAAGCATCGTTTCGCTTTCGCGATCGCCTGACTATATATTGACCGCTGATAATTGCCATAATTGTCCAATCGCGTGCTCACGCGACTCCCCAATTAAATTCCCCGATATGTGTTTTCAATCTTATTGCGACAATCACTCGTATAGACTGAAAAGTTGCAAGATTTTCCTTTGCTAATAAATTACACAAGAAACAAACTTTCCTTGATTCTTAAACTCATTTTACGATGTCTATAATAAGATGTGATCTAAGTTAATTAACATTGATAAAATTGTATACAATAGAGATTAATTTCTTCTATAAAAATTCTATTGACTAGAAATTAGAAATATTCTGGACTACTATTAAATTTGCAGGCATACTAGAAATACTCCTTTTCATTCGTTTATACTTTACCATCCATAATATTCTGTTCATTATACAAATATATCACAATATATCTACATAAAGAGCGCCATATGGCCACTCGATAAGCTCATCGATTATCGAAGCCCCTGAGCAAATTTCCTGGTTCGAAAGCAGCCAGTTCTCTAGAAAACCGCGCGGGACTACTTACGTTCCAAAAGTTAAAAGTTTAACGCGTTCGAACCGTGAGACGATAAATTCGATTCTAGCCCGATATTGTGTTCGAGTGTCTCGCGGCGGTAAAATCATATCTACCTGAAATTACGTAGAAAGTACGAAGTACAATGGTTCATAAAATTATACCGTAATTAACGCATCGTGAACACGTTAACATAGAAATAACGAGAGAAGATTAATCAATACGACATTGAAGAAACATTCCAATTGATTTTTATCGCTTATTTTAAGAAAGTTTTGCTGGTTGATCTTGTACAATTATGTCTCCGGAAAAATCAGCGATTTTCGCTCGACGTTAGAGCAATCTTTTCCCCTCATTATTTCCGACGAAATCTCCGTTTCGTTCCCGATAAGCATCGCGTTTCAAGCACACAGAAACAGAAAAGCAATTATTCTTAAATCTCGTATTTCGTCCGTCGTGAGAAATTCGATGGAATGTGAAAGAAATGCATTCAAAGTTTAATAGTGCATAAAACGCTTGACGTGCATATTCCGAATCAATGATTTTCGTGATCCAAACACGCCCGCGATTTCGCGCGATATCGAGATCGTAAAATCCGAGTCGAACGCGAAGTGACTCACGGATCGTTTTATTTTGTAATTCTCGCTTCGTGATTCGTTTTCGAAGTGTGTGCCTCCCGCAAACATGGAGTTATTAAGAATACTCCAACTGTCAATCACGTTTCTATTGTCGATGTACTTTCTCATTTTCTACACCGGGATTGTCGTGATTTTGTACTTGCTGTGGACGAGAAGCGATTAGCGATCAATATCAAAATGTGACGATGCTTCTTCTTTCTCTTTAAATTTTCATAAGAACATTTTTTTTTCGAGAATGAGACGGAACATAAATAGAAGGTACGCTTAACTTATTTAAATAAATTTGTAAAGCTATATAAAGCTATCGTAAATTAGCATTTCAAATTTTTCATTCTCTTAAAATATATCTTGTCTCACTGATATATCAAATCTCACTTTAGCCATTTATACCCATTCTCTCTCGCTAGCCTTCCCGCTAATTCGTTCATTGTTATCTTTCCTGCATCGTTCCGTTTTAAATTTATGACAGCTTATCATCGCCATGTTTCGAGCCATAGTTCGCTTATGAATCTCAAGGTTCTCGTCCCAGATCCCCAAATAAAACTCCTATCTGCTCATCTCTACCGTCCATTCTGCCCGAGTATGAGTATCGTTTTGGCACGGAATCATCCGTACGTGGCGCGGTGGCGAGCGAAGCGATGGGCAGCAGGTGAGGCGAAGCGAAGCGGGGCCCAGGGAAACAGCATAGGAATAATAGTGTAACAACGTTCCCTGCTGGCACTCTATAGTCCGCTCACCTGCGACGTGAATATACGGGGTGTCGCGGAATTATTCGCCGCTCGACGAGCGACGAATAATAAAATGTGCGACCGTGACTCCGAATCGTGATAATTGCGTAATAACGCCGAGTTATAAAAAAAGCCTCTGATTCTCGCAACTCAAGGATCTTCTTTTGACACGATTGGTCATCTTGGTATCAACGATGGGAAAAAATATGATGAATAATTGATTTTTTTATTTGAAGTGCTCTGGATGGAATTGCGATATGTTCTAAAGACCGGTATTCATAGTCAATTTTTATATTTAAGTACAGTCTTAAGATGTCATAAACCAATCACAGAGCCGTATTAAGACATTACTTAAGACTTGAAATAAGAATCGACTATGAATACCTAAGTTTTTGTTCACCGACTTCTCGATGATGAGTCTTTTGGATCGCACTTTAGTATCTTTAAGATATCACTGTCTCTGATCATTGAGATAGGATTGCAAGCAGAAAAAAGAGCGCGGAAATCGGCGGATTACTTTATCGTGCTGATCACCCGATATAGCACGACGCAATGCACTATAGCGTCAGGGTACTATAGACGTCGTAGTAAGGTAGTGACCGACGCCGCGCGGGATTCAGGTGTGCCCCTCGGCGTAGACGCTCTCAGTTTAGCAGCGGTAGCCCACGCGAATCGCTCGCCTCGCCTTCTTCAAGTTGGCGTGGCGACCAAAGCCGCCTTTATTTCGCGATAAGAAAAGAGAATCAAAGAATTCAATCCCCCGCGTCGTCGGTCTCGCCGGATTTTTTCCAACGTTTGAAAGTGGTAACGCCGAACACTTCGAGACTTCTCAAGCCGGTTTTCATATATTCTCGGATGATCGATAAAAGAAACAATATAATTCAGTAGAAGGTCGAGAAGATACATACATTTTTAACATGTAAAAGTAAGTTTTTTCTAGAGTATTGAAGGAAATATTCCTAAAAAAAGTACCTATGGTGTTTCATTGAAAGTATAATGTATTTTGCCTCAAAATAATGATATCGACAAAAAGCTTTCTGGATAGCATTACATTTCAGAATTATATCTTTAATATAATTGTAAATCACGTACACAGTCGCTAGTCTCTTCCCGTATTGTAAAAAAAGTTAGTGATAAATTATAAATTCTTTGAAAATCTCTTAGATTTTGTTTCTTAGGTCTTTTTTGAAAAATTTTTTAGGTTTCTACAAAGTGTGTGGTTTTGTAAATTTCCAAATGAAGTGTATGTGTCTTTATGTACGTGCGACAGTCAAATCATCGTCGAGGATGACGAAAAGATCAAACAGTAAAAAAATATGGAGGTAGAACTCCAAGTTGTTTGCTAAGGCATCGCTGGCGTCGTATTTCGGAACATTGACAGACAACGTTCGAAACTTTTGATAGAACGTTTTGCAAGATTTTCGCGAGAGTCGGAATATGTTTTATTTAATGAATTTGATGTCGATTGCTTTTTCGCGAACAGTCATCGCATGATCACGCTCCGCTTTGAATGTTCGCAAAAAAAATCATAGACTTTCATAGACTTTCTATCGCGATATTTAATTTGTAAAAAATTAGATAAAATTAAATCGAAATTGAAATAATTATTTTGGTTTCATATAAATAAAATATAAACTTCAATATAATTTTAGAAGTTCAAGTAGGAAATTTATAAATAAATATAATGCGAAGCAATTAATTACATACATAATATCATATTAAGAAATACAATGTACTAACAATTTCTTGGTTTTGTTTTACTGTATGTTATTCTCATAGAAGTGAATAATTAATTAAACATGCGAATACACACACACACACACACACACAAAATTGCAGATTATACGAAAAATACTTCAAAAATTTGATTGACATCGATATTGATGTTTTTTAAATTAAATATCTTTTCTCTAAAAGATTTTATTAATTAAAGATTGAATATAGCGCTCTGCAAAAAAAAATTTTATTGAAGTTATCTTTGTCATTGATAAAATTTCAATTTCATGGAAAAAAATATTAATTTTATTATATTATTCTTTCAGATAGAAAGACTTTTAATTTTTCGAAATAAGATTATTGTTATGTTCTAGTGTTTTTGTTAATATTTCAGTAGTCCTATTTCACGTCTCTAAACTAAAATATAATTTTGTATTTAAAGTGAATCATATAAATTATAGACTTACCTCGGTTTAAAGAGGAATACTGACAATTGAAAAACTTGGTGCAAAAACCAATCAACTTCATTTTTTAAAAATTAGAATATTAACAAAAAACTGTTTTGCCCATTAATAACTATTATGCAAAATATTTTACGAAAACCGTTGAAATATATAATAATCTTTGTTCGGAGTTATCGGAGTTGTTCATTTCTTATACCAAAAACGTATAATATATGTTTAATATGTAAAATCTACTCGAAAAGTCATTTCCGTAAAAAAATGGAGTTGATCGGTTTTTGCATCGAGCTCTTTAAACTTGTAAACTTCAGTACAAGTATAAGATAAGTCCATAATTTGTAAAGTTTATATGTGCAATTGCATATAAAAAGTAAATTCTTACGAATTGTGAACTTATTTAACTTGCATTGACAATTACAAGTTTCAACGCAAAAAATGAGTCCAATTCATGTCTTGTACAAAATTTTATATTTAAAAACTATATACTCCATAAAAAAAAATTATGAATCTATCAAATTTTTCTCTTGCTTATTCAATTCTCGTTAAACTTGTCTCAGATTTGCGCTTTCTGCCGTTCTCATTTCAAATTGGAACTCGGAAATCTCTCTTTCATTTAGTCTGGCTCTTCCATCTCTTTTCTTCTCGTCTCCCTCTCGCAGCGCCATTCACGAGAAGTCAGGAAGGTCCGGTTGGTGGCAACAGCGCGAGGGAGCCCCGCGGAAAAAATCATACACGCGGCAGAAATGATGGGCCCCCCTCATGCCATTGACCAGATAATTCAGCGGCGCGTAAAAAGCAGACATAAAGCGCACCAACGGAGCAGGTCCCAATTTTTCTCTTTCGTACCTCATTCACAATAAGCCATGACACTTGACCGTGCTCCGTTTTTTTCTTATCAGACACGAGAAATAATTTGGAATAAACGAGTAATGAAACTGAGAACTTTAATAGCAGAGAAAGAAAGAGAAAAAGAAATGTCGAAAAATAAATTTATTTTAAGAAACAAATTTAAAAAAAAAATTGAGGAACTAGGAAACTAGAACACAATTAGTAAAACACAGCTTCATCTCAGCATGAAATCGTACCTAGCAAACAAAAACGTTCTTCTCTTTCGCTGAGAGAGAGAAAATTTGGAAGATATTTAAAAAATCAGGAGGAAGGATTTTAAAAACTATTTTATGAGAATCGTTCGAGTTTCTCGCGAAGAAGCGCCGCCAGGATTTCGCAATCGTTTATGGAGGCAGTTGTGAAGCGGACTCGCGCGCTCGCTAAGGATGTAATTTATCTCGCGCGCGTAGCAGCACAGCGGAAAGGTACCGAGGGGGACGGATAGAACCAAGGCGGTGTAACGTGACCAAGGAGAGATTCAAACGCGGCCGTTCCGCCGGCACATCGCGCGCTAAAAGTGTGCATTGTTTCGAACCGCACAATAGATATAAATCTAATCCTACGTGTGTCACTAACGTACGCGTGAGCGAAGTAACAAAGTATAAAGAATCTCTCGTGATGCATTACGCTGCTCATTATCATACTATTTTTATATCGTCATTACTATTAGTACATCGTGAATAGTATATTTTTTTCTTCTTTTTCTTGCATTAACACGTTGCATCATCTTAAAACAAATGGAAAATTATGTCAATCGAATACATAATCCCGAAAAGGAGACATTTCCGATTTTAAACTTTAGCGAGTTAAATTGTTAGTTTTCTATATTTCTGTTGTGTAATTACAATATTATATATTATATTACGTAATAGTAATAAAATAAGACATAATTAAATGTTAATGAATACATAAAATGAAAGAAAACATATAAAAAGTATATTAAAAAAACAATTTAAGGGAATATCTATGTACACTGAGAAATCTCGACCATCAATTTTTCTGCGATTGATTAATTAATCAATCGAATAAACCAATGAACAAATGCGCTGTCGCATTTCAGGATTGTAATCATTAAAAGTTAGAATTTATCAACGATTCGTTAGCGTCGTGTGCAAGCAAACATGCTCGTAACATTCATAAGTTACTTCCAAGTCGGGGAAACATTAAGCGCGAGTTTTTGCGCTGTTCAACCGGTCGTTTTTAAGAGCGTCGTAATTTGTCCACCGCCTCCAGCATAAGTAAAACTCCGTAAGAGATGTACACCGTTACAGCGCAGCCGCGTTCCTCGTGCTGTCAACTCTTTCAATTCTTTATTGAATCACTGCGGCTTCATATCGCACTCTTTATTAGATCGCTTTACAAGCTGCTTCGAAATTATTGCTCATATTTCTTAAATTTTTCGTTTAAAAGATTATATTTCCAAAAAATTTTGCAATTTTTTAAATTGCTATTTTGTTAATAATTTTTTTAATCCACAAGTGCTACATAGTTTTAGTAGATCTAAATAAATAATTCGCCTGAAGTTAATGCAGAAATGTTCATGTTTTTATATAATTAATGAATTAAATTTTTTTTTCTTCTCGATTTTAAGAGTGAACTCAAGAAATGAACATTAGAAACGAATTAATAGATGATTTTTTTCTAATTAATAGATATAAAATCTTGGAAAATTAATGATCAACTTTAGAAAAAATCAATATCATAAAATTAAAATTATGATTCTAAGAAATCGATTTACGTTTTTTTAAATTTAAACTCCCGGAATACTAACAGCTTAATCGATGAGAATGATAACGGCTACCAACATTTTGATTGAGATAAATCCAATTTATTGGAAAATTCCGTCTTTTATCTACCTATCCCCATGATCTTATCGTTCTCTTGCTGAATCAATCGGTATAAACGAATGAATCATGAACGAAATTGTTAAAAAAAGGTTCACGGCGACGTGGGAGATCGCACGCGAGATCTTGCTGCGGCGGCGAGGATCTGCAAAGCCTGCAGACGTTGAACCTGATCGGACGCGGGAGTGGAAGCAGTCGGCAGCGCAGTCCTAATCCCGCGACAAGTGGCCCAGGTCAGGATCAGCCAGCGTCCGTGGTGGACTACAGGCGGCTGGTGTTCATCAGCTCGGACTCGTCGTCGGGTCGCGAGGAGGACGATGCCGATAGCAGTTGCTCGAGCTCGTCCTACCTGAACGGACTGCCGCGCAACGGCAGTCACCATCACACGCAGTCGCTCGAGGACTGCGACTGGGACTACTTCGAAAGCGGCTCCCTGCCATTACCAACGACGCCAATCGTCACCGTCGGCGCCGGTGTCGCCGGCACAGCGGATACCATCGGTCAGGACGTTTGGAGTTGCTGCCCGGGACGTGGTTCCGCTGCCTGTCAGGTACGCTTATCCTTCTATTATTATCATACATCTCATATATGATACGCTTAAATAAATTCTATTAGATTGGTGCAGAAAGTTGACGTATTTGTTAAATAAATCTGAGGGAAAGAAGAATTATATAATTTCCATTATATTTTCTTTTGAAGGTTTACAAAAAATTCAAATATCCAATTAAAAAGCTTTAATAATAAGTTTAATATTTTAATTTTTTGAAGCATATTGTATATGATTTGCAATCAGTATAACAGGTTTCCATATGTTCTTAATTAATTTTTAATAAATTTATTTATTCAATTTAATATGAAATATGCATTAAAATCGACTTTTACTCACGAAACAACTTCATAAATTGAGTAAAAGAACGATGTTACGCGCGATGAGAACAGTTTTCCATGGACATGAACACAAGTCATGTGACCGCGACTGGGTGCCGCTGGCTGTGCATCCGTTTGACAAACACATTGCTGCAGCTTAAATTAATCATTCACGTTCTACTAGCGAAGAGAGTCGCACAGCAACTGTGCGGAATTCACGGTCACATTTTGTCAATAAACCATACTCGGGCACTTGTATATCGAGCGACGCCTCACGTTGATTACACCGATCGATAAGCGCTTCATACTGAATTGTCATTGCCAGCTTTCAAGTTGTTAACCCATTTCTCTATTTATACTTACTATAAGAGTCGTGTGTGGAACGTATTTATGGAAAACAAAAGGTTTAGTATATTTTAAAATTTCATGCATTAATTAAAATTTTAACATCAGAAAGCAATCTATAAATTCATTCGTTTTTTATTCAAATACAAAATTAAAAATTAAACACAATTTTTCTTTTTTATTATCCTTCTAATGATAAACATTTTTATATCTCATTAATGTTTAGTTTATATATATGTATATAATAAATTACATATAAATATATCATACATACATAATTTCTTTTATTACATATATTTTATATATATATATATATATAAAATAAAAGAAAATAAAAAATATTATAAATGAAAATTAATAAGAAATTGAATAACTAAAATAAACTAGTCGATTCCAAATTAAGTTGAATATAAAGACAAAATGTATTTATTCAATAAAAGAAAAATAAATTTCGATATTTTGATAGAAAGATAAAGATAAAGATAATTTTTCAAGATAAAGAAATGTTGCGAACCATTATCCTGTCATTCTATTCAGGCCTGCGGCGGTTCCCGAAGCACGAACGTGCTTCCGGTGCCGGTACCCATACCGGTCCCGGTCCCGTATCCAGTGCCGGTCCCGGCCGCCCTCTGGACCGGTGATTTTGCGGCGGCTGCATCATCCATGATAAGTCGCAGCGACGGGCACATCGAGCCGGGAACTCTGAGGTTACGAGGTGATCCAGCGGCACCTTGGTTTGCCTGGCACCCTCGATTCAACCAACCCCTTCATGGCGCGCGTCTGGATCCCCGGCTGGCCGGCGCCTTCGATCCAACTACCTGCACTTTTCGTCCGCCCGATCAAGTGTTAACCCCGAGACTGTACGACCCAATAACTGAGACAATAACGGCCACATCGCCGAATCTCACCGAGTCTTCTCAAATAAGTCAGGATGTGAGAGACGAGACGAAGACTGAAGAACTTAGGAAGGAGGAGAATTTGTCGGCGAAAGTTATCAACGAATCTAGTTCCTCTACCACAAAAAATAAAAAGAAATCAGAAGAAACGGAGAATATCGAAGCAAAGAAAGGTGAAGAAGCGACAGAAGGAAACGAAGTGGTTCCTTGTGAAGATTCATTATCATCATCCTTTAAGAGAAGCGCACAAGGAATGTATCAGCATTCACGAGAAGATTCGGGCAGTTCGTCCGGGAGATCGTCGGCAGATAGCAGCGATCTGGAAGAAGATTCCAGTTCGCATAGATTCTCCAAGGTGTTTGTAGTGAATGACGATTCGCTCACCAGTGATAACGACATTGAGGATAATGAGGATGATTCGGATTCTGCGGCGGAAGGCGGCGTGACCTTGAAACGCGTCACTGCAATTCCTGAAGAAGAACCGGTAGTATTGCAACATGTGAGGCTATTGAACGAGGATGTTCTCGTGGAAAATGAATGGGAAGCAAAGAATGAATTAGAACCTAAAAGGCGTTCCAAGACTTACATCGTCGGTAATGATCAGCCTAAAAGCGATGACAAATCATTGGATAAACCTGCCGCTAATATGACTGACAAACGAAGAAGTCGCAATAAGAAGATCGGAAGTGATAATGATGATAAACAACTTCCTCTTTTATTACAACGTCGATCGATTCCTGAAGAGCTATATCTTGCAGATGATAATGATTGTTCCGATAATCGAATCGAATTAAAGTCCATCAAGATGCTCGATCCCGATAGTATCGATCCACCTGCAGCTGTCGTGAAAATAGATGAAAAACCTGTTTCGAAATTACAACTCTACTCCGAAGCTGTTAATATGTCGAAGGAGATTTTGCAGGATGATCTGATCGAAAGTCCAAAGTCACCATCAAGCGACGCCTGGGATTCGACGATTGTACCAGATTCTCTCGAAATTTCTTCCGAAATTTCAGTTCCCGAAGAGTTCGACGTCGGTTATCGAGACAGACTTGAAGTCTCTAATGGCGAGCAGATAACGCAGACGATCAAAACGAACGATTGCGAGAAGCAAGGAGATAAGCAGCGTTTATCGGAGACAGATCGTTCGAATGTCGACGTCATTGCTGACGCGTCTACTGACAGTTGCACCAGCAACGAGAGCAACACCACAGGCAGTGAGGTGAGCAGCGACGAACTTCACGAATACGAGGTGACTCCAGTCGAGTCATCCTTCGATTACAGCAACGAGATCGCCGCGATCAATGACGAATTACTATATCAAATCGGCAAGAAAAAAACAGAAGATATTTTAAAAGGCATCAAGGAGAACGGTTATCATCTTCGTAGTAATCGTGATGAGAAAACAAGTCTGACGATGACAACGAGCGGCGCCAAGCGGAGCGTGCAGTCCGAGAAATCAATCAGCGGGCGGTCTTCGATAGAGTCGATGATCGGTGCGAAGGACAACAACAACGACGACGAAGACGAAGACGACGATGAAGGCTATCGCTCCGTTACATGTCGTCGCGGTGGTCAAGATGGCGGGCCAGGAGACAACGACCCGACGACGGCAACGGCGGGTGAGGAGCGGATACAAGTCGACGTGGGCGACGCGATATCAACCAGCAGGATTCAGGAGATGACGAGGAGCGCGGAGGAGCAAGACGGCGACGGCAGCAAGGTGGACATTGCGCATGACGGCCCGGTGAGAGGCGAGATTGCCGCTCAGGTGGGAGGAAGTGGTGATGGTAACGGTGTTAGTAGTAGTGAATGCTCCGAGGAGGGGGACACGACACGGTTTCGCTCAGTCGAGCGACGCCCGTGCACTCGGCAGGAGTATGGATTCCCAGCTGACGGCCAAGCGTCGGCCAAGGACCTCGCCAGAGACTCAGCCCAGCTCAACAGCAGTAACAATATCAGCGGCAATAATAAATATAGAAGTCTCGTGATGATTACTCAGGAAGCGTCATACCAGCCGGTGAGTGTTGTCACGTCGGACACCACGACGCTACTACAACCGGATGAGATCCATTCAGCTGGAAGTCAGGGAGGACTGGCCGGCTACTTCCAGCTGGCATTGGAGGCGGCGAGCGAACCGCAGCTTCATCGTAAAAACGCTCCGCGCAAGCCGTTGATGGTAAAGAGATTGCCAGCCGCGGTTGCAGTCCCCGCCGTCACGATGGGTCATCAATCAGCCGAGCCTGAAGCAGATAGTGGATTGAGTGTCGGTAGCGCTAGTGAAAGCGACGACGTGTCTGTGAAGAACGTGCCGAAGCCGCTCAATTGTCGACTGGAGAATGCGGATGACGTGTTGAAGGATCGTTCGCTATCGGATTATCGTGAAGATGCGCAACTACGTGTTTCGTCACAATCTAGCGATGATAATTCGGGTACTAGTGGCGTTATTATACTCGAAGAAGGTCTGGCTGATGATGATTCTTGGGTGGAAGAAGTATCCCATGATGAAGACGAACCAGGCGCGACCACTGCCACAGAAGAAAGCTCCGAAGATGAAGCTAATAACTTCGGCGATCGTGAAGAAGAACTCAGAGGCTATCGTAGACAGGCGATCGATTTTACCTTACACACTATCGTCGAGGAATCTTGTGAGGAGAGTGAAACGGAGCCCAGTCTGGCTGCGGGAAGTCCTTCGAAAAAACCGAGACCACCTTCCGCATCAGAATTAGAGAAATATTTCTTTTTTGGATTAGGAGGTGATGGAAATAGCAGTATGGGATCGCGTGAGATCGATAGCTTGTCGGAAACCTCGTCGATTTATTCCGAGGGATTAGAGTCGCTCGGCCAAGACGAAACTAACGGCAATGGTCAAAACCAGGACAGGTCGAATAACAGTGACGGTTTCCTAAATTCATCCAGACTGGAAAAGTACTATCTATCAGAATTCCTTGGCTTCGATCAGGACAGAAGAGATTCTGACGGCTCAGTAGGAAGTGATTCCGAAGGCAGACCCAGTCCAGAAGCGCAAAGAAGAAAAAAACTAGTGCGTGCGAGAGGTACAGGCAGATCTCATAGTTCTTCTTTGGATAATTTGTTGGCTCTCACACAGAGTTCACAGAATCTGAGCTCGCAAAATTCTCTTCAAGATTTGAGCCTTAATCAGGACGCGCAAGAAACCCAGTCTGAAGGTTCCTCGACAGAGACTGATGGTACTGAAGACGGTCAGACCGCTGTATTTGGCACAGACGGTCAGTTCGACACGGTAAAACGTAAGAAAAAGAAACCGCGAAATCTGGGCACTCAAAGTCCACGCGTGCCAGATGATCGCAACAAGACGCCGGAACCCAACAGAGAAATGACGCTGATGAGCGAAGTCGTGATGGAAAATGAGAACGAAGCGATGAACTCCGAGGATTCGGATAGAGCAAAGACTCCACAGCCGGAGGCCATTTTATCTTCGTCCTCCTCACCGTCCACCTTTACAAATAACAACAATACATTAAACGCTGTCTCGTCCTCACAAATGGATTCAAGAAACTCGGTTTCAATGAATTCAAATGATGATCAACGATCAAAACAGCAATCGCGGGACTCAGGCTTTGTTGGCAGTTGCGACGATCTTCTTCAGCATCAGAAATTGCCGGACGAAAATCAAACGAGCGGTACCGAAGTCGATCAAGAAGCCGGTAAAGATCGTTCGCTCAGTAAGACTACGGAGCATCTTCAGGACACGAATCAGAGTGCTACTAAAGAAGGAGCGGCCGGCAAAAATAACTTGACGAAGCACCCAGTGAATCATACAAGTTTGCCGCATCTAGCGAATGCCTCATTATCACGCAAGGATAGCTTCAATAATTGGTCCAGCGATGAGGAGACGAATCTCATGATGTCGAAAATGCGACAGTTTTTCAAAACGATGGTGGCCAACTCGAACGGCCAAGGAACAGGTCAAGGACAGAACACTACCAGCGCGAATTCCGGCGGTGTCTCTCCGGCACCGAGTCCTCGGTTACCGGGTTATACCTCGAAAGCACGACTTTGCGTCCAGAACCGCACCAAACCGCCGCAATTGGTGTACTTTGAAAATGAGCTGACACGCTTGATGAAGACGGTACCGGGAATACGCGATGAACAAGTGCGAGAGATCGTCGAGTATCTCAGTTCAGAAGACACGTGGTCGGATTCTTACGATAGCTCAGATTACACTAGCTCCGATCTCGAGGGTGCTGCCGGAGGTCGTAGATCAGCTTTGCAGGAACAGATCTCGCAAAGCTGTCAACAAATCATCAGCAAATTCGACACAACTTCCGCTAGCGGCGACGCAACTTTATCGGACAAGGAGAGGGAGCAAATAAAAGGGCCAAGTTCCGTGATGCAATCTGCGCCTTGTTTGGGTAGGGATACCGCTTTCGTCTATCAAAAACTGGTACAGAGCTTCACAAAAATGGCCGGTGACGGCGTGAGTTCAGACGCTAATTCTACACCTCACAGCAGCCCGCCACTGATCGCCAAGGTGATGCACCACATCGGCAGCCGGCTAGTAGCGCTGATGCACGAAGTTTCAGAGGGCGGACCGGCTGCGCATCATCACTCTACCACATGGCGACGATATTCTCAGCATCATCGAACCCCATCTTCGGCATCTACCACCGAAGACGATGACTCAACATCCGACTCTACCAACGCGCCATCAGCGCACTTGCAGTTACCAAGATCGAAGTCTCACGATCCCTTGTTGCTGATCAACAGTCACCCGACAACCACCACCGGTCAGGAAGGGGAAGAACGAGAGGCCAGTGATTATGAAAGGTTCTCTTGGCGTGGCAGCTTTGAATCCACGCTCATGGCCGCCGACTCGAGGACGAAACTGAGCCTGTTAGCGTGTTCCGGTGACGTCAGTGGTGGTGGCAGTGTCAGTGCGAGTGCGAGTGCGAGTGCTCTAGCCGCGAAGCGGCGCAGCGCCGGCGATTTGCTGTTTAATCCGAAAAGCTTTTCTAGAGAACAGCTGGATAGGGTAAGAAGTTGCGGTTCGATCGGTGGCGGAAGTGGGGCCGGAACTGGCGGAGCCGGTGGCGGCTCCGTCGAGGAGAGAATCTGGAGTAACAGAAGGAGATCTTCCGTTCCTGATGCTAACACAAGAGGAGAGTCAGGTGAGTCCGAGCATGACTATCTTTGCGTATATGTGAATGAATGAATGTGATGTACACTCCTCTATATGGAGTGATCTCTCGTGGATCGTGTTACATCGCGGAAACAGCGGTAATTGGCGTTACAACTCGATTTTGCCTCACCGACTCGAAACAATCCCGCGGGTGTTCGAGCGTTCCTTTTCCGCAATTACACTATGGTGCAGACTGAGCACGTTAGATGCTACAGCCAGATTGATCCCGATAATGGGATTGTATTTTATATAATGAATAGAGTGAACGTGTACGCAGCGGCAGATCTAATGTAAATGTACTTATATTAATAATAAGTTAAGTCGGAATTAGGAAGCGTGAAAGCAACTCCGCGCCTTGTTTATGTTTTATACCGCACGCGATTCCAATTCTGTTTCAGTTAATTTCAGTTAATTTTACACAAACAAAAATAAAATTTGTTATAAACAGAGAAATTATATAACAAATATTAATAAAATAATGAAAGTATTCTTGAATATTTTATGAATTATTTACTAAATTATTTTTATGTATAATATGTATTAGAATTAAATCCGATAAAAAAAAGTTTCATCGTAAAATTCATTATAAATGAATTTAATCGAATTATTGAAATCTGCGACAATTTTTCTCTTATATATACATAAAAACAAAAAAAAAGTTATTCACGTTTAATAGTATTTTTTCTATATAGAATCATTTTTCTTAGACCTCGTCATCATAATTATAAATGAATGCATCTCATGAATGCGTAATATTTATGACCTATTACCACTGTACGTAAATAGTAATTAGATATCTAGTTGTATATCTAATCACAGATAGCTCATATCTAAATTGTACCTACAATACAATCATGCAAATCATACTACAGTTGTTCATCTTTCACGTTACAAGATGATTGCTCGTTTGCACTTTCAAATACGTCAGTATCGTTACCATTATCATATACGACAAGAGGACGATTGTTAATCCAGTCATCATACAGGTGCATCAGCCGGCGATGAGGATACCGAAGACGAATTAGAATACGGCGGAGAATCACGAGCGACGACTCTACCACGTGGCATGCAATCAGCCATCAGTGCGGCTAGCAATTCTTTGCCACGACTATCTGCACCGAGCGCGCCAACCGGTCTGACGACGACATCGTCGTCGTCGTCGTCGTCGTCGTCGTCGTCGTCATCGTCGTCGTCATCCTCCGCAGCGGCGGCAGCGGCGACATCGACCTCATCACCGATGCACAAGGCGCACAGCGTCTATCACTTCCTGCCGCAGCACAGCGGCGTCAAATCCGCTCGGTATCGGCCGCCCGGTTTCGCTAGGAATAGCAACCTCGGGTCCGGTGCGATCGGTAGCGGGCCCAAACGTGCCGTTAGCGCACCGGGTCTGCAAGTTTCCGGCTCTTCGGCCACTAGCAAGCGGGATAACTCCAGGTCGAGGAGGCAGCAGGCGATGTCGCTCACGTCGGGTAAGTCATGTTTTTTTAAACGATTGTGCACAGATTGTATCAAAGATCGAATTCTTCCTAATTGTAGATTTCCTGAGACAAGTATTTCTTATTTTATTTCTTTATTTTTAATTTTTTATATTAGTGTCTTATTCTTCTAATTTTTTGAAATTTAAAGAAGATAAATATAGAAGAGAGAATGTAATATATTTCGAGTAGATTCCTTATTGCTTCTTTTATATTACTGAAATTTTACTTTTTACTTGGATAATAAAATAACTTTTGCAACTAAAGTCTCTATGAACTTTCTCGTAAAATTTTAGGAAGAAGGTCTTGTAATTTTAATGGAAAATCTGTAATATTTATAATGGGAGAAAGTGTGCGACTTTTGGTACATTCTTATAATCATCGAATATTCTGCAGTTTTAAGTCTCATTACATGTACGGTAGTATAATAACATACATAATATAATAACAGATTATTATTTATTTTATTATATGTAACGTTTTATAAAAATATTTTTTTATTATATAAAATCCAAAAAAGATGACGAACGTATGTCTCACGCTTAAATCTGTAGGCTAGAGGTTTTGAGAGACCGGGGAGAAAGCGCATTGATGAAAGGAAATTCGGTCGGCGAGTACGTGTGATTCCCGCGTGATAAATTAGGCGGCCGCATCGTCACGCACACGTGGCGCACACCATGCAAATGATTAAGTGTAAATATGAAATTACAGTGAGCGTTGTAAAAAGGAACGCATGGCAAAAGAGAAACCGTTTTTAGATTTCTTCCAGTAGGTAAACGACGGAGAACGAAAAGTTCGCGGAAACGCATAATTTCTCAATAATCTTAATTCTTATCTCAAAGTCTATCTGCTGAATTTAAATGTTTTTTTTTTTCGAAAAAATTTATACTTATTTGATTAGATAAAATTTTACGATACATAAAACTACTTATTTATTATAGCATAATTATATTTTTCTAAAAATTTTTTCCAAGAAAGAATTACTTCAAGAACGTGATGTTGAATGGTCTAAGAAAAGACCGTGAAGGATGACCGTGAGAAAAAGAGAGGGAAGACGCACTGTATACTTATATATTTTATATGTGCGAGAGCGAACGTGATTTTTATCTGTAAACTTGAGCAATCCGAGCACAGTAGCAAATTCTTTTGTTGTCTTCTTTGAAGGTGTAAACGCTGCGAAAAGCGAGACAACGTTGCGAAAGCGTGCTACGCGTCGCGTGAAATTTGGCGTAATAACAAGTCTGAGCTAACTCTCCGATATTTCCTTACACCTTCGTTACATTTGCCTTTTCTCTAACATAAATTCAATTAATTCAATTACGATTATGTCATGATTATTCGTTGCGTCATGCGCCGTAAAGTTTCATTTTCCGGACATCGAAGTGTTTTCCTGGCTAGTACTTGACTATAAAACATGATCATGATACGCAACCTTTATAAGAAAACCTTTTATCCTTTCCGCTAATAATGTTTTATATATATCTCTTGAGGAAAAAAAGAAGAGGATAGAAAAACAGATTTCATAACACGTTAGAAAAAAATGTATTGAAGGTATAAACTATATAAAATCAATACGTGACTTATGGGAAAATTTTTACAGGAAAAAGTTTAAATTTTAAATACGATTATTGTTGAGACGATAGTAAGTTTGAAACTATTCGTTTTAAAATATTTATACAATCAAAAAACACGCTTTAATTACAATTAAATTATCACAATATGAAGCAGATTGAACCAAAAACATTTCTGTACGATTATTAAAAATACAGCTCTTAAAAAAATAATACAGTAACGCAAGAAGCATTATATTACAATGAAATATAGCTACGATTTTATTTAAAAAAAATTATATCTTTTAATATAAAAATCTTAAGTTAAATTCCTCGGATGGATATTAATTTGCAGGTAATTTTCAATTGGAGATTGAGTATTTTTAACTTCTCTCTTTATCCACTTGTATCTATTTATTTACTGAATTGTTTATTAAATTTGAAAATGTATGTCTGGAAATCAGCAATCAGAAGAAGGATCTCTTCTGAAGATAGTCAATTCCTATAGACCTGCGTCCTTTCGCTTTTGAAGTACGGAAGCACTCTGTTTCTTTTCTCTTTGTAAAACATGAAAAAGCGCGTGCGCCGTTCATTTCTTTGGCGAGGAACATGCGTTTTTATGCGCGACAAGTAGAACGGGTACATTGATAATATGGCGCGTTGAGGTGCTCGCTCATGTGTAACAGGTGCAACTGCTTCATTACGAGATTTCCCTTCTTTTCTCCGACATCCCTGCCAAGCTCCCCCCGCTGTTTCCGCGCGACAATCGATAATGCCACGCAGCGGCCACTCCTCGCACTCCGCACGCACTACGCACGTGCGTATTGTGGAACCTTTCGCCCTCTCTCATAACGCGACGTCGTAAAAGCAACATTCGCGCAGACAATATCGCAAATTCGCTCGCTTGTAACGCATTTAGTTTATTTTTCCTCAGTTTCCACTTTATTTACAGTATTTGCGTGTAACATACAATTCTCTCGAGTATTTCTGCGCACGTACAAATCGAAACGTTTCGAATGTCTTCGTGCGCTACTATGTGTTTTGCCGACTTATCGATCGGCGAAATATATCTGTTTGTCGAGCATTAACCCAGTCTGAATGTGAATGTCCGTTTATATAATCTAGCTTGTGTTTTTCCTGCCTAACAAGTTATCGTAACTAAAAAAACAGTGATTAAAGAGAACCAGTTGCAGCTTTAAATACCTGTTAAAAACGTTCTTTTTGATAATTCTCGTTAAAAATATTTTTAGAACAAAAAAATTAATACTAGTTTTAATATAATCTTTCAATCTAAACATATACATTTAAAAATACAATAATTATATTTTTGATATAATTATAATGTCACGATAAATGAAGAAAGAAAGTTTTAATTATTAAAACATTAATTTTTTTTAATGTGGTGTAATACGATAAATAATATTTTATAATATATGAACATTTTATAATATATCAGTATGTAATATATCTATTATATATTTTTATTTAAAGCTAAAGTAAATAATATTGTTTACAAGACAATTTTTATCGGTTTTTATCGAATCGATTGTTATTTTTCTTTAAACTCAGCAGTTATCTATATTAATCACATTGGATTAACTTTACCTCGATGAAATTCAGTTTTGCTGTTCGTGGATAGTATCTAATAAAATTAAGGTCCTTGCCACTCCCATTTTCAACTGCGCCTCTCGCGGATCGATAACGGAGGAAACCACACTTTAACTCGGGGATAAAATCTTCGAATCCTATATATCTTCAAATTTCATCAGAATAATTATTTCCTTACGTGTGTGAAATTCTATCTACGAATAAAATTGTCCATTAAAAATAAAATATGTTGACATAGTTAAATTCTAAATTAAATATCTGTTAGATAAAAATCCTTAAAACACGTAAAATGAAAATCTGTCTATAATTAAACGTTAAAAATCTTGCTCTACTTGCACTCTTCACCGTTACTTCGATGGTTCCCTTTAATGTACAGTATTACATAGTATTACATACATCCGTTAATCGACTTAACGCTTACTGGAGCAAAGTCGAGCTCAAACTCGATAAAAAATGTACTCCGATTAAATCGATTGACACAAGAAACTTTTTTTAACATTATTTTGTCTTAGCACTTTTTTATACACTATAAGTGAATATAAATTAGATACATCTAAAAGAGAGAAATTAATTTTTTCTAAACATGTGTTGTTTTTTTCCAATTAATCTAAAATTTAATGATTTAATTAAAATATTTTATCTTAACTTTCTAAAGAAATTCTAGAAATCCCGAATTTTAAAATCACGCCAATATGGCATCGCGTTACTACCATGTACATTTGCTGCGTTGTATACATGCGCATGTTTGCGACTTCCGAGTCGCGAAACTTCGCATTCGTTCGCCAGTTAGACTCATTCGTCCTTTTTTGCTCGTTAGAGATCGGTCGGTGACAGGTTTACGTACAACATCGTAGATATTGCAGTGCTTATTCACCAACGATCGTCATTACGTTACTGCTTCAATCCAAATGAATTTTTCGCGCGAATAAGGATATTACTAATGACTTTTGATTATTATTTTATGCGTGACAAGCAGTGCAGAGTATTCGAGTTATTTCCTCCGCATGGCAAAGTTTTCTACAGAGTGTCTAAAAATTAGACTACATTATAAGGAAACATAAATTAAAAAATATCGAATCCAATACATATAGAAAATATGTAGCTTTCTTATATTTCTTGGGAGCTTCATTTCTGCATCACTGGAATATATAAAATGTAAAAGAATTCTCTCAACAGCTAGGATTCTATCAGAGATTGAACGAATTGTAAAAAGAATCAAATTGGCGTTAAGAAAGTCAAGAACGTCGTTAAATTATCGTTGTCGCGAGTTTTGAAATGCGTGTCAAGCTTTTTGCACGATTGTTAGAACGGTTCTTCGCTTCGTAGACAACCATGAAGCAGGACGTTACGTCTTCACCTACCGCACAACATCCTTCAGATTTCTATGATCATCCAATTCGTTTCGACCGATATTAATAAAATCGTACAAACACATATTACTTTGACCAGCATTGCGTAAAAAATTCCAGTACGAAAAAAAGCAAGATTAATTTTCCATAAATATTGTTTTCCGTCATATTAATTCTTGCCCTACAAGCTTTTAAAAAAAAAAAAACTCTATTAATGGCTCTATTTAAATACATATATTTGTTAAAAATATTAATAAGATTAATAAGATGTGAAAAGACTGTTTCAAAAATTAATTACAATCTTTATAAATAATTAAGCTTCTAAAAATGTTTTCGACTAACAAAATTTATGCTACGACGCTATCTATATTACGTAGAAAGAGACTGAAACGACTTTTTTGGTATTAATTAATCACGGCAATATCCATGCTTCGATAGAATAATTTGATAATTGCGAATAGGGGCTACTGCATTTACGGTGAAACATACTGATACATACCGTACATTCCCTTCCACGGTTTTAGCGAGCGGGAGCGAATAATTTAATTACTCGCGCATACGCGCAATAGTATTTTCTAAAGGAAAGATAAACGTAAGAATCAATCGTGTAAAAAGAAAAGAAAAATACATAGAAAGAACGATTCTGTTGAAAGATCTAAAATTTTACTGGATCTGAAAATAATTTTGTTGCAACATCAAAATAACATTGTTGGAACCTTAAAAGTAATTAACAATGCTGTACAAAATTTTGATTCTAGCAACTGGTTTGAGCATTCTACATAATTATTTTGATAGTTCAGTAAAATTACTTTTCTGATCTGTATCCAGCTAAAATTTTAGATCTTTCAGCAAAACTGTTCTTCCGTAATAACGTAAGTAAAACGGAAGCGATGTGAAATGTGTGCCGAATGTTTAATAAAGATGCATCTGGAAAATTAAATAAAGCGTTTGCCAAAGTAACATCTGAAATACAGTTAGAAATTTAATTACATCACGAGAACGATTGAAGAAACGTACTGGAAAAATTTAATTACACATTTACATATTATCGTCAATTACACAATTTCTTCTGTAATCCCGTTTATATCACGTTTGCGGTTAACAGATAGTTCGCTTAATCGGCCGCTAAGATTGGAAACCGACTTCTCTCGCGTCAGGCGAGGCATGGCAGAACTTTCGCCCACGTTCTTGGTGCGTAGTACTATGTCCCGGATACGGCGTTCACGTGCGTGCACGCATACAGTTCAACTGCCAACAATGAGTAACGGGCGCGCTGCATTTTCCGCGCGGTGAGAACTGAAGGAAGCGAGATCAAATTCGCGGAGAGACAATCCGAAGGTGGCGAAATTACTGCTGACGAGAAACAGACGCGTGATTACTCGAGCGCGGGAGGACCCGATGATTTAATTAATCTTCCCCATCTGGTGTCGCGTGGGACGTAAACAGGCGGGAGTGTCTACGAGAGACAATCTTAATTTTAACGGCAGGATCCGCGACGAATTGAATTACATGCTAACTCTCTAAAGAATTAATTAGAAGAGGCAAGGAAAATTTATTAGAATCTAGAAACAAAATATAAAAAATTCCTTTTTTAATTAGAACAATAACGTAAAAATTTGAATAATAATTAGAAAAATAATTACATGATAATAACACAATGCAGTATAATTAAGTGTAAAGAAAGGCTTTTCTTTCTCTAAGTACACTTGCGTCATGTTGCAACAAACTTTCTTTAACTGATGACGTCGTAGTTGATAAAACTCGATATATATGCTCATGAAAGTCACTTTTCTCAGACGAACCACGGAGATATTATCTCGTTACGTTCACCTTGGCACACATTCGTCTATTTACAAAAGCTGCAAACTGATTCGTGCGCATCCGACTCTGCCGTCGTGGGAATATTATCGGGCATGATTAGACTGCGTCGCAAAACGACTATCACGTTGGCTATCAGCGAAGAATGTTACTCAACATTTAATTGTTCGCTACATACTTCGACGTTACTCAGCACAAAAGGCATAACGATTATCTTGACAAGTAAAAAGCAAATGTCACTATTTTCGTGATATTTAGACGGCACATTTTGAAATGCTTACTTTTTATTTTTTTCGCAAATCTACTTGCATATATCATCTTGCAAATATAAGATCCATGCGCTCAGTTTCTCGATAAGCGTCATGCAAATCGCAAGAGACGCAAATGAGGTGAAATCGATTAATTAACAACGAAGTTACAATAAGAATGTAAAGAAAAAAAATTTTGAATACTTCATTAAATAGGACATTAAATATCGAAATATATGTTAAAGATTTATACGTCTAATAAAAAAGAAATTTTAAAAATTATATTTATAGCCATTAAAATAATCTTTTTTCGTGTAGGAATTTCCTATGATTTTACGACTTCCTTCGTATACAGTCATCATACTCGTTATCAAAACTCGCCAGATACTGGACCTTGAACGTAGAGACTGTTAACGCTATTCGTTCAAGAAGGCAGGAAGCAAAAATATTATCGTTGTCCCTGTTCCGTTTAGCTGAACGACTAATCAAATGAAATCCGTCAGTATAGCGAGTGTTTCGTTCCGCATTGCATCTCCGCATCTCTTTTTCGATGTTTTTCTATTATTTATTATAAAATCAGCAAATCAAGTGTTATTAAATGTTATTATTATCTTTTAGATCTTTAAAAATAATATATTTTTTTTGTTAGTCCAAGATAGAAAATATCATCGAATGTTAAAGTGAGACAAAACGTCTTCTATCTTCGCTTAATTCAGTTGAACTATAATATCTCTTATCAATCCACACTTGATTTTTGTAAACTAGCTTCGAGATATGGATAAAAAAAACGAAGCGAAAATAATTTGGCGGTGAAAGAATCTACAGGATCCTAAAACTGAGTTAATCCAAAAAAAAAAAATGGCAAAGAATGCTCGTTATTCGATTTTCAAGGAATCTCCTACTCGAGGTTCCTGGACCACTGGCAAAATGGCGCAACGTCTCGCTTCGAACTGGTTGCTGGAGTGCTGCTGTGGTTCTTGTTACGTGGGACAAAAAGCAGCCTCGCGTTTAAAATCGAACGACGCGAACGAGACGGGCAGAAAGAAGGACGAAGAGTCGATCATCGAATCGCAGATTTCACCGATCGATTCTGCAAAATTGAAAAATGACGGTTTTCATCGACTCACGATGGAGGAAGTTCCTTTGACGAAACGCGATTACGGGGTGTCGAAAGACGACGAATTTCTGACATCCAGTGTCAACGAGGAAGCTTCACTGACAAGTCATAAAGATGATTTCTTGATCGATATCTCCGATATATCTTCGAAGAATAAATCTTCGTTCGACAGCGAAACTCGGAGCGGAATGAAGCACATAATTGGAAGTCTGCCAGTCCTTCCGAAAAAGGAGACGAAATCACCGTCGGTTTATGACGAGAAGAAAGCATCGCAGAGCGATTCGGAGCTAGGATATCCCGCGAGTATCTTCACCAAATGCTCGAAGCGATACGAACAGCAGAAAGTGTCGACGAACATTCCTGAATTGATAATAAGTTAGTTAAAAAGCGATTCAAACAGATTAGATTTAAAGAGATGTAAGCAAAAATAGTAGAAAAATTTAATCAAAATTATTTTTAATTAAACTAAATATAAATATAAATATAAATTAAATACACATAATAAATAAATTAAACAATAAGCAAGTGAATGTATAATAAAATATGTATAATAAAAAAGTATGTACAAAGTACATAAATATAATTTGTATGAAAAATATAAAAAGACTTTCATGAAAAATAAATGAAAAATATCACTTAGAACTATTATAAAGATCACTTTAAGATTTATTTTAAAGCAAAAAATCTTAAAAATTAAAATAAAGAGACAAATACAATAATTAAGCACAATTATTATTACGTATCATATCCTTTATCATCAAAATAACAATAAACCAACGACAGCATTAGTTAATATTTAGCAATTTAAGAAATTTTATTTTGAAGCTATCGTGAAAATTCTATATTTTAAAATTCTTGAATATTCATTCTTGTTATCTCTTGACAATTGGACGCTGAAATATGAGTCAGTTTGAGTAATCAAGTTTTCTCGTATATCACAGACGATGGAAGCAGTTTGTCGGAGGCATGCAGCACGCCCATTATCGGAGCAGGATCACGAGCAGGCTCTAGTCATACAGTTCTAGACATGGACGACATCGATCCGGGTCATCTTGCCACTCGCTCGTCTCTGTCGAGTCTCGGGGTAAGTTCCAATTCGTTAAAAATTTCTTTTTCGCCTATTGTGCATGGCGGATGAATGTCAGATTGCAGTCGCATTTCGCTCGACCCATTGCCCTTCTCGTTCCCAACTTTCGAGAGAAATCGAAACCTATTATCGCAATAATGGAGCGGATTGCATCCCGCTCGGATTAACGGCAGACAGGCGCTCTCGCCGGAGAACAACGCGAACTTTACAACGCCGAGATTGCCGTTCTAGAGCCCTCACGACTCTAATTCTCGCGATTCCAGGCACGCTCGGACTCGATGGCGTCGGTATACAGCGGTGCGGGCGAGGGACGTTGTTGTGGATCCGTGATAGTCACAGGTGAGGTAGAATTCGCCTTGCAGTACGACTACAAGAATCTGACGTTCGAGGTGCATGTAACTAAGTGCAAGAACCTCGCGCCCGTAGATGTAAAGCGCAAACGATCGGATCCGTAAGTACCCTATTTAAAACTAATGTAATATATGTATCTGTTCAATTTTTTTATCTACTACTATTACTTACTAAATAGAACAAATTTTTATTTTTTATTACCTTATTTTTTTTATACAAAAATAATTTATCTTATATATATTTGCAATTTATATTTTTTTTTGCTTAAAAATTAATTCTTTATTGTTGTTTATAAAAGACAATAAATGCAAATTTAATTGGAATTTAGCTTTTTATAATTTTCTATTCCTTTTCCCTTCTCCCAGATACGTGAAGGTGTATTTGCTGCCAGATAAGTCGAAAAGCGGTAAAAGAAAGACGAAGGTGAAGAAGCACACGTTAAATCCAGAATTCAATGAAACGCTGAAGGTAAGTTGTCCAACGTAAGTTGGCACGGACGTTCGCTGCTCGTTTGCATGACAATTAGAGATTCGATGTTTCGCGCGGTTTTAGTTCCATATGAGCCTGAGTGGTCTGGAGACGAGAACCCTATGGCTGACGGTTTGGCATTCGGACATGTTCGGCCGCAACGATTTCCTTGGCGAGGTGCGAATGCCGTTGGAAAACAAGATATTCGACGATCCGACACCACACTGGTATCCCCTTCAAGAGAGGGTAAGTTCGCCGTTAATTGTAATATTAAAATAGTAAAGACAACGGCACTCTGACTTTCCTTCGACAAAAAAATTGAGAAGCGTTATTTCGAAACTTTAAAGCTAGAATCATTGATCGCTTCCAAGTGAAGTAAGTCTCTGCTCATTGTGCATCGGATGGATTGCATCACTGTGCATTTAGCAGATTGCGTCACTGTGCATTTAGCAGAAAATGTTGTTATTCATTCTTTCCATCGAAACGCAGGCTGCAACTTCAAAGCTGCTTAATTAAAGTGCTTTCAATGTGTTCCGATACGAGCGCACGTGAAATGCAAAATGTATCCTTATATAAATATAAACATATGTTATAAATATAATCAAATATATCGAATATATAAAGATTCTATTTCTTTAGTTTTTTAAATCAGGAAATATATATCAGAATATTAGAATAATAATTTTTTAATATGTACTGGATAAAATTTATAATTAAAGTTAAATTTATAATTGGTAAGTCAAATAAAATTTGTTCAGATTTTTTTTTAAACTTTGCATCTCCCCCTCTCTTTTTGATACCTACTTAAAGATTTTAATAAATATTTAAAATCTCTCTCTCTCTCCCTCTCTCTTTCTTCAGTAAAAAAATTCACGTGAAAAACCACTTTCAAGGACAAAATTCTAAATATCGATCAATATATTTCTTCGAAATCTCATTTACGTAATTAAAAAAGAACAATGCAAGTCACGTATAATAATTGCTCACAGACGGAACCGTTTGACGATCCTGTCGCATACAAAGGTGAGGTAATCGTTGGCCTGAAGTTTGTTCCGCCAGATCCGGCGCAGCAAGAACGCGATCGGGAAAGCGGCGCGGAACGTGGCAATTCTAAAACGAAAAAGAATTGGAGTCGTGGTGCGCTCCACGTGCTTGTTAAAGAGGCCAGAAATTTGCAGACACGCGGTAAAAACTCGGGCACCTGCGATCCGTTCTGTAAAAGGTATAACTCTCTCATTTTGAGATCAATATTCCTATTATACACATATAACATAATAAATAAGTAAAATTTACAAAAATTGGAAATTTTTGTTTTTAAATCAAGAAATATACACCGAACACTTTTGCTGAAATATCTAAAAATAGCTAAATATTGATCTGAAAATAATTTTGGATCATCAAAATAATTATGTACGTTCAAACTGGCTAGACTGTTAAGACTTTTTGCAGCATAGTCATCAACGCTTAAGCTACATAATTTCTACATAATTATTTTGAGAATTCAACAATTATTCTCAGATAGAAAAATTAAATATAAGTTATATACTTTTAAAATTATTTTTATCTAGTTAAATTTTTAGATACTTCAGCAAAAGTTCTTTTTATGTTTTATTTATTTACATTATACCGGTATATTAATTTAATAATATATACATATAATATATTTATAATTACAATTAATACAAATTATTGTTTCATCGCTTTTTATCTAAATCGTAAATTTAGCGTTTTCGGAGTTTAGAAAATTTTTTACAACGCCTGCATAATCTCTTTCAGTTATTTGCTTCCCGACAAAGGACGATCCGGTAAACAGAAAACCGGCGTCGTTCGTAGATCTGGCGGCTCGCCAGTGTGGGGTCACACGTTCATCTACAAGGATGTTAGTTTGCAAGAATTGGCGGAACGCGGATTAGAATTGACGGTCTGGGACCACGATCGAATCGCTAGCAACGAATTCCTTGGCGGTGTTCGGTTCAATCTCGGCACCGGTATGTATATAAAATCATTATTTTAAATTGTATATCCAAATATTAATTATTTTTTTTAATAATCAGAACTTGATTAATAATTGAACTTATTAATTGTCACAGATGGGATAAATAATAACTTTTTAAAATGAAATCTAATCGGAGAAAACTTAATTAATAAAATGCCATTTCTCTTCATTCAAGTTGTTACGTTTCTAAAAGTTTAACGAAGATATATTTTTTGATTTTTTTGACAATAATACAGGATGCACATCTTTTTCAGGGAAGCATTACGGAAAACCGGTGGATTGGATGGACGCGACCGGTCGCGAATTGTCTCTCTGGCAGAACATGCTCGAGAGGCCGAATTTCTGGGTCGAGGGCGCAGTGACGTTAAGGCCAAACTTGCACAATCACGGGAAGAACAACGGTACTTAAAAGCGGCAATGCAATAATGTCGCGCACTTTTCCCAGTTCTTGTTTCCGAGAGAAGAACGGTTCGGAAACGCCGATTTAGTCCAAGTACTTAGCTCGATTGTACATAGCTCTAACAGCGTCGCGCTTACGATGGATATTTGCGAGCAAAGAATTAGTGCCTTCGGAAGCGACGTAAACTCGTCTGATCTTTCTGAAAAGGCATAGGTGAAAATTCCCTGCGAAATTCCTGTCAGCCGCGAAAATTCGCCTACGATTTTTAGCCTGGAGCCAATGAAATATACGTCACTGTCGGTTCGTGCTTTATATCCTGTATAACAGTTGTACGCATTAAATTATTTTGGGTTCCCTGTATATTCTTATTTCTACGTTGATCGTTATTAAAGAAATCTCCGTATAAATCGCGTTTTAAAATTTCTACATGAAAATTCTTTACATAAAAATTTCTAACATAATTTCTAACGAACACGTTGCACAAAATGCTTGCTTCTATGATTTTTTTTTAACAAATTCTTTTCTATTATTATTTTATTACCTGCTTTGCTTTAGCTATAAACCAATGGCTTCCAAATATATAATAATTAATATAATATATTATAATAATTAATATTTTAATCAAAATTTTAATTTACTTATTTCCATTATTTTTTTTATTTGCTTAATGGTAATAAAATTTAAAGATTTAGAAAATACATAGAAGATAATATTTGCACAAATAAAAAAGTTCACGTTCTCATTAAGAAAATATAAAATATTATGCAAAATGATTTTTAAAACATAAATATTTCTGCTTAGAAAATATATTATAAACACATTAGTTATTAGATTGTTTAATTTTCTGTTTATTTTTCAACATATTTTCTTTTACGTAAAATTGCGATTTGTAATAACATAATATTAACATAATATTGACGTGCCAAATATTAAAAATTCTGGCGAATTCATGCTTTAATAAGTTTTCTTGATATTTTTTAAGATAAAATTGTTTTATAATTTACTTAATTTTAATGTTATTGTATTTCTTAAAAATATTTCTTGTATTCTTGTATTATTAATTCAGTAATTGTATAATAGCAAAGCTAGGTATATATTTAATTTGTTTTTTTTGAAAGCTGCATCTTTGTGTTTCGTAATTTTTTTTCGCTTTTAATTATGATTACAAAAAGCCTTAGTTAGTTATATATAAACTGGGCAAGTCATTAAAATTCGTGCAATATTATAAAGCATTGAGGATTCTTGAAAAAATATTGTTAAATTTTTGAAACATTCGAAACGAGAAAAGCAAAAGTGCGTCCGTCCAAACAACTGGCAAGATGATTATCAGTATCTACATGCACGCGTATATATGTGCGCTCTTCGCGGATAGCGAAGAAACGGCGAATGAGCTCTCGCCGAGTTCCAAACGTTGAATCACGAAGTATTTCGTAATTTCGAGAAATTATATTTCACTCAAAAAAATCCGAAAATTAACCTGATGGCACGAATGATAGTTTAAAATTTTTTAGACTGTACAAAAGTGCTATTAGTCAATAATCACTGAAAAAAATTGTAATAGTATTACATTTGTCATGTAAGAAGCAAATGAACGAGGACTGGGGATTATATTTTTACATTTTGAGATTATAAATTTTAACATTTGATTAATATCGTATAGAGCATTGTTCAATCTTCAATCTTCCTTCACCAAAAATTGAAAAATTATATAACGGTGATAATAATTCATATACGATGGAAATCTCGGGTCTTTTATCAAAGGATACGCTTCCCTCGTTCATTTGCTTCTCTTCGTCAATTACCAAGTGAATCGAGTGACTGAAAATTCAGCGTTTGGAACATCTGAACAATGTTGTGGACACTTTCCTTTCTTGGAGAGAAAGATGCTTCCAGTGTGTACAATAGGAACGAGCGAGTCTCTCGAGTGAACGAACGAGCGAATGAAGGAACGGTGTATTTAAGGGTTTTAAATATGACCGCTTCCTCAAGCAATTTAAATGAAAACGCATTCTTGTAGATGTTATATTTATACGTATACATATAATATATATATATATGCAAGCGTCGAATCCGTCGCCGCTGAAATTCCCGAAGGAAATTTGCCATTCATAATTATATTTCCAAAATTAAAGAAGCTTCTCCTCCGAGAATTCCAGGACGATTATAAAAGGCTCGTATTCGCGATGAGCGTTCAGCGACAATCCGTTTTTTATGTCGCCCATTTAGCGTTAAACGCGACTGTTCTGATCCGATATCTATGTATCCGATATCTATAATATTTGATACAGTCAGTCATTTAGCGCCAGATGTATCGCTAGATCGTGTTATAAATATCGACGACTTTCGAGGGTTCAAGGATAAATCGAAGGTTCGAATTGACAAACTCGTACTTAACTGATTTATTATATCTTCGATTATTTATGAGTATAACATCGTAATTTATCTCTAGGACTCTCTGTATCTCTTCCTAAAAACAGGGTTAACGAAAGGGAACTATGAAACTGCCTTTAATGTTACGTAGAGATTTGTGTGATGCGTAAGCTCCCTGGCTAAAGATAGATGAATTAAAAAATTTTAATTAGAAAAGTATTTATTTTTCTTTTCAAGTGCATTTGATCTCCGAAATTAGAAATTTATTTGATAATTCTTCCAAATTTTTTTGTAAATATCTAAATACTAAAATATCTTTTTTTTTAAATTTTTTACCTTATACATTATCAAAGAAAGGAATACATTTAAGTTAAGAAATTCAGATTTTTTTAAAGAAAATTGATTGATTTGATTTATATATATATTTTTTCTAAGAAATTTAAATAGAATAAAAATAAAAATAAAATAAAATTTAGAAAACTGTGAAACGCCGAACTTCTGCAGGAGAAGTATATTTATTAAATTTATAAATTTAATAAAATGAAATTTCTACGTGAATTTTTTTTAATTCAACTATCCTTCAAAGGGTCTCGATATGTGTATCTTAAATTAATTCAAATTCTGAGATATGCATAGCTATATAAGATTTCGACATTCCTGGAATATATTTAGTATCGTTACGATAATTATATGTCGTGCGTATTTACGGACCAATAGAGAATCAAGGATTTTATTAATAATCCATTGCGTTTTCTACCCCGATAGAACCTCCAAGTTATTCTACGTATGTTAGTCCAGTTAGTACTTAATGTTATGGAATGTAATGTTAAAACTTAGAAAATCAGACATTTATTTATATGTCGCTCGTCAGTGTACATGATAATAAAAGTTTTATACGTTTACTCGTATATTTCGCATAATTTATTTATTGTACAAATATAAATGCCTGTAAAAAGTTATACGTAAATCAGATATTTATAGAGAGAAAACACTCATGCAAGAAAAAGAAACTTAAATTGATATATATTAAATAATTCATCGAAATTCATTTAAAACAATACGAAAAATACGAATGATAACGTGAAAAAAATTATAAAATTATTTTATATAGTGTTATACAATCGTATAATTAATTAAGCAATTTTATTTTGTATTTTTATTTATAATTTTGTACTTTTCATTCTTTCTCTTAAAAGTCATGTTTTAAATTCATTTCGTAATGTTTTTTCTAAATTAAGTATCGTAAGCTTTTAAATTTATTTTTTATGAGATATGATTATTTATATAAATATATAGTCATTTTGAATGATTATTGTAATTTATATTAAATTCAATAATGGACACTGATATCAAAATGTAATTTTATCATAATATAAATCTTAATATGTCTTTATTTTTATATGTGTTATATAAATCTTTATGTGTATCTTTATCATTAGTATCGATATTAATCGTGCGATATCGTGTGCCACTTTATTAAAATTGAGATCTAAGAAAAAGATTTCGCGTTGCTAATAACTGATAATTTTTCATTAATTTTAATCATATCTGATTAAAGAAAAATGATATTTTAAGGCCACACTTAGAAACATACATGTAGTCTTCTATTACAGATCGTTGTTCGAGATAAATCTGTTGCCCTCTGAGTTCTTGCCGGAATATCGATACTTGCATTTACCATATGCACCTGCCAAAAAAATGTATTGCTAATCTGTCGCACTTACTATATCTATTTACATAATTTTAAAAGTTTTTAAAGTACAATCCACATAAAATGTCAAAAATGTTTTAGAATAATTTCTAATTATAATTTATAATTTCATAATTTCATCTAAATATGCGCACCTTTGTGATCCTGAGGACTGCGCAGCGAACTCGGCAAGGGCGTGTAATGGATGTTGAAGTATATGTCATCGAACTCATTAGTGGCTTGCGTCGAATTGGGTACAGATTTACGAAGTAATTCCGGGACGAGCTTGATCGTCTTGGAATACTTGCCGCGAGTCTTAGCGTTCGATCTCTCCTGCCAAGTGACTCTTCGGGAGTCCAGAAAGCGAAGACTCGGCGGTAAAATGTGGATAGCATACAACCTGTAACGCTCGTAATCGTCTTCATCGTTGGACATCGGATTGGTCAACTGATCGGGGCAACCGGGATTGCCCAGGAGACTCACATATTCTACGTTGGGACAACATTCTCGAATTCTATCAAGAGCTATGTTGATATTGGATATCTAAGAAGGAAGAATTATTTGGCTTCTACATATAAAAAATTCTATTAACAAGTAGTATTAAAGAAATTAATAAAATTAAAAAACAAAGTAGTTTTTAGTAATTTTTTGTATAAATTTGCACAATTTCTTTTAAAACACAATGGCTACGTTCAGCAAAAAAAGCAACTTTGCAACTGTTGTAAAATTCTGTAATATAATTGATTCTTCTCTTAGTCCTTCACTGGATCTAAATATATAAACCAATCATATTAAAGAATCTTACAACAGTTGCAAAGCTGCTTTTTTTGCTAAACACAGTCATCGTTTTCATAAGAATTTTATTAATTCTTTCATTGCTTCTTCAAGCTGTACAACAAACCTTATTATTATTCAGACTTAAAGTTGTCAAAGTCGGTATATGCGGTAGTGTTTTGAGATTATCGAGTTTGTTATTGTCTAAGATCAATTCCTGAAGCTGCTCAAAATCCTTTATGCCAGAAATAGTAGTCAATTCGTTATAGGAGAGATCCAAGCCGAGACAGTCGTGACCAACGACTCCTATCAATCCATTAGGAATCTTTTCTGCTCTTTGCCCCGTGTACCATGCCTAAATTGTCAATATTATAAATAAGATGAAGATAATAAAAATATAAAAATAATAAGAATGTAAAGAAAATAAAGAATATGGAAAAAACAATTATTTTAAAAAATCAGCTTTTGTAGAATAAATTTCCAACGATTTCTTTAATATTATTTTTCGCAATGTTCATTAAATTTCAGTGTCTTAAAAATCTACTCGTAAAAAATTAATTTTAGTTCTGATTTATAATAATATTAAACAAATTTAAGTTTAAGAGAATTTTAATTCTGGTTTAAGGCTTAATTTTTATAAATATATCTAACAATAAAGATTAAAATGTCGCCAGTAATAGTCTTCAATTAAATATTTATTTAGAAAAAATCGACTTTAATAAAATAAAAATTAAAATATTTAGAAGCACGAAGAAACGCACGATCTTTGATACGCTTTTTATATACGCAAATGACTCGCAGCATACATCAGCTGCATAAAAAAAAGGGAGCTATCAATTCTACATTATAAATGTATAGAATTTATTCTTTTTAACTGTGTGTGTGTGTGTGTGTGTGTGTGTGTGTGTGTGTGTGTGTGTTTGCGTGTGTGTGCGCATTTTCTTTCCATTTCTTCTTTTTTCTTCCAAATTTGACCGCGTATTATCTCCACTTGTAATAACAAAAAGTGCAAAAGAGTGTAGCCAAAAAACGCAGACCGGCGATGTTATCAATCAATGCGCATTGTAGCATGCGCATCGATTAAATGTTATTGTGTGCATTAAAATTGCAAAGCGATTACGATTACCCGTCCGCTATCGAGCGTCAAAGCACTCCTGTTGAAGTCGTGCTGATCATAGCCCGCCATATTGAACATATGCCACGCATCGAGAGAAAATTATCGCGCAGTTAATGACATAGATAATGTTCTATGCGTACGTACATGTGTTCGTATACATTATTACCATAATATTAAAGTTCGATATACTGTATTCGTAATCTCATCTGCAACACGGCTCGTTGGTCTAGGGGTATGATTCTCGCTTAGGGTGCGAGAGGTCCCGGGTTCAAATCCCGGACGAGCCCGATTTTTTTTATTTCTCTTTTATTTATTAGTTTCAGAATTATAATACAGTTCTAATAATAAAAAATATATTACGCATTTTTTATATCATTAAAATATAGAACATTGTCATTCTAATGGATTACATGCTGAAAGGGCACATAATGCTCTTATTTGTTAAATTTTATACATAATTGATGTTTATCTTTACATCTTATTTCATTTTCGTGAATCTTATATTCCTTAGACTTTAAGACCTAAGTTCTAAACTTATTTACGTATAATTCTTTAACTTTCTTTTTGTATATAATTAGTATTAATCACATATAACATATCACAAGTATAAATACCACAAATCTAAAATTCAAAGTTATTCTATTTCTTATTGCAATAAAATGTTAGGTTACTAATTTCTAATTAGCCAAGTCTGTCGAAAGTAAATTTTGTCGACGAAATGCTTGCTTGATATATTTTGTCGACAAAAAATGTATCAAATTTGATGCATTTTCTACTATATTTAATGATAAATGTCAAAAAATTGGTGGCAGATATACAAAATCTGCTGACATGACATGAAAACAAATTGTCGGCAAAAATTATGCAAAACTTGTTGACAACAAAATCAAAAGATCAAAATTTTTGTGCCAATTTGTTTTCTAGTTATGTTCGCAGACTTTGCTAGCAAAACACTGTTTATTGCATGTGCACCGGATTTGTTACCAATCTTGAGTTTGATGCCAGCTTGGTGATAATTTGCTATCAATTTGTTTACTGGGTTAACAAAATATTTTACTACATTATGAAATCATTCAAAGTTTTCTTATTCTTTTTCAGCTTATGTATCGTGTGAGATGTGTTACTTATTTTCAGAATTGGAGCTTTGCTGGAAGAAGGACCTGCCTTACATTCCTCTTTTGAATGCCCTTGTTCATTATCCAATTCGTTTTGACTTAGCTTCTGTACAGACTCGTTTCTCGACGAATCAGGAAGAACATTTTCATCAATTTTAGGACCATTAGTGTCACTAAAATAAATAAATGCAATAAATATTTGATATATCCTTTATGACATGCCACATTGTACCTTGCGCTGTTTGAAGATATTTCAGGCTCTAGCTTGGCGTGTAACTTTAGTACGTTCATTTCATTGTAAAAATGAAGCACAGATTGGAAAATGTTTACAAAATCAGTTGCAGCCGATCCGGCAGCATCAATGTGAAACAATTCTTCACTGAATGGCTTTGTAGCGATATATTCTATATATAGGATAATACTGGTTTTTAACTTTCAATTCTACAAAGAAAATAATATCGCGCTCTATGCAAGAAACGCATACTCCTAATTAACTCTGCGCCTTCCGCTTTGTATTCCGCAATCTCTTCATCCTTCTGTTTCATCAGATCCAGCAAAATCTTATGTCGGCGAACCAGTTCCATTGATGAGAAGCAGAGAGGCATAGTCACGTTTTCCCAAAATTGCTGCGGCGTTCCTTTGAGAAGATCCAACGAAAACTTCAATTTTACGAAATCCTTGACTTTCCGCAGTTCTATTCGATATGCGGTAACTTCTAAAATGTTTGTGTGCACATATTGGGGGATATCATTTAACATATCCAGTACAAATTGCTTCCAGTCAAAAGCCTCGAAATTTAAAAGAGGATTCATGATCTACAAATTAATATTTTATCTTTTATTAAATATATGTATAATATAAAATGATTTCCTTATTGAGAAAAATGAAAAATATATTCTCACTACTTGTAAAATAAATTTCAATTTATATTTTTCTTTTATTCACACTTGTTGAAGAGAGAACACAAAGTTTTAATTTATATATATTTATATTATATATATTTCATAATATATTATATAATAATAATTATAATTTATATTATCTATATTTTATATATGCTACCTTATTATATATATATATATACACAAGGTAGTTAAAATGATTCGTAGTACCTGACATTTGTGAAACATAGTCTCGTCTGTCAGAGTCTCTGTCCAAATTTCTATTAGATTTGTTAAAAGAACTTTCCACGACTCATTTTCCTTTGTAAAACAGATCGAATAATTTTTATCGTTTATTTTAAGGTTTTTCCAAACTCTGCCCTGCCCATAACAATTCGAAATCATATTTATTGTGCTTTCAATAATAATAAAAAAATGAACAAATTTGATGTTACAAAATTTGAAATAGTTTGGTTACGCGTATTGCGCAATATAGGTTAACACATAACCTCTGTAGTCTCAATCCCTTGTTCAATTTATTAATATATTTTTATAATACATTGTCTTTCAAGTGCATTATTATTATATAATGTGTTATATAAATATACATATTATTTTTCAGACATGAAATTTCACAAAAGTATTTGCTTCTATTGATATTATCCAGAATTGATAGTCATGAAACGAAAGTAAACCGCTCCAAGTCTGTTCTTTGTAGCTGAATGTTGAACTAGTGTACGTCACTCGTTATTTCTTTCACATTGCAGCTACAAAGAATAGATCTACAGTCTCGATTCGATATATATCGATTGGAACACAACTGCGTTTGCACATGTTGCGCACATCAATCGCACTTTAATCGATATATCGGAACGACTAAAATAATGTAATAATCACATTGTAATAATCTGTATATTATTCAGATCCTTTCTTTTTGTTCTTGTTCTTCCTTGAACAATTCGCGTTACATTTTTTTTAAATTGCTGATTTAAATGCTGCACATTAAATTGATCGATCTTTTTTTGCAATATATCGATAGCTCGAGAATAGCGATTCTTAAGGAGGGATAATTTAAATTTCAAGATTTTATAACAGCATCCAAAATTATAGAGTAAAAAATTTTTTTTAATTTTTAAGACACATTTTTATAGTTAATACAAAGGACTATTCAAAAAGTTAAATTTATTTTAATAATGAAACATTGAAAGCATTTTCTCATAAAAATATATTATTTACATTTTGTATCTTGTTAAAAATATATTCTGACTCATACAGTCAGTGATTAATAATATAAGTATAAAAAACAACAAAAATATCATAAGTAAAAACAAAGAACATAATTGTTATTTATCAGATCCGCCTTCGAATCCGGCTTTCTCCGACTGCATGTCAAACGCGACTGATTGTGCGCAGCGACTCGCCGGAAGTATTAGCGGTGAACGCACTTTTGGATTTGCAATTTTTTCGCCTGGATATTTCTCGCCAGTTGGTGAACACCAAAGGATTGCATTTGCTCGCATAAAAGCATTCGCGAGATTTAACGGTTGCACGACCTTCGCATAATCTACCAGAGAGCGATAAATTTTCGGTTTTACGTAAACATGTCTTCGACGCATTGCTGGATACTTTCTCTCTCTTCGTTATCAGATAATTGCGAAGCAACACGCCACTGCATTTTGACGAGAGTTCGAGAAATCCTTTCGCGAAAGCTTTATCAAACTCCGCGCATCGCTTTTCCGTATTGTTATTTCCTATGAAAAAATATAAAGCTTATATTTAACAATTAAGACTCTTATGTATTAAAATAAATAATAATTTATTATTATTATTTATTAATATTATTTATTAAAATAGATCAAATTAATATTATTTATTAAAATGTTATTAAAATAGATTAAAAATATATAAGACAAGTTTATTATAGATATTACCATGCATTTTCTCTTGAGCAATTTCCTTTCTAACGAAACTTTTATTTAAATCAATATTGGATTTTCCATATTTTCTCTTTGTATCATCGCAAAATCTTAAATCTTTTAAACATGGATTTCCTGCTTTGTTCGCACATTGTGATGCCATTATATGCTTCGAGGCTATATGCTGTAATAAAAATTCCTTGGAGAAAGTTGCAACAACCGGTTTCAATTTTAATTATTAACTAGGTAGTTATTAACTAGGTTAATAAATTCTTAAGATTAGTAAAAATCTATACAAGTATATATTTAACATATTTTAAACAGAGTACATATCCTGTACATTCTAATTTAATATATATATTTTAATTAAAATTTGCTTAAAGAAGTAACTCAAATTAAGTCAAGTTATGTTAAGTTCTACCAATACCAATTTTTCAAAGGCTTGATCTTTTCTTTTGCGTCTCGATGTTAAGTTATTCAAAATATCTTTGGTATACGCATTTAGTTTTCTTGTAATATTCGATAATTCGTTGTATTCGAGTTTGAGCTGTTTAATGAGATAGTTCTCAACCCCTGAAATTGATATGGCAGGCTCGATCGCATTTTTATTTAAAAGATTGCAGGATATGCCTACATCTTTGACCAAAACGGCATCTTGGAAGCCATCTGTTCTATTAGTTCTATAATGAATTAATCTTCTTTCAATCTTCCTATCATCTTTTCCTTCATAATTACAAACTTCTTAATAAAATAAAATAAAAAATAATAACAAAATATGATAAATAAACCAATTTTCAATTACAATTTTTTAAATTAATTAAAATAAACTATATATACTATCATTATTTTTACATTTTGTGTTCCATATCTTTATGTGCAGTTAACGAAAAGATCAAATATCAACACCTGTAATAGGAAAATCTGCAATAATCTACTTCGCTTTCAATATTGCTCGGCTTTTGCAAAGACTCATCTTGGAGTACTGGGAATTCATTGCGCGTATAATCCCTTGCGATCACATTAATCGAATCCGAAGAAGCATGTCGAGTAATCGGATTCTTATCTTGTCGCGAAAGCAAAGCGTTCTTGGAGTCTTCCGTGCTGGAAATCGCCGAGTATTTTCTCCTCGTCGACATAATACTGATGGGTGCATCGCCCGCTTCCGGGGAGGCGCTAAGTGCGCACACCTCGAGAGACAAGTTCTGTTAATTAGTCGATAGAATCACGAGTTGTATATGATAGACATTCGCGCGCGACACACACACACATACACACTTATATTATTATATTTATATATCGTTTTTATTTCATATTATATAATTATAATTACCTAAGAATTTAATGCAAAAACAAATGTAGCGTCGAATATATGTCGCATAAGGAAGACAATTTTTTATTAACGTATTCATCGATTAAGCGACCGTTTAAAGGATTCGTCGATTATATAATTACCGAAATTCGAAACTTTCTACGGCCCACCGAAAAGCACAAACAGGTACCATATTTGTGTCCCTGTCGTGTGTTTACGAATTCATCCATTACATCGTGTTAAAATCGCGATTACTCATTAATTTTGGAAACCGGATGAAGAAAATCGAATATTTGCTTCTTTATATCAAAATGGGTTATATTTACTTCTCGAAAGATTGATGGAAAATTTGATTGCGATTTATGAATAACTTCATTGTCGCTAGTTTAAGGAAGATTCATTTTCCAACATATATAGAGTGTTCTGTATTTTAAATTCTTATGACTTCTTCTTTATTAAAAAATAAAATAAAATTTAATCAATTATTAAATGTATTAAAAGTTAGTTAATTTACACACAATAATTAACTTATGAATCATTTTTTTAAATTAAGTTAAGTCTGCTCTTCTTTTGCATATTAAACACTACAAATTGAAATGCGTATACTAGTAAGAAAGTAATCTCTTGATCTTAACAATACATATTTTTTGTAAACAGAAAAATTATATTTAAAACAAAGTTACATTTAGGAATTTTTGTTTCTAAAAAAATTATGCTTCGTTAATTTCACGATAAATCCGCCACTGAATTGATTTTAAATACAGAATTCTACGCCACTGGCGGTTTATTTTCTCCGGCCGACAATCGCGGCTTGCACGACGCGATGATGGCGGCGCTATATCGGATCGACATCATCTTTAAAACTTCAAGTATCCAAATTATTCGATATATTAACTGTTTAAAACTTAATAAAACATGAATCAATTATTTGAAAACGGATTAATAATGTTAGAATAGAATTTTTATGTAAAATATATAATTATATTAGTTATATCATGCACTATAAAGAAAGTTTTGCTTCTTAGAAAATATTCTTGAAAAATTGTCATATAAAACGACTCTCGACAATATAGTCCTTTAAAATTTATTTTCCACTTCACTCTTCTACAATTCCAGATGTAATAATAATAATAATAATAATAATAATATTAGCAAGAAAAATGAAATTACTATACAACTCGATTTTTAATATGACAAACTCTCCATTTGCGTTATTTTTTTTACAAGCTACTAATAAAATATCCTTATAACATTCAGGAGCCCATAACTATAAGGAACCCATACACATACGTCACTGTACCGATTTACCGAGTACGGTCGAGGAACAGGTCGCGACGTCGCGGCCCCACAGTCGCGTCTGCGCTCCGTTCGCTAGCCGTCGTCAAACTCGTTCTTCTGTCGCGCCCCCGACGTGCGTTCGTTATCTCATTCGATGATGAGCAAATCATAGTGCAAAGTTTGTTCGAAGGGTACGAAGGATCCGAATCCGCATTGGATCCCTTAAAAAATTATATCTCGCGACGATCGGGGTCCTTACCGGTCCCCGGGACCGCGATGTCTCTGCACACCGCGTCGGGCTTGGGCCCGACTCGAGAAAACTCGTAAAGAAGATAGACTACCAATCGATTTGTGGGCAATGACCAAAAAATTATTTGCTCTTTGATGAATGTGATATCAATATCGAAATAACAATAATCGATTGATTAATACAATATTAGACAGTATCGTTACAAAATATTGTAATAATTAAATTAATAAATAATATAATAATTAATTTAATAAATAATCGTTATCCGAGAATCGAGTAAAAGTAGTGACTACCATTAATTCCAAGGGCCTTGGAAGAATTATACAATGTTCGCGCGATTCGGAGATTTCAATGACATTTTCATATTTACTTTTGACTCGTATGTTTGATCGACCGGAAGATCTTATCGGAATAAGAATGCGAGAATGTGCATCAAATCGGTACCTAAATGGAGCAAATTCATTCAAAAGTTGAAAAATACGAGACAAAACAATTTGAGAAAAAAAATTTGCGTGGTCGACGAGAAAGATGTTAACAGTGATAAACGTAGCGTAATAACATGTACGTGATACAAGGATAATCATTGATTTTATCAGCGATTCTCAGTACTATTTTTAAACTGGACAATCATTTCTGTATAACTGCTCGAGACACTGATTCTGGCATCAAACTGATCTCCTCTTCAAAGCACCATATTTGGATCTGATCGTCGATGAATAGTAATTTCTTCTAATGACTAGAGATTAGATGGATGATTGTGTTAAGATCGATGAGGTGCGCGTATCTCGTAAATATCGATTGAAATCTGTGAATACCAGAACGACTCGAGTGAGATCGCAGTGCGAATCGGAAACATATCGAATGGAGTGACGCCAGGATTTCTCGCAGATCACTGTCATCGTGGATCATCGATGTAGCGCGATGTCGGCCTGGTGGCCTGTCGTGGTGGCGGCGCTGTGCTTCTGGATATGCGCTGGTGAGTTTAATGCGGGATTATGCCGGTTGGAATGTATTTATATTACAATATTTTTTTATTAAATTTAAAATATATAATCTAAGCTTTACGACGTTAATTAATTAACATGATAATTAACATGATAAATAAAGAACTTATTTAGAAAAAAGTGCTAATTCTGGAACACGCAGTAAATATAAATATTCATAAAATTAATAATTTAAACTCGAAAGAAATCAAAGATCTTTAGAGTTTATAGAATAAAATGATTGAAAATTCAAAGATCCAAGAATTTACCGACATTCCATAAAACGAGAAGTATGTTGTTAGAACTATTCGCAACTTCTTAGATAAACAGAAAACAATCTATGGCATTTGTGGAATCAATTTCTGTACTATTCATTTATACAACTTAAACGAGTATTTCGGAGTAAAAATATCTAAAACGCTAATAATAATTCCATACTGCAGAGATCATTTCAAAATTATTGATTAATTTCACATTTTTCTTTAAGTAACATCGTTAACATCGATTTACATATATATATATATATATATATATATATATATATATATATATAATGTTTTTTTGAAAAGATATAATCTGATATGAGTTTTATACACATACATGCGCGCGCGCATGCGCTTTCTAATATATTATAGAGAAAGCCCGCACATTTGGACGTGTGTAAATATTAGTGCGATCGTTACTCTAATATCTAAATATAAAATATCACTATTTTGAGTACTTTTAAATATACAATGTATTTTTTTATGTAGGAAAGATAATTTTGTTACTCCTGCAGCAGAGATGCAAAATAACTACGTTACGTTCGGTGTAGCAGATCTTGCTTACGCTAACGATTCCTTTCTCTCCAGACCAACTATGCTATTATAAGTTGCTTTGCTATGTAACAAGACACCTTTTATGCAACAATAGTTTCATCAGTTATTGTCACACAATAATTCGTTCTAAAACATTCTAAATTTAAGAAATCTTAGATAATTGTTAAAAGAATCTTGAATTTATAAATAATCTTTATATATTTACGACAAAATAATTATAAATAATTATAAAAGCCTGATTAAATTTTTAATAAATTATACAAATAATTCTCTTAATTCTTGTAACAATGATTTCCTAAAATTGATTTTTTTTATGCACGTTTATCTTTAAATTGCGATTATAAATAAATAAAAAGAATATAATTTTATATTATAAAATATTATATTACGTAAATATTGCAAATTATTAATAATACATGAATGTAATGATAATGAACATTACAATATTCTTTATGAAAATAATTTTCATTACATTAAATTAAATTTTTTGTATATTTTTTGTACAGTTTTTCATATAGATAATATCGTTCATATAGATCATATAGATAATAATTTCATATAGATAATAAAGATTATAAAAATCTAGAAATATTCAGTAAAAGAGTAAAAAACTAAATTAATAAAAATAATATTAATATATTGTTCAAGCCGTCACTATGTTACTATCCATAATCATTTTCAATGTCGAAAAAAGCGATCGGAATTTAATAGAAAGTTCATAATCTCAAGAAAGTCTCGAGAAGGCCTTCAGAACTAGTCTTTTGTCAGGTCCTTCTTCTTCGGATAATTACCGAAGAAAGCCAGAGAGCAACTAATCGCGCGCGCGGTAACAGTTGCGACACGATTATGAGAATATAGTCGAGAAGAACGCAAAACGAGGAGAACGTTGGTGAATGTTTTGCATCTCCATGAACATATCAATCGTTAAAATCGTTAAAGGCTTTAATTAATCGAGTGTGCAAACAATTGTAAGCTTTGTAATTATAACTTAATTCTTGGCAATGAATTTTACACGACGAACTAGATTGCAGTTTCAAGTCATATAAAAAAAATAACAGGAAAACAGTATATTTTTCAAAGTTGTTCCACAATTGAACTAAAATCTTATAGATATAAATTAGTTTATTTATTGTATGTGTCAAAATGATAGATAACGATAAGTATATTTTCAGTTTAAAATTGTAATATTTTCTAGGAGAGAAGTGCATCTTGAAATTCTTATTGTTTTCAAAGAATACACATTTACACAAAATGTTATATTTAAATACAATATTTTATTCTATTGCTGAAAATTAGCGATATTCCAAATAATCTGAGAGAAATAAAATTCCAACAAGACATGCATTCTTCAGTTTGAAATCATGCATAAGTATGTATCACACCTCATGTCGATCTTGTGCACGTATATCATACTTGACATGATTAATCCTTCGAGGAGTAATTAACCGCGATCAGGAAGCATGTGGTTTTGCGAATAATTACAGCTGCTTCGTGGCGAGTTCTTCTTTTACGTCGAAAACATCATTCATAATTCAACCACTTTTTTTTCTTTCTTAAAATTTAACATCTTACAAATTAATAACTTTTTTATCTATAAATATCTTTTTCTTCTTTTGAGTTTTAATTTTATGTTTTGATTTTTTTGTATTGAGATTAATTTACATTTTATGCCATTTAATTCTCTTTTATATTATAATTCAAAATATTTATATTATAACTTCTTTTTAATATAAAGAAGTGACATTGACATTGAATTCTGTCTAGATTTCTATTTTCTCTTTTTCGATATGTGCTATAGGCATACCCTTATTCACGTTTTTGTTGCAGTTCATGATTGCGGATTGTACATGTAATGAATGCAAGCACGCGATTGTTGGATTATCAGAATTTCTCGAGTTACGTGATTGGAATATCATTTGAAAGTTCGAATAGAGTAGAAGTCGAAATAGCGACAGTTCTCGTTATGTATAATGTGTACACATCGTAGCTACCGGAAAAATAAAAGCGGACAGTATACGCATGCCAGGAATACTCGCAACAGCCTCGTAAATCTTCTTTTTGCGTTCTCGTTAACTGATACATACAGTAGTGTCTTGCGAAATTTTTAGCGGTCAAAATTATTTTCCGATTAATTTTTTGTCAAAAAAAAATTATAAGCAATAATTAATTGAAAAGTAATTTAAAAATAAAAAAATAATTTTTATTTATTTTATTCAGCGAACACGGTACTGTCGCACATTCTTACGCAATATGTCTTGCATATTGCAATATCTATCAATCTGGAAAAGGGAAGAACTAGATTAAACTCCTTTGTAAAATACATGAAAAGTGTCGCAAGAAATTATCGTAAGGCAGTAAAACGGTACATGAGGAAGGTCGGGGGGAATGCGCACAAATGGCGAGGACAAACTTTATTCGCAGCACGGTAAAGCAGTGACACGATCGTAAACTCGACAGACACAGGTATTAATACGTTGCACCTGGTAATCGCACAATCGGGACGCAGACAATTAACAAAAACCGATAATTAAATCTCACAATGGGAATCTGTCTTGATTTAATTCTTCCTTTTTTAAAGACAAAAAGTGTGAATATTCATATCTGAAGAATATATTTCAAAAACCAGAATAAATGATTATGTCAAAACGTAATTATTTTTTAAATAAATAAATCTGTATATAAATATATTTGAAATAATTATTTTACAAGTGACAAGGATTTATTAATGTATTTAAAGTATACAAAGCAGAATATATTCGTCTTATAAGATTTGTGGGAAAGTTAAAAAAGTCTCTGAAATTCGCACAATCTTTAAATAAATTGCCTGAATTATTTTACTTTAAGATTAAATTTAAAAAATAAAACATGACTTTTCATTTAATTTTTAACTTTATTAGTATATTTTTATTCTGTCTCTCTGTCTCTCTCTGTCTTTCTCTCTCTCACATTTATTGCAATTATTTTTTTCTATTTATCAGAGCAGATTATTTGCTATTTGTTTTATTTTTCAGCGTAATGTCAATATAGATATGAAATCTATTTGCGCAAAAATAATTATCAAGGTTTCAATAAAAAATCATTCTTTCTTTTTTTAAAGAAAAACGGGAAAAATGATACGAAGGATTCTATATAAATTATCGGTACAAAACTTCATGAGAAAATTAACAACGTTCAAGCACAGAGACAGTCGTACAAACCGGGTCATCAGACACCGAGCAAGAACCCATACCTAACCTTCACTGACACCAAGGCTGGTCGACTGTACTGTTGACTGTACGAGAGGGGGACGAAATGCGTTTCCACTGACTTGTAGAATTTCTTGTAATAGCATAGTCTTCAGGCCATCTTCTTCATGCGCGCGTCATATTACGATTTATTAGTCACGAATGTCACGATGTGTTTACTTGCATCGCGAGTTTCTCTGCAATTCTGGTTTCCCGAAGGAGACAGATTTTTTTCCAAAAATAATCCATTAAATTCTACAAAATAAACGCATAATCTAAACAGAAAAAAAAATCTAAAAATAAAAGCGTAAAAATATATCTTAAAATAACAAAAATTATAGGAAATAATATACTAACTAAAATAAAATTTATCCAATTGGAAAATTTGAAAATTAAAGATCTCCTTTCAATCTATACAATAATTTTTCTTCAGTCATAATTTTTTCTTTAACTTGTAATGTATAATTTTCACATAATTCTTCAGTTATGTTTTGATGTTGTTTTGATTCTCACGGTAGAATTGTATTTGCGCATAAACGCTCTTTTAGCAATTTCGATTTAATGCAGGAAATAAGCATGGCGGATGCAAATGTGGCGAACACGTATCATTATGATGCGGCCATAATGGTTTAAGATCGTTTATGCGGGCATTCTTCTCACCAGACAAGAATCGCTCGTAACCAGTTCTAGACAAACTCTTCGGCAGTTTTGCGGGCTCTTTATTGCGCCCGTTCCGTTAATGCGCTTTTTCCGATGATTAAACAGAAATTGCCTGTGTCAGTAAATGAACGTTATAAACGGTGTTCCCATTGTCATTGCAATTGTCTCTACTATAAAATGTTTAAAATGCGTCGATAATCGTTTCTCTTTTCGATTAAATTTACAATTTAAACAATTTAATATCGATGTTTTTATGTTATAATGTAATTATCGAATATCATGAGTCAAATTCTTGTTGAAGAAAAGTCGATTTTAAATTCACAATACACAAAATTTATATTCTGCCCAAAAGATTTTTTAAATGTAAATATACAATATGTTTTATAAATATGCAATGTTTAATATTTATTTATCAAAAATCGTGAGAAAATTGAAATTAAAATATTTTTTAAATCAATTTTACAAAAAAACTGTTCATTATCTCTTTTATAAAAATTTTAATAAAAATTAGCATATTCTAAATCTCGAAATTTCATGTAACGATTATATATGTAATAACTTATATAGATATTTTATTGTTGATATATAAGAATTTGCATAACACTGTTAAGTACTAAAACTTAGATTATCGCGATTAAACATGTAATTTCAAAAAACTTTCGATATTTTGCGAAGTCTCGTGACAAATAACACATTTTAAATAGAAATGACTCGAATATTTTATGAATTTACTTAATAAATGTTACTTTTTAACATTGATCATTACGATGTCTATCTGTATAGAACTTTAGATAAAAACGTCAGTAATTAGTTTAAATTCTCTACATATTTTTATCATGTTTTGAAACTCAATTCGAAGCGAGAAGATTAGTACTTTTCATCTAGAATCAGTGGGTTGTCTCTTTGCTAAGATCAAACGTTTTATCTCTTACTTCAAGGGGAATTTCCGGAGGAGGATCTCGAGATTTCTCGAGAGTGTTACGTAAAGATCGTTAAAACACGATCGCGCTTCGCCGACTCGCTCGCTCGGCTCGATTTTTCAAGTCTCGAAAGCGTCGCCATGTATGAAAGTGAAGCGTCACGCTGAGAAATATTTAGGGACCGACGATGACCTCACCGGGTGAAGTGAAAGTTCTCCGGTTTGCTTCGTTTTGGCTCTCAGTCCGCGCCGCAGAAACAAAAAAGTGCGGTCTCTTTCGGCAGTACCCGGAAATACGCGCGCGCCAATGACGTCACGACCTTGACAGGTCCCGTGTACTTTTTAGTTTTTCGTTCAGTTTGCGCTCTTATTATTGCAAGAAATTGGCCATCAAATGCAAAGATTTTTATTATTCAATTTCTTTCGATATTTAATAGTAAACATATATTCTTTCAGAAATATTATACATATATTTTAATTCCCGAATCCACTAATATATGTTTCCATATCTTTATATTCTCGTAATATTAACATCTAAGTCTATTCGGATTAATTATTAGAAACAATCAATAAAATAATTATTAAAACAGCAAGTACATTGATAAATCGATCCCAGGAAATGCGAGGACGACCGTTTCTCGGAATCATTTGAGATATTCGAAAGACGAAGAAGCGATCGCGTCTGGTTAACGAGAAAACGTTGACTCGAAGGCTCCATAATCCGCGATCAGCTACGGAAATCGAGTGGTTCACTTTCAGATCCTGTTGCACGTCTCGCATTACTTTATCGCTGCACCATTCCCCATGAGTCACACAAAAATTGCAACTACCTGCTGCGATTGCACACTCTTCGCACTTTGGAAATCCTTCCACTGTCTTTGAGACATCTGGGAAAACTTTCATTCTTTTAATTTTAACGAAGTTTTTAAATTCATCTTCGAGCTTTTCTTGCAATTATCAATTCAGTCGCCAGAGAGAGATCACAAACTAAAAAGTTTCAGACCTCCATAATTAAAATAACGTAATTATTTGCTCTGACAATTAAGATAGTAATTACTATTTAATAATACTAAATTAATCATAAACGTTTTATTTTGTTCAAATTAACAATTAATTCATCTTCACTAAAATTGTTTCATATCACTAAATTCATTAATCATGTTACGCTTTTGATTCTCATGTAAATCGTATAAAGATATTTGAAAGGATACATCGGTGTGAGACAGCGATTTGCCGAATATATAGGCGTTAAATTATTGTGAGTCGATGTAACGGTGCTGATTAACGATGGCAAATAATTACGAGGAAGCTCATTCTTCACTATTCAGTTAAATTACGATCAGCCGATTAATTTCCGGGCTTCACCCATTTTCGATACATCTGTCAGTATCGAAGCGAGAACTCTCACGAGAGAAACGAGCTCGACGCATAAATCACGGGGGGCCGGACTTTCTAGCTATTAGCGACAGCTCTAGCGATGAGCGCTACCGCCTGCCTAGAATCATCAGCAATGTGCTCGCTAGCCTATTCGTCTTAAAGAGTGAGCTTTAGCATTTTGCGGTTTAACTAAATGTTCATAACATCGACAAGATTTTTTTCAGGTAGCCTTTGATTTATTGGAAAGCCATTAGAAATCTTAATACAGAACGTTTCAACATTGATATATAAAACACACAATATGAAATAAAATGCGGTAAAATTAATGACAAAAATATAAAATTTATAAAAAATAAAAATTAATTTTTTAAATATAACATGCTCTTGCAAAATCTTCTGAAAGGAGAAGTGCCTCGTTAATATAAATAGACTATTAGATAAGCTTATAAGAGCTAATTATAATATATATGCATCAAGGGCCACAAAATATAAGAAATATTTTTTATTGTATAATAAAAAATAAATATCAATAAATAAATTAACCCCCAACTACAGCTACGGGTCCATTTGACTCGCACAAAACAATTATTTTCACGTTTTTTTGGCAAAACTCTTCTTACGTTTTTGAGCATAACTTTTAACATTATTATCACAAAATCTCTTTTCGTTTACATTTGAATACATTTTTCGTTTAAATTTGAATTCTACATAGCATTTTATTAAAAAAAAAATAAAATAAAATTCATTAAAATTTGTGGAAAATAGAGCAAAAGGAAGAAGTCTCGGATTCAAAATACCTATATATGTAGATTAGGAAAATTTTTTAGAGCTATAGTCGAGCATTAAATAACCATGAGCTATGCACTTGAAATACATTTTAGTTTCGCAGAAAGAGGAAACGAAGAATCCTTGTTGATAATTAAAGCATGCCAACTTTATATAAAAAAAGTCACATGCGGAAGGGGGACTCTTTCCGTTCTGTTTTACGTGGTAATTATATCGAATCAGCCTCAAGGATTATTGTGAAAGGATTGAAATACCGTCTGCCTACTCTCATTTACCTATCTGCTTTTCAAAAACCTCTCACCTTGACATGACAGCGCACTTTTCTCTAACTTCGACTAACTGTAACTCTTCCTGCAAATTTACGCGTAGTTCGATTTTTTTCAAATTAAAACGATCACTCTTGCGAAAACAAAATATTTTTTCTTTTACCTTGCACAAAGCGTAATTATATCGAGTAGCTTTCAAGGATCATTGTGAAAGGAGATTGAAATTCTACCTGATTATCTGTATCTCTTTTCTGAGATTCTGTCACTTTGATTGGCAATGAATTTTATTGCATTAACGGCACTGTTGAATTAACAAAGATAGCGAATTTTTTCCTCAGGATGTTAGTTCTGGTTTTTCTCCGCATAAAAAAGTTATATTTATCAAAACATTATATATATATATATATATCTTCCATTTATTAGAAAAAGAAAATTGTGAAAGGAGCATTGTGAAAGGACCGAAATTGCTCATCTGCCTTGAATCTTTCATCATACTTTTACCCCGATGATAATCGAGTTTCTCTCAAAATTAACAAATCGGAGCAACTTAAGAGAGATTTCCCCCTGAAATTTTAAACAAACCAGATTTTCATGCTATTCGCCAAAGTAGTTTTACAAGAATTGACATTCTATCTATTTCTTGCGAGCTTCCTTTTTCCCGATGTGACTAAAATTTTCTTTAATTAATTAAACACACACAACCTGATAAATTATTTTTTCTTAAATTTAATATATCTGTGCATAAAATCATGTAATAGCAAGATACTTTCTATCGTTTTCCCCGAGATAATTTTATCAAGATAGTCGTCCAAGGATTACTGTGAAAGGCCTGAGACTCCACCTGCCTCTTTCGAAAGCCCATGCGCGGGGAGAAGAGCGGAGTTTCCTTTAACCGGTCATCCACAAAGTAGGGCGACCTGCCGCCAGTGACTCCAGCGAGCATCAAGATTTCAATGTCTGAAGGACAGCGTGCTCAGTAATAATAATCCGTTAGCTGCATTAACAATCGTAGTTGCAAAATGATGATATATCATAGTTTTGAATTATCTAAAGAATATGAAATCGGTGATCACTCAATGTTCGTTTTGTAAGCAATATTCTTTGGTAATATACTGAAAAACATAGTTCTAACACAAGATGGAAAATACAGGAGCCTGTGGCATCTTTCATACTATTATCGTATTATTATCTTATCATGATTCTTATCATTCGATAAGAAGATAGTAAAAAGACGTGATTCTCTCGATGGCTGTACTAATACAGTTACACACATGAAAACACACACATAGTCATTCGATCGCACTTTCATCGTCCCACTTTCTCCGTGTTGTTCGGGACGCGTCGTCGGACTGACCATGCTCTTCGTGGTCTCACGAGAGAACTCTTCGCACTTCCTCGGTACCTCTGTCTCGATTCCTCCGTCGTCGACCGGCGACATTAAAGAAAACGCGTGTACGAAATCCGAGAAAGTCCGGGAATAGCATCCGCATCTCTTTTACTTTAGACACGTCACTGTGTCTGAAGGATAACGATTCGAAAGGAAACTCGTTGCTAGCCGATTTGGGAAAGTCCCAACTGCAATGGCGGCATTACGATCGGCGCTCACTCATTGTACTGAAATGCTCTTTAATCCTGCATATGTAATTTTATTTTTTAAAGTAATTTTATAAAATATCTAACAATTATCGTATAGTTTTAATAATAAATTCTTTAAGTAATTTAAGACAGATCTTAGAATTGACTGCAGACATTTACTGCAGTTTGATGATCTGTAAGTTCTTAAAAATTATATAAAACTTTGTCAAAATAAAGTTTACTTAAAGCGTATTGCATAATATAATTTTATGAACGACATAAAAATCAAAACTAAATTTATAAAAATCTTGTCGTTAAAATTAAAGTCGCATTAAAATAAAATAATATTGTAGCTATAAATTGTTTTCTCAAGCTTATTAATCCTTTCATTTACGTTGTCATCATGTTATTAATCAAAAAATTATTAATACTGCGTATTCAAGCAAATAAGGAAAAAAGAAAAAAACAACGCTGTCTCACGAAGTTATTCATCCTGACAATAAAACATGGTTTACGGTATCACTCGAACAACATATATACATCATCTTGTTCGCGAGACACGAGGTGTGCGCGGAATTTTTATTTTTATCCGATCGTGATGCGATTGACATTGATACGAATGCGCGATGCTGATTATGGTGAGAGCGCATTGCATTACAATGTGCTGCTGTCTTTACTTCGAGTAGCATCTCAAACGCGCGATGCGCGTTATAGCGGTATTGAAGTCACTGCACCGTGAGAATACAGTTACTGCGCTATATTCTCATGAATAATCGCCACGATTACGACGAAGGGTGAGAAGAGAGCCGCGAAGTAAAACCGCTACCATTATGAAGATCGTCACGCTTACGTCGCTCTTCTGCGAAAACACTTCGTCGCGTCTTCCCGATAGAAGCTCATTGACTTGAAATTAGATCGAAAACAGTCATTTGCAATCTGTTTTCTCACATTAAACTGCAGGATACATTGTAAAGAAAGATGAACCCCTCTATTATGCTATATAATTTTAATGACAACGAATTCGCCGAATCTTATTTAACTTTTTGCTTTAAAAAAAAACTCTATCGAATTCTCAATGGTTTTTTCAATTCTTCCTTTTTATGTGTCATAAAAAAAACTCTAATCTTATTTTTTATGACTTTGGGATTTGTCAAAAAGGTCGAATGGCATAACGATGCAAACATGCAATTCATGTTTATGAAAAGGAAGCGAGCACGCAACAGAATGAAAAAGCGCGCGCACGCGGTATGCAATTAAATTCGATATTTACGAGGAGAGTTCATTATCACTGCTCGAAGTAAATCTGAATTTTGCAAATCGCGAATGTGCACGCTCGCACGATGCACTTTCTATTTCTAGTATATATGCGCGCGCCTTTCGCGCCATATCAGATCAGCCGGCCGATATCATAACGCTCTTCGTGCGTTCACCGTGACTTTCTATTCCAAGCATAACTCGCTGAATCGATCATTCTTAATAAGAAAGGTCGAGGATCGTTAGCGTATGGTCGCCGACACGATTATTCGTTGGAGATGCGCATTCAGGTGTAGAACGCCATGAGGTCCAGTTACTCGGTTTTCTTGCACAAGAAGTTATGCTATGAAAATGGTACAGGCAACGCGGCAATCGCAGTAATTATGCGATGAGGACAATATGAGAAATTACATGTCTCGAAAGAAATTCTTTAACAAACGTCTGCAACAATCGCTCTCTACCTCAATTTCCTTTCTTTCAACTTTAATCTTTCTTTTCAAAAAGAAACTTCCTTTTTACTGTATTTCAACAATTATATAATTAACCAAAAGGATATGTTGTAATAATGGATAACACAAAAGATTACAGAATTTTAAAAAGATGTTATGTATAAAATGGGAGTTGCGTACAAGGGACAGTCGAAAATGTGCGAAACAAAAACTCGCAGAGAGTCACAGTCTACTTGGCGATATGAACTCGAAATCCAGGAAGGAATGCATATCAAGGTCGATCTCTCGGTGCGCGCATTTCCACCCACTCGTTCTGTCTCATTATCGTTCGGTAAACCCGGGACTAATTAGAACTCGACCATAAAGCAGCGAGCTCGCGTTCGAAACATGCTCGCGGTCGCGAGGAATCGAAGCCGATTTGAACGGAATTTCATTCGCGTTGTCAATCTTCCGTGACGAAGAGTCATTAATTGCCAGCTGGCTTATTCTAATGTCGTAAATATCCAATCGAGATTTCCAATTATCGAAATTACAAATTAAACGACAATTTAAAATTTTTTAATGGAAAATTATTTTTTAATATATGAATAAAAATTATGTATATAAAATCTTCCCAGGAGATAATAGAGAGAATAGAAATTAAAGAGATTAAAAAATACTGTGATCTTAACAATGTAAAAGCGCAAATTTCAAAATTCTTGGATTAAAAAATCTCAAGATTTTCAAAATTTTTAATTTCTAAAGTTTCAAGCTTGTAAAGTTTTAGAATATCGAAGCATGGGAAAATAATTCTATATGTATACTACAAATCGTCAATGGCAAATTATTTTAGGGAGCCAACTGAGCGATAATACACCGCCCATAATGTGGCTGGATCGCAACTGGAGACTTCCAGAAACCGAGCAAGTGGGAAACGTCATAACCAGAGTTCGCGCCGAGGACACCGAACAGGACAAGTTGACTTACGGTCTGGAACCACACGATTACAATGGAAAGCCTTTACCTTTCTTTATCGACAACAGTACCGGCATAGTTTTTCTCAACGAAACTCTCAAAGGAAGGGTGAGTACTTTCGCTAATTATCAATTGCTAAAATCTTTCATTTTAGATAAAAATTTCAGCGTTTCAAATAATTTAAAATAAATAACTTTAATGAAAATATAAAACAAGAATAATATTTATAATTAGTTGAAAGTATATTTAATCTTAGCTGCAAAAATAATGTATTAAATAATATAATTTGTATTATTTGACTAATTAAATTTATACTAATTATTTAATGATTATAAAGATTCATATTTTAAATATTTTACTGTCACTTTAAAAAATTGCACAGTATATAATATAAAAATTAAATACATAATTCGATATATATTATACATACAGAAAAATTGCACGAATTGAACAAAAATGGAATTTGTTGGAAAAAAGTACTACAAAGAAAATACATAATGTTCGATGTGACGACGGCACAGATACGTCTATGGCACAGAGACGTCTACATATACGGCGTTCGCGAATGCTCGGATGTCAAGGCTTGAATTATGCTTCTTGCTCATTCTTCTTTTCAGGCAGGCCAGGACCTGTTACTTTATGTGACCGTTTCTGACGGTCAACTCACAGCGAAGACTGAGGTTTACGTCAACATCGAGAGCGCTTCAGCACCGAATCGGGGAAAGACAAGGCACGTGATTACTTAGTCACTCACTCACTCACACACACACACACACACACACACACGCGCGCGCGCGCGCGCGCGCGCGCTAGTATTTTTAATAGATCGATGAAATTTATGTTTATTAAAAAAGAAAAACAAAACTACGCAGAACCTGAAATATTGAATTTTAAAGAAGGAATATAGAAAGTTAAAAAAAAAATATATATATGTATATAGAAATATATATAGAAACATATGTAGAAATACCACAGTTATCAGTAAATTTGCATTGAAAATTAAATTTCTAAAATGTTTTGGATTTCTTTTAGATAAATAAGTAATATTATTTTAATATGCAGTATTGTAAAAAAAAAATATATTTCTTAAACATGTTGATGTTTTGAGCTCTAGAAAAAATTAATGATAAACATGTCATTTTAAAATGTCATTTTATTTATGGATTTCAAATAATAGTGCTAAAATACGATTTGATAATATGCAAAATCCCAACTTCAGTATCTTGATACATGCTGTACTTTATATGCGTTATTTTCAAATAATTCTTTACGTCGTTTTTATATTAATATATATATTAATATAAAATTTCTCAATTTTTAAACAAAAGTTTTCCGCATTTAAGTTTAACAAATCATTTTTTTAAAAGATTTGTTTAAAATTTATTGTGTATAGTTGAGCTTGTTATAATCATACTTTATTTCAATATGATAGAAATTTATTCTCTTTTTTATTGTGTTTAGAAAAAAATTATATTTATAAAAAAGTAATTAATATTTCGATAACTGTATTAAATTAAACTAGCTTACAAAACGGTATTTTTCCATAAAGGATAACATGCGACCTTAAGGGAACTCGACAGCAATTCGTTCTATTATTTTGCTTGCTACTTCATTAACAATAACAGATATGGCTTGAACAAAAATTGCGAAATGTAAAAAGTACTTATTATAAAGAAATTACATTTCTTAGTAAAATACATCAAAATACTAATTCACTGGATTATTCAATCGATGAAATATCTAATATTTAATGTTTAATATTTGTACATGAGGGAAAAATGTATAAATATAATTATATAAATATAAATATATATACATTAAACTTGGAAAATAATTGTATCGTTAAATTATAGAGCAGTTCTATTTAGAATAAATTTCGTTAGCGCACACATACACGTACACACATATCTAATTATGGATTTTTTTGATAAAGAGAAAATCTTTCTTTTTGATAGGATACCATATGCAAATCAACACGGTTCCGGTGGCCGGATACCATTTCCCCATATATCAAACCTACCGACCTTCCCCTCGCCTTTATCTCCCTTGCCACCGAAACAGTATCATCCTGAAACTACAAAACTTGAATTGGAAAAAATAAAACCTAAAGATAACGACAAAAACGTCAGCGGCAGTGCCGTCAGTACTGTCACGGAAGAAAGCGTTCAGATAAACGAAGTGGAGGGTCCTGCGTTAAGCTCGAAGGTCGCACCTTCCGCCGCGCCGCCCTCGCAGGATATGGCAATGACGCTGGTACCGGTGGCTGCTGGATGCGCACTCGTTGTAGGTCTCGGCATGGGCGCCTGGTCCCTGAGGCATAGATTTTGCGGCAGCCGCAAATCCAAGACAAACACGGTACTCGAAATAAGATTTATTTTATAAAAAAAAAGAGATATAAGTTTTTTATTTTGAAAAAATATTTCAGTTCTTAAACAAATTGTTTCAATCCAAATAAAACAAGATATTTAAGATAGAATGTGATTTTCAGAAGGAACAAGCATCAGTCAGCGTTTCTAATTTATCCGACGATCCTTCTCTCGTTCTGAAGAGATGGCGAGGCTCGAAACCTCACAACAATCGTTATCAGCCGTGGGAGAAAGAGTTCCAAGCGGGCATTCAGAATAAACAGGAGGATAAATGGGAATTTCCCAGGCATAGATTGAAGGTATGATCATTACAACTTTATATTGGATCATTATTTAATCACAAAGCCGATAATTAATTCCTAAGTATTGCTACGTTAAAGTTATCAAACGACTAAATAACGTTTAACTAGCTCTAATTAAATTTAATTACTTCATAAATTCATAAATGTATATTAAAAAAATAAATTTCGCGTTTATAGTTTCAAGTAATTATCTAACTAATTAAACAAGCAATTCCTTTTTAATTAATTAGCTAATTATTGCTAGGTCTTCAACATCCTTGGCGAAGGTTGTTTCGGCCAGGTATGGAAATGCGAGGCTCTAGATATCGATGGCAAATCTGGCCCCACGATCGTGGCGGTGAAGACTCTGAAAGAGAATGCCACCGAGCGAGAACGACTGGATCTCGCGCAAGAGTTACGCGTCATGAAGAATCTAGATCCTCATCCCAACGTAGTGCGGCTTCTGGGATGCTGCACCGAACGGGAACCCATGTTCGTCATCCTGGAGTATGTGAGCGGCGGTAAACTGCAGAGTTTTCTCAGAGCCTCTAGAGAAGAGAGAAATCATGGAGGGGCAGGATTGACCTCCAGAGATCTTACTGGATTTGTATATCAAGTAAGTGATCGAGTTATAAATCTTTAAGCATTTTTAAAATCTACAGCCAGCTGATTAAATAAACTTAAATTTGTTATTTGTAGATCGCCAAAGGTATGGAATACCTGGCATCAAAGGGTATCATTCACAGGGACTTAGCCGCCAGAAATATCCTGATTGACGAAAACCGCGCGTGCAAAGTGGCGGACTTCGGCTTTGCCAGGGATGTAGCGGCCAATCAGATTTACGAGAGAAAATCTGAGGGTAGATTACCGATCAGATGGATGGCACCCGAAAGTTTATACGATAATATATTTTCCGTTAAGTCGGATATCTGGAGCTTCGGCGTCCTAATCTGGGAAATCGTAACATTAGGATCGACACCGTATCCTGGACTCGCTGCCGCAGAGGTATGATTATATATAATATAATCTTCTGACTCAATTTTATTAATTTAATTGGTTTAGTTTAATGTTTTTATTTTGTTCTGATTTAGTTAATTTAATTCAATTTAAAATAGTGCGATTGTATACTCTATTGTGTGAAAAAATTTTATTTAGATTTTATATAATATAAAAATTATATAATATAAAATCTCTCTATATCTATATATTGGGTTGTCCGGAAAGTAATTGCCGATTTTTAGCTCTAATATTTCTATATTTTACAAAATTAGTATGACACCATTTGATAGAGCAAAGTTTCAGTTTTCAGAATCTGTTTCACAAATTACGGTACGATRATTTTTAACGGAGTTATGAGCAATCAAAGTCAGAATCCCTGTTTAACTTAACTTGCGAATAACTTAAGAATAAAAAATCGTAGAAACATTTGTAAAAAACGATTGTGTAGGGAAAGCTTCAAGCTTTTACAGTAGATAGTAAAAAATTTTCTCAAATTTAATTTGGGCACGTTACAAACCAACAAAGTGGGAAGAAAATTTTCCATCTTTTTCAGCTCATAATTTTCTGTATGTAAAAATTACCAAACTCACATAAACTCAAAAAATATGATAAGCTTTTGAAAGTAGAGATTTCAGGCTTTAAAATCCTTTTTTTAAATTTAAATTTCATTCATTTTTGACGAAAATATTGTATAAACAATTTTAAGCTAAAAAATCGGCAATTACTTTCCGGCCAACCCAATATATATATATATATATATACATATTTTTTTAATTACTCTACTATATATGGGATAAACCAGAGCTCGTTGCAGTTTTCAATTTTTCTTAATTTTTCTTTTGGTATTCGACTTTTTAAACAATTAACATGAATTATGATAAAGCTGTATATTAATATGATAGAATTCCACCCTCATTTTTGATCTAATATTTTTATTTTTTAAATTCAATTAAATTTTATCCAATTTAATTTAATTTTCTAAATTTATATTTTTAATTAATCAATTTAACATTACACATGTACATGTAGTATTAAAGCGATTCAATTAAAAATAAATTTATAAAATTAAATTGGACAAAATTTGATTTAAAACAAAGTAAAAATTATTAAATTAAAATTATTAAATCAATAATTTAATTAAATTAGCAAAATTAAAGATAAGAGTTAAACTAAATTAAAATAGAAAAATTAAATCAATTAAATGTTTTAATAATGCATGATTGCATGACAAATTATGTTTTTTATATACTATATCGAAAATTATATTTTCCCAGGTAATGCGAAAGATCAAAGAGGGTTATAGATTGGACAGACCTGAGCATTGTAAAAGAGAGCTCTATAATATCATGTACTATTGTTGGGACAAGGATCCGGCATGCAGGCCATCCTTCGCCGAGCTCGTTAGCCTGACCGAAGGTTTGCTGCTTGACGAGACGGATTACATTGAGCTCGACAGGTTTCCGGATCACTCGTATTACAATGTGCTCAATCTCAGCGGAGAGAAACTATAAAACTCTCGTGATGATCGTCAACGTTATGTCACGCGATTTTCGTATAAATAAGTTGTTACACGTTTCCGCAATAACATTAGAATTTAATTGGATATATTTTCGTCACACGATGAATTTTCATCACACGTGGGAAAATCTTTTAGACTAAATTATCAAGCCGACAATTTTTTTATCTTTTAGTCGATTTTAGAGGATTATCAAATTATACGACTGATCGAAAAATAATATTGCATTTTGCAATAATGTGTATTTAATGAAAAATTGTTTGCTCGAGAACGATTTGAGTTAATCCTTCTGCTTCTTACGGCATAAGACTGTTTAATCGTTCTGTTAAATACTCACATGTATACGTGTTAAATACTCACGTGTGCGTACATATGACAAATACACAATTTATTTGCAATAATTAAAAACGGAAAATATAATTGAATTTAAATGCAACGTCACACAAACTTGCAAATCGAAGAAAAGTATTCCTAATACTTTAGTCGCTATTCATGTCTAGACATGAAACTGTATATATGTACTGAGTTAAACGTTGTTGTAAGTTATTGTACAATTGTGTGTTGTAAGAATAAATAAATCCATATACATTATACGTTCGGCAACATATGTTCCTTTTTATATATATTTCATATTAATGATTAAAGTCTATTATATCAATGATTTAAGTTTAAAAGTATTTTTTATATCTAGCAAATATATCCAGTATTCTTATCTATAAAATTCTTTTATACAATTAAAGTAAATATATATATATATATATATATCAAAGAATGATCTTTTACGTTAAAAATAAAAAAAAAGTTAAAAAAGTTATATACACTATCTCAAAAAACTGCAGAAAATTTGAAATTATAAAATTTTAAAAGAAATTTTAAAGGAAAAAATTTTAAAAAATTATATAAAGAATTCTAGAAAAAATTTTCACTTTGAAAGAACATGAGAAAAGAAGAAAACATCAAGTGTAAATTGTTTAAATCTAATTTATGTCGTATTTCATTGCTTATTTTATGGACCAATCAAAACTGGCCGTCTTAAAACCAGACTTTTATCAAAGTCTCTAGACCCATCCACTAGCTCCTCTATGTGGACAAAACGTGTACATATTGAACCACGTCAAATATTTCCAACAGGTAACATACTGTTTTCACTTCTATCCTACAGCGCTCTGAAATAATTGCCTATAAAAAAATCAAAAACTAAAAAATAAAAGTGCTCATTATAGAACTAACATTTGAAATGTTCTGATCTCGAAATATTATTTAACGCTTTATAAAATAATTTTTTGTAGATATTTGTATTTAAGAAAATGATTTACGCTTGATACTCTTCTCCCTTTCTCATGTTCTTTCGAGTAAAAATTTTTTCTCGAATTCTTCATGTAATTTTTTAGAATTTCTATATAATTTCAAAATTTTCACAATTTTTTTAAATATATTTTATAACTTTTTAAAAAATTCCTCCATTCTCCATTTTTTTATACGAATATGAATATGAATTTTATACGAATCTATGCAAGGATTAGAAACAAAGAGAAAGAGTTATTGTTCTTCTTCAATTATTTTCATATTGTATGATAACAATCATTGTCGAGTATTTTTATTCTATGTAATATTCTATCTACAAAATACTTTGAAGCTTTTGAACGATGGTGACAAAAAGCAATAGCGTCAGACTATGAGTGACTCGCAGTTCGTGATTCGCTATCTGTATGAGATTCATGAATAGTTTGAATAGGCAAATTCGTTGAGTTTGCACTCGTCATTTGCTATTCGTGTTGATTCGCCAGCCGAGCAATTTTTTGATGAGATCAAAGGGCGCAAATTAATCAGTTTATGTAGATCCAGAACTACACTATGCACTCACGATGAATCATGAATTGCAAATGTGTAGTGAGTTTATACTAGACAAACGAATTTCTGCGAATCTATTACGAATTGCAAATTGCAAATTACAAATCATAAATCTCACATAGTTTAGTGCTAACATAGCAGGCATCCGCTATTCGTAAATTTTACGCTTGATTACGCATATGTCTATGAATATCTATGAGTTACAAATAAAAATTATGTATATATATTTTATCATCGTATGAATAATAATGACAATATAATTATTATTAGAATGATGAAATGTACAATCGATAAGATACGAGTACCTGACAAGCTATGTCGACGTCGATGCCTTCTTATTTCAAAGTTACGTCGATTGCTATCCTTCTTCGCAACTTTTCTGAAAGTTTCTAGCGCGCCTTCGGGAAGTCGCGTAACTTACATCGTAAGACGTGTCTGACACGACGAAAGAAATAAGGGAACACGCGTGGCGCGTGTGTGCGCGATGCACGTGCGTTTCGCGCGCGAGAGGGGGAGAGAGGGTGGCTAACGAGGGGCGAGAGAAAGACGGAGAGAAAGAGAATAAGACAAGGAAGAAAAGGAAGAACGAAATGTGCAGGCTCTGCCTGGAGTCTGCGAGAGGAATATTCAGTGCAACGTATAAAAGCCCGTTATACACGGCGACCAGTGTGGTTGCACACGTGCACGCGTGTGTGCATTAGTATACGGCGCACGCTATAAATAGATGTAGCAGCCACAGAGATTCTAAGTACCCCGCCTCCTTTCATATGCGACCGCAGTCGATAGTGCGCAAGAGCGGAAAGCTCACCCATATCTCATATACACCCCGCTTCAAAAAATCGAAACTTGAGAAAATTATTATTTTCGAAATCAATAGTTCTCTCCCTTCTCGTGATAATGATGATAATCACAGTAATACATAAAGAAGGGTATCTTTTAGCATCGGTGTCAATAAAGAGTTCATTTTAAATCTATTCACATCAAAAATTCAGGACAATTTTATTTATAATATCCTGTGTGTGTGTGTGTGTGTGTGTGTGTGTGTGTGTGTGTGTGTGTGTGTGTGCGCGCGCGTGCGTGCGCTTTCTGATATGTATTTTATATATTCGTCAAATGTTTTTTTAAGAATTTACAAATTTACATACTCTGTAACTCACCCAAAATTTTGGCTAATTTTATTTGTAATTGTATGTGCCATTTAATATATATGAAAAATATTTAAGAACATACGTGTAGAATATATATGTATTAAGATACATATTAGATAAAATACACATATTTTCACTGGCGGTGAAGATCATTTTCAACGCAATCATATTTCAATACTATCTAATATTTTTATTTTTTCATTATTTTTATACACACATATATATATATATATATATATATAATAAAATTTTTAATCAGAAATAATTTGGATCTAGAGCAAAATTTCATGAGGGAATTCTGGAAATTGATAATCGATAGACTGTTTGATATCAATGGCGATAAGACATTAGTAAATTAGTGATAGATAGATAGGTAGTGATAGATAAATTAGTGAAAATGCGTTCAGAAGCATGACACCTTCCGAAGAACACATGACTTCTTCCTTTTAAATTTGTGCCTTTTGTGTAAGATGATCAATTGTCTCGAAAAAACCTTAAGCGAAATACCATTTATCACATAACGTAAAATATATAAAATAAAAGACTAAATCATACTAAGGTTCATTAACTAGCATAATGTGAATATGTAGAGAAAGTTTAATAAAATAATTTCTCATATATCTCCCAATATATTCTGAAGAATAAAGCTATGCTTAAATATCGAAATCACAAAAGAAATATAATTTCAAACTTTGAAATATTTCACATACTTATTTTAGTTACTATAAAGAAATAATTTATCCTAATTAATTTTAATTCCTATTAAATCTTGTTTTTTTCATTAAAATTTTAATTTTTTTAACACACATAATTTTATTAATGTTGCGCGGTCAAATTTGCTATTGATATAATTATTTCTAAAATAATTACATATTATTTGTTTGATAAGAAAAAAATGTTAATTGATTTTAAAAAATTAACTTAACGCAATCAAATAAATCAAGATTTTCTCGTTTGCTATATTAGATTATAAAATATCTTATTATAATTAATAAGTAATATTAACGTTTATACATGTCTCTTATTATATATAGATATATACTTAGATATATACTTAGATTTATCTTGACATTTTAATTACATTTTAATTTTTTAAATAAGTAGATTAAATAAATTAAAAAGTGTTAATTTTTCATTACTTTTACGTTAATAATTATGCTTTGATTTTATTTTAAGAATTTTATCAATATAATTTACACTGCCTAGAATATATATATCTAAGTCTACTGATTTTTATCAATCTCTCTTTGACACAAAGTTGCATTTATCAATAAAAAAATTTCAAATATTAACATTATCTAGATCCTTAAATATCCTCAAATGTGTCAGAAACCTTCCGAGAAATCCGAGAAATTTTTTCTAAAGGTATTTGATATCTTAGCAACAAGGAGAGAAGATCCTGCGGAGATCTGTTTCATTAAGAGGAGTCCAAGGAATCATTCGCAACGTCAGAGATAATATTCCTTGGCTGAGACCGAGTTATACTTACAATGCAACAATGTAAGCAACTGGTGGGCTCACGTTCCGAAGCCGAACGTGATCCGTGAGCAGCAAGCGAGCACGGTGCTGGAAACTGCAAGGCCGCTAGTGTGATCTCTTCAAGAGCTTCAAGGTCAGCGATACAATTGACGACGCTCGAGGGCGATGCGAGAGCAGGCGGAGGGCAGTCACGATGGAAGAAGGAGAGAAGGGAGAGTAGGGGTTGACCAGTTCGTTGCATAATTGCGTCACGTTGTCCGGGAATCACTGCCCGTGCACACTAGCACGTTTTGCAAAAACTTGCGGTAAACTGGATTTCCCATACGCGCGTGTACTTACGTATGTGCAAATATACTCCACGTATTCACGCATAAAACGCGAAGAGACATCATCTCCTTAACCACATGAAAGATTTTTCGTAATATTACATGTAATAATAATTGAGCACATTCTCGTAGAAATTCTCGGAACCTATTAAAATAGAGTGAAGTAACAGAACTTTTTTTTATTATCAAAAAATTTATGAGTTATTTAAGTAAAGAAGTATTTATAAGTAAAAAAGTTCCAATACAATCGAGACTAGATGTAATAACATTTCTATAAATTTTAAATATATTTTAAATACATTGTTAGTTCTTCAACAAATTTATAGAAAATTTAAGAGATCACAAAAAAAATGATTCGGTTATTCAAAAATAATGGCATTATTTGAGCGAATTAAGATTCTAATTCTGCATTCGCAAAATCGACTCGTCATCTTATTTTTGCATCATAACGATCAATGATTACAAACATTTTTCTTATTTAATTAGGCTTTAAAAAATCAAGTAATTTTTAATTATTCTTTAATATTTCTATACAAAAACATTTCATTAAATAATCTCGAGTTTCTTCATGTAATGAATGTAATCTAACGCGTACCGGTGTCTCGTAGAGATTTTTCGCATAGCGTTTCTCGGCATGCACGTAAGAACGTAATTTGTGTCCGTCGCTCGCAGGCTGAAACGATTAAATGATACAAACGATTAGACGGCCAGCCGCAACGTGAAATTATTAACACTGGCGCCGGTTATCTCGCGTCCATACCCTTCCCGCTTTTTTTCTAAGTACCCTTTCCCTCCTTCGGACGCGAATCTAACGCGAATCTACCGTCACTCATCACAGCTCTTTTTGTTTTTAACGTGACACGGCGATCCATCTGCAGTTTCATAGTTAGATAACGCGGATTAACGTCGCTTTTCCGCTAAGTCGAGATTATTGTGGCTATCGTTCATAACGTGGAATTTATCATTAAATGTTAAACCGACAAACATCTTAGGCAATCTTCGCGAAACCGTTGCATTTAATACACTCAAAAAGAAAAAAAAATAGAACCAGCAACTAGCAAATTGAGGAGAAATAACATTTCAATTATGTGCTAATTGTTTGAATTGCAGAATTGCAGAAAGGAAAACAAATAAGTTATAAAGGAAAATAATACTGTAAAGTTATAACAAATACGGTTGAAACTACAAAACAGTGAAATACTAAAGAAAAACATATTATTAATAACAGAAAATATGTCAGTGTATCATTATAACATAATGATTTAAAAAAAAAAGTTTAAATCAAAGGAATATAATTGTCATAATCAATTGTATAAAATCTATATAACTGTATTATTATATTTATCTCGTTATTTCACTTGTTGTTTAAGTATTGTTTAACAAAATTAATAAAACGATATCAACATATGATTATCAATATGGTTCGTCGAATGATTTCTATTTGCCGCGTTGCAGTTACAGATATTACATTACGTCACATCTACCGTAACTATATTTTGTTAGCGCTCAATACTATTTTCACTGTGACTTTTTTCATAAAATTAGTTGCAAATACTTAAACTTCAGAAAGTCGTTACATTATAGTTTCCAAGAGGGAACTTTATAGTCACATTACAGTTCCCACATTATCATGTTTTCTTTGACTGCGCTAGATATTTCGAAACAATTTTTAAATAATTTCATACTGTCGGACTTCATTATATATGATTAATAACTAGCAACTGTTGCGATACATTGATCGCCATCCAATCGCTGGTAATTATAACAGTTCGTAGCGACAAGGCGCACCAGGTTCTGTCGACATCTCTGCGCAATTCAGTCTCGCGAATTTTTTTCTCGGCTCAACACGTCTTCCCTTTTCCTTTCGTGCATTGATTATTTATTGACGATTTATTCACGATCGACAGTTCGATTGCGCATAATCGGCGGTCGAGCTTCGGAAAAACCGTCCAACAATTTTGCAACAGCAGCTGTCTTTTCACACGTGTTACGGAACGGGATTTATTTATTCGCTCTCTTATTCACACAGGTTTCTCCAGTCGCGGCTTACGATTAATCCGCTCTCATCGTAGCGCCATTAAAACCTTGTGCCGCGTGTATCTAGGATTAAATTATCGCCGCGAATAAATTCGCTCGTGACTTTAAGCACGTTGCGCATAGATATGTGTGTATCGTGTATGTAGCATAAAAGCGTTGCGCGTGCGATGCAAAAAAATTCATTAGAACGCGTATGAGTTACGTACAAGCAATTAGACAACGTGAAATATCATGATAAAACCTGTCTATTGTCATTACCTCCATTCTCCATCACCGACAAAATGAATAATGAGCCTACAAATAATGAGCCTTCGAGCTATTTTTCTTCTCAGAAAGTTGCTCTTCAACTTTGACCATCGATTCGTGTACAAGCAATGCGAATGTCCGTTTTAAGAATTGATTCCTCGAATTGTGTTCCGTCATAAGACGGCGAAATTAAGGCTTATTCTTCATCTAACAAAAAATTAATTTTTGCGCGGTGTCAAAGCTGAGCAAAAAAAAAAAATGATTCGTTCGCTCAAGGTACATTCGAAAAATCGCCATCATTATGCGAGAGATTTCGCTAGTTAACCTACTTGCAAATGCACTACTTTCTTTTCGCTCTTTTTTATTTATTTATTTTTTTTTTTTATGTCAATTTAACTCAATAACAATTCGGTGGATTACAGTGACGCGATTACGTGATTGTTGGATTAGCGGAGAAAGTTTTTTTTGTTTATACAAAACTACCCCGTCATCGCGAATAATCCCATTGAGATCCGATTGTCGATTAACAAGTGCGATAATTTTGCCGCGAGATTCGACGGATCTCTGTCTATCGGATCCAGCCAGGCCGGAGAAATTGAAACGTCATCGACTCGCAAATCCAGCGGTAATGATCCTTAAATCGCGGTTAATCGCGATTAAGATTCTAGTTTGCGATTTATGTAACGCGCCTTGTACAGTTCTCCTTCGAACGACACACAAGCGAGCCTAACAGCCTCCTTTTAATCCTGACGGATATATAAAGCGATCATAAAATATCGATGATCCGCAAACGACGAAGGAAAAAATAATGTTGCGCCGTAGGCGAGATTGTTGTAACTTTTTGCGTCGCGGAGATTTGATTGCCAGTGTTGATCGGTGGATACGGCAGGTGGTGAGAAGTGCGGCAACATGAGTGAAATCGGGAGCAGCGTAACAACTTCAATTAAAATTTGATAATTTAAGAGTTTGCCGAGCTCGTGCCAGGAAGCAGACAACTGAGATTTATCAAAATCTAATCAGATTAATAAGGTCGAAATAATGTAATGACTTATCACGTTCCGCCTGCTAAACCCAGCTGCATAAAACCGCTAATGTAAGTATCTGTAGGATGTTCTGCTTTCACTGAACGATAGAATGTATGTTTAAGTGGAACCTACATATACAGGAGCTTACCTAACTACATCGCAAAAAGCAGATAATGATTAAGTCGTGTTTTTTTAGCGGATATTAGTTGCCCGTTTGAAGATGACACAAGAATATTTACACGAGTTGAAAGTTTTCTTTAATCAAGATATATTGAACCTATTCGCGCGCGACAGCTACTGTTAATTTTAAGTATCAATTAATTATTACGTCTTACAGAAGTAATCTCTCGATAACCTTTTATCTTGTTTAATATGATGCGCCTCAGTTAGCGCGATTGCAAGTCGTAATAAATTCTGACACACATCCGTAAAATAAATCGAGATAAAGCGGACGCGCTTTATTGCGTGCTGCTCGCGCCATGCGCGAGCTTTTATTTAATTCACGTCTTATTAAAATCGCCCGTTCCCGCGAACTGGGGCGACGAGGGGAGATTTACGGGCCCGATCAATTAAAGAAACGAGAAGTGCACCGTGAATTTTACGACGCACGGAAACGTAATTTCGAAGTGCGAACAAGTGCCGACGCCGCGCGCGGGTTTACGGTTCATTAAATTATATTTCCGTGGGCGCGCGCACGACTGATGTTTAGTGCCTTTCGAAAACGCCGACAGAAAAGTTTTACGTGTCATTTCCTCCGTCCCCGCCTCTAATTCTCATTCTAAAATTCATAATTCGTGCACGAAAAGAACGATTTTGTTGAGAGATCTAAAATTTTGCTTAATACCAAATCTGTAAATAATTTTATTGGGTCATCAAAATAATTTTGTTGGAAAAAAATAGTAAATGCAAAAAATTTTGATATTTTAGCAACTAGTTTGAGCGCTCTACATAATTATTTTGATAATTAGTTCAACAAAATTACTTTTCTGATCTGTATCCAGCTAAAATTTTAAATCTTTCAGCAAAACGATTCTCTCCGTGGCGACGAAAGAACGATATCTCATAATAATAAAAAAATGTCGCTCGCGAGGCAGAATTATTTAACGGAGCGAAAGTAACGGAACGGAGAATATTCAGGGAGTTTGCTCGGTGCGCGCATATCGCGCGGAAGAGGACGTTTTTCATTGGGCCCATTGAATTACCGACTTCTCGCTCGGGCCCGAGGGGTCCAACTTTCGGAACCAAGTGGCGGTTCGATCAGGCGGAAGTGATCGATGATCGCCAAATCGACTGGAGGGAAAAGCGAACTACACTCGCTTCGAGTTTATGTTCCATAGCGTGTAATTGGATAGAAATAAGCTGATTGATACGCGAGCAAGTTTAAGAAGTTCTCTAGATCGGAGTTGGTCCTCGGACTTTCCAATCGGAATAAATCGTACGTGTACATAATGTATAACGATAATATCGCTTATAACGCCACGTTCAAATTTGAATTACTAAAAATCACATCAGTCGTCTAGAGACTCTGTTGAATTCGCAGCTCGTGAAATGTCACGTTATCTCGATAGCGTCTCTTGCGCAGATCGGACGCGGCCGCCGCGCACTCCGGGATGTTCGACGTGCGCCGGTAATTGTTAATTGCGCAACGCAATCATCCATCATCGGCTAATGATACAATCCGGTGGCGCACGGTGGATCGTTATTACATTTCGGATGGCCTAATCGCTAATAAGGATTTATGGGCATCGTGCGCGCCGTTGGCAGAATGTGAAAGTCTCGGGCATACCGTAACGAGGGTGTACCGCGTGTCTCGCTCTCCCGTTTGACGATACGTACGTCGTCCTGTATGAAGTAACGATCCGCCGATATATCCCGATGCAATTATTAATGCATCGGGACGCAACGTTGCGATACTCGCGTGGCGACCTTTCCTCCGATCGGTACGTAATCCACATTCGAAGAGAGACGCTCGATTACGTGCATCGCAAACCTATCGTGCTCTAATGAGAATCGCTGAAAAGAGCATCCTAGATCCCCGATGAAACGACGCTGAAATTCGATAACGCTATTCTCATAGTTATACGTAGGAATCCGATATCCGGATACCGAAGGGTAATTATTTAAAAAGAAGACATCAGTTTCTTTCGAGCAACAACCAATCTGCACGACACTCGATGTCTGGCGGATCGTTAGAAAGTACCGATATCTGAGAGATATCGTTAAGTATCGTTGTAATTTTCCTCGGCCGGTTAGATGTAAAAAAAAAAGGCGCGTAACCGCACGTAATTTGACGCACGCGTCCTGACCCACATGCGTCTGCACGCGAGTCGCATTTGAGAATTTTTGCGACTGTAAAAATCGCCGAATTACGACGACGACGATATTAAGGTATATCGATGGTCCCTCTCTCTCTCTCTCTCTCGTACAAGAATCCTGTTTTATACAATATCGCGGTGACGTAATTGTCACTCCATTATTCTAACGAGCACCGCACTCCCCTACTTTCCTGACCCAGAACGCGGCGGCGAATAATCGACTTTCGTTGAAATTCCCGGTCGTCCCGGAACCGTCCGTAAGATTCAGAAACGCCGGATCCTTCTTGTTACCGTGAAATCGCGAATTTACGATTGTATCAAGATGTCAGTTGCGTTATTAAAAGAAATCATGATATACATATATCTCGGCGAGACTTCTCTCCTTCGCTAATCTCTATTTACAATTTCCCACAATTCTCAGAGATTTCTCTTTCTCCAGAGGTCAACATTGCGGGGAGGCTCAATTATTCCATAGATTATCTTTCTCTTTCGTCATGTTATATAAAAAAAATTTTAAAAAACAAAGATTAGTAGAATCTAAATGCGTTGCGTGATTAAATTTTCCTTGCGTGCTTATCTTTTCGATTTATTTTAGAAAATAATTAAATAGAACCTGAAATTGGAGATTTTATTTCTGGTTTCAGAAATGCGTCTAATAATTAATAATTTCAGATTTATTCACAGAAAACAATTAATTAATCATCTGCGCTTAGCTCAATAACGGGTTCATTAGCCCATTGTTATCATCAAACAATTGCACATAAAAAAAAATTTTGTTCATTTGTACGCACTTTTGTTCAGAGTTTTAGAAAAAACAGGAAAGTCCAAGAATTAAAACTTCAAACCTGGATGTCGTCATCTTCCGATTATATTCTTTAAATCTCGGAAAATCTAGACTGAAAATCGAATCGATTGGATCTTCAGACGTCTATCACGTTGCGGTGATCTAGCAAATGACCTGTCTCGACGGGCAAGTCATGATTTCTAGCGTTTAGACCGATCCCGAGCGATCGCTATCCGATTCGAGCGGCGGCGCCTGCGACGTGCCAGGCGCCGCGGCGCGCGGCCTCGCCGGATAACTCCTAATTCCTTAGCGCTATAAGGCGCTCCTCAATTAACGTCACGGCGCTAACTTTCACCGCAAGGCAAAGCCGCCTCGGTTACGCCCCATTACCTTATTGCTCGCTTTGCACGCGTGCCTGCCTGCGTCAGCCCGTGAAAAGGCGCCCCCCGGCGCCACGCCGCTCCGTGCCGCGGCGCACACGTATGTGCGTGCATGCGGTACACGTTTGGCCGATCGCGCCGTTCCTATCGGCCCGACCAGAAGAGGACGTGTAGGCGGAAGTGGATGCGACAGGGCCGAAGATGAACAGGCGCAAAAACGTAAGGCAAAGAAAAAAAAAATCACTCGCAACGAGAGAACAGAAATGTGTTTGGCTGGTGCGAAAGATTTATTATTTTTCCTTTGTATTAAATAAAATCAGAAAACCAAATCTTTGAAAGGAAGTATGAAAAATTTCTCTCTAGATAAAAAAATAAGCCTCCGACCGCAATTCCGCTTCGCAATTTTGCTTGTGACAGTTGTTGTATAATCATTTTATCGTATTTTGTAAATATCGTTATGTAAACTATTGGTTGTTCACAGAAAAATAATATTAATTTAAAAAAATAATAAATTTTATTATTTTTCATATAAATTCTATTTTAAAAAATGTATATGTGTATTTATCATCACGTATCGATGCAGTCCTCAGTTATCGTAAGTATTTCTTCACCACTATATTTAAAAAAGTTGAATATCTTACGATATATTTTGCATTTCTGCCTTTTACAAATTTTTCTAAAAATAATTAAAAATTTCAAATTATTTTCATATCTATTGGATCGTTATCGCTTTCAATTTTTAAGTGTAGCATCATTTTTTCGCATTCGAAATTCATTTTTATTATTTTTTATTATTATTTTTTAAATCTTACATTATCTATATTTTTATATAATGCCAATGTATGCTATTATTGTGCAATTCTACACGGTATTTGTCGGTTGTACGTCTAGCCGCGCAAAAAGGAATTTGTTCTAAAAAATGATAAGTACCGTCATCCAATTAGGTAATTGAAAAAAGCAATGCCTGTTAACGATACGATCGGTGTACGAGTTGAAATAAAAAAAAAGAAACAAGTACAGAATCAGTCTCGGACACGTGATGATAATAATTTTTGTAACGATCCGCTGTTAGGAAGATTGCACGTTAATGATGGCTGTTGCGCCGAGCAAGGGCGTGTCCGTGAGGTAACGCGAAGCCTCCGGTTCCTCGATTAGTAGTCGATCACCTTAGACTAATCTTTCGGTACAGCCGAAGTGCATCGCACCACTTTCACCACGTTTCCTCTTTCCGATCTTTCCTTCCTGCGTCGCGGCACCTGCGAGACGTGCTCGATTTTGCGAGCGGCGCGTCGAAACCGACGCAGGAGTGAAACCGGATTTACGAGAGAAGCTAATTCCCATATTCTATTTCATACATCTGTAGAATATCGCGAGTACTGCTCACTTGGATATCACTGGATGCCCCGATTTCAATAACTTCTTCATTTGAGGATTCGACAGAAGATTCTTAATCGTGTTTCGAAGCTGCCTTTACAGAATAATAAGAATTTTATTGCAATTTTTATTGCAATATTTTTTGTAGGAGACGAATTCCTCCTATATTCCTCCGGCATTTCTTTCCATGTAACAAGATTGACAAGTTACTAACATTATACTAACATTAGTTGCTAATTCCCGTATCGGTTTTGGTATCTTGATTAAGTTCAAAGGTCGATAAAGCGAAGCGTGGGAAAATAGTACCAACATCATTACGTTCGTCGATTGACCGATCACGCAAACATTCGGAGGAAACAATAGAGACCTTCTCCAGGTTTTCTATCCTTCGCGTTCAATCGAAGACGCTCTTTACTGGTCAATTACACCGCACATTTCATCAGCTCGCATGCCAAATTGAATGAGTCTCTTTTACGAATCGGCCATCGATAATAAAATTTATCCTCGAACTCGAATTTTTCTCATTTAATCGCCACATTCGCACACGAACGCACACACGAAAGTATCGTTTAAAAGCAATTAAAAGCAACGATCGAGCCGGCCTCGCACAATCGGTGCCTCTAATTGAATATCGCGACGAAAAAAAAAAAACTTGATCGGTTCGCAATTAAAACGAAATCAATGAGCAGCGCGCACCGTTAATCTTCTTACAGCCGTTACTAATTTTTCTTAAATTAAGATTACCTTCCTTTTTCTTAAGCATGTCATTAATTGGCCAGTTAAAATTATTTTTATTAGATGTGCAAAGTGACTTCGGGAAAAATTAGATTCGTGTAATTTCAGCAATTCCAGGCAATCTCTACAGGGGGTCGCAAACCTTTCCGAGACGAGATCCTTGACAAGAATGGCCTTACAAATTTACATGCAAATAAATTTAACGGCACGTCGCGCGAAAATAAACTGATAAGAATAACGAGGGATACGGAGACGATAATAAAGTCGGGATGGCGAGTTTGCGGAGGTGGCATGTCGCGCGTGTTGCCGATGTATCACTGTAATTGGAGGTGTACATAATCCCATCCCGGCGTGTCCGAATTAGGAAAACAATTAACGCTGCGGGCGACGAGCGTCGAGAAGCGAGTGAGAAAGAAGGAAAAAGAGGGGGAGAGAGAGAGAGAAAGAGAGAACGTCGATGATGTTCCGACGCTGTTGCCCGCTGGGATCGCATCAATCTCGTGTTCCGGACCATTCGAATGATACTATCTCGCGCGACTCGCAGCAATAAACAATGACATGTTCGCGAAGGCAAACGGCGAAGGGCGCCGTCGCGCGTCCGCTGCCTGCCCTTCGGTCTCTTGCTCTCCGCCCGGTCGCATCGGTCGCACCCTTAGGTTTTTTTTTTTTTCAGATTAACGCGGCAAACGCGTGATTTATCCCTTTGCATTTTTCTTTATCGGGATAAGCACCTCTCTCTCGTCCCTTTATCTCTCGCGAAGAAACGAATGAAGAAACGAAAGGCGAAGAAACAAAAGGCGTTACGAAGATGACTCGAACGATCATAATCGTCGAAGTACTAGCGAACAATAATTCTCAAACCGAGAGAATACTATTAAAACAATTTTAGAAATCAATTTTCACTTTCGTGATTATCTATTAACATTCAAATTAATATTTCAAATAATAAAATAGGAAAGTTTATAAAAATGAAGCAAATTATTTCGACAGGCTGAAGAAACCTTATAAATGACTTTAAAAAAAATATCTAAATAATACTAAAAATAATATGAATAATATAAATAATACGAAAAAACGTGAAATAAAAATGAAAATTTGCGAGTGCCGATAAGAAAACGAAAGATTTTTTTGATAATTAACTATATAAAATCATGCGAAGATACATCTACAGCGCAGAGATGCTCGCGTGTCGACTTTCTCGCCGAAAGACGAATAAGTAAAATGTAGGTTGTGTCGTAAAACGCGCGGCGAGGGTGCCGCGATGAGAGGAGCCATGTAGACGTGCCGCCGCTCGTCTCTCCCCCTCCTCTTCTTCTTCAGCTTCTTCGTGGTATAGAAATGGTCTACAGTAAGGTCAGTTGTAGAGACGCGCGGTGGATGATTTCACCTTTCGGCCATATTTATTATCCTAATCTCGGTACGGTACGCGCGCGCGCCTGTGGCCTACATTCACCGCAAATTGCCCGACCGACCGACCGACCGCCCCCGTTTTTCTTCGCATACAAATCGAGCGATCGCGTGCAATCATCGGACAGCGTCTCACCTCATACCGCGGCCGTTTCCTCTTTTTCCTCCCTCTTCCGCTTCCCGCGCCAAATACGTTACGAGATTGGCGATCTAATAACAATAATAATAATGACCGTAACTCGCGCGGCGGCGCGTGATGGTATGTGCACCGGTCGGATTACTTCCACGAGGAATGCGAAGCTATCTAAAAACTGCGTCCCGCGATGGACGGGCAGTTTGTTTAACCTTCGATCTCGTCGTGCTGCGATCCTCGAGAAGCCTTCGTGTTCCTGCGCATTACCCTTGCAATAAAATGTCTAGTATGCGAGGGAAATCTTCAAACTTCGCCATATTTGCGCGCGAGTCTCATATTGAGATAATAGATACGGTCGATTAAAAAAATTTCTTCTCACGGCAAAACTTTCCAGAAATTTGCGAAATTTGCAACTTTACTTGCACGAAGATCAATTATACGAATAGCTAAAATTCTCCGAGATCAGATTTCTGGGTAAGTCTTAAATGTAGAGATGATTTCACCGATTATTTTAAAATTCAATATATTTCATATATTTCGAGTGGAAATGAATCCTCTTGAAAAAAATATCACTCTTGTTTCATTTTTTATACAATTACATTCAAAAACAAAGACTCATCGCTTTTTTGTATCTTTTCTTCGGAATTTATGAAGCAATGATCTTTGCATTGAAATTTACATTTACCACATATTATGATTGTGCAAAAACAAAAATCATTGTTTAAATCTTAAAAAATAGAATAATTTTTCTCTTTTATAAAGAATAAAGTGATAATAAGAATTTATGAATTTATAGAGAACGGTCGGAATTATCACTAGCAAAGTAATGGTCGGGCGTAATTAACGGACCGTAATTAACTCCGTGTTCCGGTACCACCGGCTAATAACATGATTTTCACCCACGCACTCGCGCCATGGTATCGCGATATCGCGGGCGTAATTACGTCGCGACATTAGTGCGCAATGTTCCATTGTTGTCACCGGCGAGCTGCTGGAAGAACGATCGCCTACCGTAACGAACGCCTTCTCGCGTTTTTCGCCGGTGATCGCCACCCTCGCGGAATTCGCCGCTAGTCTACCTCGATTATTTCCGGCACGCTGTGAAAGATCACCGCCCAGTACACTCCTCTGTCTTTGCTCGCTTATATGTCATGTTTCGTTGAGTTAACAGTTATGTGTAACGTTACATTAAATGAGTCACCATCGTCTGTTGAATGGCGCTAATCAAGAATTGAATCTCGGTTCCGCGCAATATGTTCTGCAAAGTCTAAATTGAATCGAGTTCAGAACGTTCGTTATGGTCTGGAATAAATAGTTTAGCAGCTAAAAAGAACGTACAAAATGTATAGTAATTGTACGGAATACATAAAAAATTACTTATTACATAAAAAAACAAAGAGAAATTAAAATTCTATGAGAAGAAGATAATTATAAATGTGTTATAAAAATAAAAATTCCAATATTTAATAGTGTTTAAAGGAACAACGTGATTTGGCACACAATTTTAAAATATCAATTTTTAGATACAAATAAGTCTCTGAACGATAATTGAAGTTTATCCAATAATGCAATTAATCTGTGTATTGAGATATTCATGTACATATATGTCTGAATGTCTCAATGTATATGTGAGACACATGTGTTCATAAATAAATAGAATGAAACATAAATATTACACTGCTATAAAAAGCACCTGGTGTCAGAGTGTAACGGCGCGTGTAGTCACGAAAGGGTTAAATAACAACGGGATCGCGGGTCACGGACAGATATCGCGCCCGCTCCTTCTTTTACTTTCGTCAGGCACGAACGAACGACTCGAAAACCGCGAGCGAAGGTTACCGAGCTATTAAAACCAGTTCTCTCTTAGCGGCGACGTGGCAATTATCGCGCCGCCAGGCGCGGGGAATCACCGGGGTTGCCCCGGTCGGGGTGCATCGCGTCAACCCTTGTCGTGCGAGTTTTACAGCCCGCGGGACGAAATGGAAGTGCCACTTGCTCGTTTGAGCCGCCGATTAACCGTCGACGCAACGCCACGGTGATTAGACAAGCGTCGCTGCCCCAACACATACGTTGCCGAGATATATAAGATATATATATATATATATATATATATATATATATCGTCGGCGCGTATCCAGCTACGGGATTCGGAGAAGCGACTTTGGTCTGGCCGGCTTTATAGCCATCGCGCGAAATTAAACTGCCACCCTCAACGCCAGAAAGCCCCGTGCGCGATCTTAGACCTCGTTTGCGCCTCGCTTCTTTTTTCTTCTTGTACGCAACAAAAACCCTCCGGTTCGGACTCCTTGTACCCCGGGGATACATCGGCGAGCGTAAATTTTTTGCGTGCGAAAGGATGAAAGCGCCCCGTAAATCCGATCACCGTAAATCATATCTCGTGTTTACGAACACGAGATTTTGCTCTTACCTTGGAGATTTCTCAAGACGATTTCTCGAGACTGCATTTTCAATGAAGTCTATTTGAAAGTTCTTTTAGAATCCGGAAAATATTTACAATTTTTGTCAATTTTTTTCTTGTTTTAAAAATACGTCGTAGCTTCATTTCATTGGAAGACATGAAATTTCAATCCATGCAAAAATTCACTACGTGTCTCGCGATCCACGAGAAACGTTCACGAGAATCACTATCATGTGTTCTCAGGAATGCCGTAGTAACGTCAGTAGTAATATCTTCCTTGAGCGATGCAGAAATTTGAATCGTCGCGAGAATATACCCCCCGGGAGCACTTCTTCTCGGATAGGACTCGAGTTATGAAATGCACGATAGTAGTGGTGATATCTAGGAAGAGCTGGCCACCGAGGAAACGACGTTGCGCCGAGACATAATAATAAAGAAATGGTTGCGGGATGAATTACGAGACAGGATAAGTGATATGGTAATGAGGTAGTACCTTAAACGAGCTAAACTGCAGTCCGAGTAAAGTGAAGCTCGCTGCCGCGGCCGTGAGCGGAAAAAGCGCGCGCGGACGGCGGCTCTATCTCTAATAATACGGCGAATAAAACGCAGGGGGATCGAAGTATCAGTGAAAGCCGATCGGTCGTTCATCCGTTCGATTCAGAGAGAACGGTAGAAGAGAGACGGAGGGAAGTACGGACAATATCGAATACGCCGTTGGGCCATTGTTTTCGAGGGCGACGCGGCGTGTCCGTGTAATGGCGGAAGTGAAAAACTCGCCTTCGAAAGTGTGCCGATCGCGCTCGAACGGGCTCGCGAGATCGGCGAAACGCCTTATCCGCCGAGGGATTATCGAGAGAGGTATCCCGCTGCGTGATTTTTCGTTCGTCGAGGACGAGACGAACGGTCGAGGCGAGTGACGCGACTTGCATTCATATCGGTGCCGGAAACGTTGAATCTGTTCCGACCGAACAATTCTCGCTGCTTCTACTTACAGTTAAATGGATCTTCTCGCGAAAGGATGGCGAATTGATCGTTTTACTCGCCGATCGCGGAACATGACTCTCGGCGGTCAGCTAACGTACCGATAAGTGGAATTCGAAATATAAATAAAAAAATATTTACAATCGTGATTATTTCTAAAGTGTATAATTTATATTTATAAATATAAATTGTATATATTATATTTATAAAGTGTATATATTATATTTATAAATTTGGGAGTAATAATTTTCACAAATTAAAACATAAGATTTTCCTAATTAAAAAGACTTAAGCTCAATAAGATTTTATAAAAGATTTGTAAAAGACTTGTTACAAAACTTATTAATGAAATCATTAATAATTATCAATTTACATTAAAATTTTTTATCGAATTACACGTTACTGCCGAGTCGTAACCGTCGAACCGTTAGAGAGTTAAATGGCAAATCTAATTTCAATCCTACTTGACATATCAATTCATAGAGTGAGTTTACAATTAGAATCGGTCACGTTTATCTCCAGCGTGAAGCGATTATCTACCGGTCCCGCGGCCGAGCGAATACGAGTGAATTTTCGTTCATTTGACAGCCGCTAAACTGATCTTGACTGTAAGCCGTAAACTTATACAATGTTGGATTCTTCGGCACGCCCGTTGTTAAATCCATTCGTCATGGACGTGTAAAACGACGACAAGGCCGATAACTCCGAGAGGCTCGTCCTTTCGGTCGGACAGCTGTAAAATTGACATTGGAATAGCCGATTGCCATAATGACGTATGTAATATATCACGTATTGCGAGTGTACGGAAATATCGATATGTATATGGAAAGATCAAGATCGCATCTCATCCCAGGAATGGTTGTGCGATTTCCGATCTACGATAATATCGTTCTTGATGAACGATATAAACGATTTAACGAGCATAACATATACACAGAAACTTTTTAATCAATTTTTAGACATGTAATTTATCCTTACATCTGTTGCCATCATCGTAATCTTATTTATTACAAATTGCTCTTAGTTTCACGTGATTGTTCGATAGAAATTTTATCGAGTCTTCGCAAGAAAAAATCTCTAACATCTTTTTAGTTACTCGAAAGGAAGATGAGAGATGTATACCTTGGATTAAGAATGTCTGTGACAAGAAGAAGAACGCGGGTCGAGATATTCGGAAAACGTGAAGTAAATCAATGCGGGGTAACGTAACGTGGACACGAGCATTTCGTGCCAGGCTCGGGATCCTGATTAATGCGATTCGTGACGCGTCCGCGCACCGTATAAACTCGATCCTGATTAATACTGTTTACAGCCCCGCGAGATACCAAGGATCATTAATCAGGATCGAGTGACGACCTCTCTTAAGCTACTCCTTCGTCCTCTCGACCAGACGGTGCCGCATTCACGCTAATGTTAATCTCCGCTACTTATACTATTTTTCTTCAGCCGGGGCTATTTTCGTCGAATATTGCAGAATATTGTTCCTTTGTTGAAAATATAATTTTGTACAAACATCCGGATTAACAGGAAGGTAAAGAGTACTTAATTGAAGACACGCGATCTCCAGAAGATTACGCAGTCCATTCTGTTTAATGTTTAAGATATATGATGCAAAAATAACTTCATTAATTTAATAAGCTCTTAAAGATCAGTGCATTTTTATCGTCTTGTATTTTTATCATCTTGTATTTTTCGACGTTGTATTCTTATCACAATAAAAAGATTCAGAAATTATAGAATTATTGAATCTTAGAAATATTAATATTTCCATTAAAAAGCAGTTTGATATGAATTTCGTTATCGTACATTCCAAAGAAGGGCTTTAAAATGTAATGTCTGACATAGAAAAAACTTTTCGCTTTTAATACAAAGATTCAGGATGAATCTCCGCGGATCCAATATCAAATGGTATAAATGTGATTTTAGCAACGATTTGGAACTCGATTCTTGTTTAATGGATGGTATCGATGCACGTAGACGCTCGATCTCGAAAATCATTAATCAAGATCGAGCTCGATGACCTCTTCCCGATGCCGCTCCCGACGTCGGTGTGCATCAACATTGACCTTGGATTTAATGTTCGCGAGAACGCGAATCCAAGCGCGAATCGGCGCGAGCAGGTGCGAGGAGGAAACGACCGGGTGACAAACGAGAATATCGCACCGGCGGAAAATCGACATAAACGCGCTTAAACGCGACGATTCCCGTATCTCGCGGCGATCTCGCTCGTTTTTCGATTTTTCTCCCGCGGTGATGCACAATCCGCGAATCCGCGTAAATCAGCATTTACTTGCGGGCTTCTTATCGCAGCCGCGACAGATGGTTTCCGCCGTAATTATGACAAAGCGCGGATAATGAGTATATTTTACGTACGACGATTATATTCGAAGGCGCGGATAAATTACGGTGCGCGAGTCGCGAACCGTGAGTTATTTCGGTAAATAAATTATTATTCCTGCACATGCGCGCGCGTATGCACACACTGTTGGAAAATTTGTGTTAAATTTAACATATTTCACGTGTCCCAAACGATCCGCTCAAATTATTATGTTAATTTGACATAAAATGAATATGTTAGAAAGTAACACATGCATTATGTAAAAATTACATAACACAAAAAATGTAACATTTCGACACAATTTGTGGAAACATATTTCTTCAAAAAATTAACATTTATAATATGTCAAATTAATTAACGAACATTCTACTTTAATTTATTTTAGAATTTATGTTTTTAAATTATTTTTATGTTATTTGTTCACTTACTCATAAAATTATGTTATTTTTACATTAAGAAATGTTAAATGTTAATTCAACACAAAATATCCAAACAATATAATTACATTATGTTAAATTAACACTCGGACATGTTGAAAATTCAACACAAAAATTTTAACAAGGGTCGTTTTTAACACAAATACAAAATGTTTTTTACTGTGCATGCACATTTATACGAGTCATGTGTATTATATGTACTAGGTTTTCCTTCGCTTCCTTCAAACACACTCGTCTTTACTCGATAAAAGCGTGCCGTTATGAGAGAGCAAGCAGGTCCGGAGATGGATTGGTGATAATATCGGTTGTTCTAACGTCGGGAATAGTCGTAATGAACGCGTCAAGCTGGAACGGGCTTGAAATCGAGGTGTGAAACTGAAATTCTTCCGTGTCCAATCGTCTGCAGGCCGTCACTCGCGTATACGTCTATAATACGAGTTCTTTTTTGTTCGACGCGTCCGAGCGAAAGTGCAATGTCGAAAGAAACGTTGGCTGCGCAATGATAGGCATCGAGACCGACTTTCGGTGCTTTATTACCGCCTGAAAAACGGACGTACACCGGATACGTCGTGTTACAAATTACATTGTTCGCGCGAACCATCGATCTTCGACTCTGTGAGCGCGTTTTGCTTTCTTGAATTTCGTAGATTGAAATGTAAATTAGTCTCGCCGCCTAACCGAGAGAGAATGTCAGAGATTAGTCGAACGCGGCGCAACACGTTCGAGAGAGGCTTTTAAGCGTTTCGGTTATGCGAACGAAGCGGAGAAAGGTAGATCGAATTGGCTATTTGTAAGATCAGTGTGTTTTTTCGAAATCTCGTTGTCGCACGGTATCTTACGTGAACTGCATAATTTGCATTTGTTAAAAATAAGTTTCGAAGAATATCCTTGCACAATTTATCATTATAGCCCTATATTCAATTTACAATATCGATAATCCTTAAAGTAATATCGGATAATATTAGTATAATAATTATAATTATAATCGAATAATATTAATAACAATTATAATTATCGTACATTCTCCGAGCAACTTACGTGATATTATTCGCGAGCGGCATACGCGTGCACGAAGTGCAATTTCTACACGCGGATTTAAATATAGTCGTCAGAATTCGAGCGACGGTCGGAAGTTTTTTTACGCGCGGGATAAGCAAGAGGGGGACAAGGGGGAAGTGGCATGAAAGAGGCACTTCGCGAAGTGCATCTAGGGGAGCAACGCGCGGATCCCGCGAGGCTCGAGCTAAGTCGAGAGCGAAATTAATAGCCCACTTGTCATAACAGCCAACGATAGGAGCGAGCGAACGTGGCAGTTCGAGAGAGAACCGGACTCGCGATGATCTTAACGGCGGATATAACGTCCAGCCGCGAGCAATTCGCCGTGACGAATTTCCTACGTCAGCTCTCCGCTCTCTAAAGGCTCCCTCGGTTCGAGTGACGTATGCAAATCGCGCGTCTAGGAAGCTAAGAAGTTTCTTTTCATCGGATATTCGCGTCCACCCGTTGAGGAAAAGTTGAAATCGGACGCCGAATGCGCGGCTAAAAGAACACTCGACGGCGAGTAGCAGGAGCAATGAGATACATCCTAATTTGGAAAATGCGCTAGCGAGTATAATTTTCTCTCAGTATCCTTTGAAGAGTACCCATTAAGACTCTGCTCGTTTCAAAGTTCTGCGTTCCTTCGTTATTAACTGCGACGCGAAGCACTGTGCACTGTGAGAGAAAAGTGTTTGGTATTTATGAGTATAAGCGCATGGTAAAATAATTATAGTCGGGAGCTGCACTTTTATAATTATTACTGCTATATAATGTTAATAATAATAATTATATTTATGGTTCTACCAAAAATATATATAGTTGGCACCAAAGTGACTATAAATTATAGTTAAATTATGATAATTGCAACCATTTTTTTTTCTCTCCATCGATCTAAAAGGAACGAGAAAGAAAGGATCGAGTCGGTGCAATCCGAGTATGTCCGCAACCATGCAATATTATGGTAACGACGTTAACAATAACGGCGCCTGCTATTACCGCGCTCTTTTACGCAAAATGCCGAGTCGAGTGGCGAAATAAAAGTGGAAAGCGGGACGGATTTTAAGAGCGGCTTCGACCGCTCCGAGTGCCGACGCGATTTTCCGAGATGAGGGTAGTACCAGCGCGAAATTATGCAAAATTGTCGACGCGCCAATAAAACGCCATCGTAAAATAACTCATTGCTGACGTAACGCGGCCAATTCGTCAAGCAGCAACGGTCGATGTTGCGCCTCTCTCTCTCTTTCTCTCCCTCTATACGCGAGAGACGCTGCCTTCCTTCTTAACGCCAATATCGTTACGAGATCACCTGTTATCCGACCGATAATATATCTTCTCGATAATATTTCACCGACAATTCTCGGCTATTGAGAGAACGATCTCTTCGTTCGCCGTGTATCTACGTCTAATGTTTCGATATTCATATCATTACTTAACACCGCGGAACACCGCGAATTGACGCGCGACATGTGGTAGACAGGTACTCGAAGGATTAATATTCGCAATAAGCAGGGCCCCCACGAGGAGGTCCCCCTTCGCAGAAAATCACATCGACACACGCTCCGCCTCCGAGGCTCTTTGAGAGAGAAAGATCTCCGTGGCGCACCCGGATGCCCGCGCGATCATAAAAATACCTGACGAGGCGACGGCGCGGTCGCCGTGGAAGACACGTGTGGTTCCGGGTGATACCGACGCCCCCGATAAACAACACGGCGACGCTGAAATTTAAAGTGCTGCCCCGCCGCCGGCGCATCGGCGCGCGTAAAAGCGCGTAAATATGAGCGCATTCTTCGGCCGCGCGATTCAATTTCACTTGGGAGAGCACGGCGCGACGTCCCCGTTACGTTTCGCATCCTATGGCACGGTCTTCGTAAAGATAAGACCCGGCCGGCTCCGTTCGGGTGAAAGTTATTAAAAACTGGACGGCGCGGCATATGTGAAACGTTAGATCAAAAGCGACGACGATCTCACGTCGAACGAGAGTGACCGGCATTGCGATGCGACGTTTCGACCGATTGACATCGAATGGACGCGTTTCAATCTACCCGCGGCTACCTTTCGCAACGCGCTCGCGTCGCGATCGCGCACTTGCATCATCCCGATATTGAATTCGCGACAATCAATAGACAAGGGAAACTTTCTCGAGACCTCAATACGCTCGCAAGGCGAATCTCTTGCCTCGCGAGCGATTCGAGTACGATGAAAATATGAATAAATATATACGGATAGATAGTTTTGTTCAAAAGCTCTCAAATTTCCCGAACGATCGTTTGCGAGATTTTCACATGAGAAATTAGAGAAATCGCCTCTCTATTTTGTATATCGGATTAATAATTTTTCAAATCGTCTCCTGACAACTCGATAATAACGATTGAATCCGAGTAAATAATTATAGAGTGATTACAAGCCGTGGACGAGGGCCGAGGTCGTTGGGACAAGAATGACGGAAGTTTTCTCGTCATTGCCGCGATAATTAATACGGCGAGCATTAACCCGCTTTTACACACCGTACGTATCTCCGACCTTGACTTACTCTTATCAATCTTTTAAATCCACGCGATCGGAAGCCACCACACAAGAGCGTCAATGATCGATGGCTATTGCGACCGACAGCGAGATTTTCGATATTACATCATGGCTAAAAATACATTCGCGCCAATCACCATGAAACATGACGTTTTATTGACACTGCGCTTAAATTAATTGATGAGAGAGTTGCTTATTTAATTACTTATACGTATTATTAATTTGCTTGCATAGTATTTAATTTAAATTAATAATAGTTCAGATAAAAATATTATAAATTTACAAAAATTTACAAAGAGCTGAGAAAAAGAAAAAGAGAGAAACAGAGTTTATTTTAAACAACTTTGTCATACATACACAATACAATACGCACATTTACAGATTCAGAGATCAATGTACCTTGTAACAAATTAATTTATTCGGATAGTTTTTTTTTCATTTCTTTCCTCTCATCAAACAAACTGCAAATTACTGACGGTAACGATTTTACGATAAAGCGCGTTATCTCGCTGCTGGATATCGCGAGAAACGTCATACGCAGAAATTATGACCGCCTCTAAATTCGCTATTGACGTTGTTTGGACATGATGACGTGGTACTCTTATTAAGTTCGTCTCGCGGCGAAACATAATGCGCGCGACTCACCGAACGCGAGCCACCGTCATCGTCGTCGTCGCGACGGCGATCGGCTACGGCGCCACCTTATCGTAATCGGCTCTCGACTTCCTGGTACGCCATGGTGATCGCATAAGGACGAATCCGACGAATTCCTAGAACGATTTGTAAGCGATTCTTCTTTCGCTGTACATACGTGAGCTAATGTGTTTGCGCGAGCACAATATGTATCATTTCTTGCCCCATCGTTACACGAAGCCGCGAAATTGGCACGTACGGGAAGTAAATAAAAAAAAAAAAAAAAAAAA